>VZTU01004340.1:52137-183677 GCA_013400835.1 Zapornia atra
ATAAATAACAATAATACATTAAAACAATAAATATTTTTTAAATTTAAATAATAAAATTTTAAACCATCTGAGTAATAACAATTTAAATAATAAAAATTAAAAATAAATTTAAAAAGCTAAACCAGGCCTGGCTGGGAATAAGATCCTAGACACAAAGCAGCTGAAGGATGAAGATAACCCTACCATGCCATGATGCTGCAAAAGCTCCGCTCTACCCACCACTTTACTTATTCTTTTCATGCTGAGGAACATTTCTCTCCCTTTTCCATTGTACCCTCCCACTTTGTCTTGCTGTTTCTCTCTTTCCAGGAGAGCTTTAGTCACGCTAGAGCAGCCCAATGCTTTGTGTAAACACCTATTCACAGTTTTTCTTCTAGGTTGCTCACCCAAACTCACCTAAACCATAGGGAAGAGATGTCCAGGATCTGGTCTCTAAATTTAATCATGGCCAACAACTCTTTTTTAGCCATTTTTATTTTTACCAGTCTCATGCAAACACGGTATTTAAGGAGCTGGGAGGAGCATCACTTTGAGAGACAATAATAGACCATGGTGCATCCCAACCAAAGCTGTCATGTCTTGCAGAGAGAAAACAGTGTGATCACAGTCTGTCCCTGCACGGCACAGTTGGGCACGTGGCAGAGTTGTGCCTGTCCTGGTGTGCTGCTCCCCCCAGCCTGGGCTGCTGTTCCCAGGCCCCCTTCCCACCAGCTCCCAGGAACATGCAGGTCAGCGGTGGTGCAGCCCCAGGGTCAAAGCACAACTAGAAGGGGCTGCGGTTTGGAAAAGCCACGTTGCACCGTGGCAGGCGGATGCTGCCACAGAGGCAGCAGGGCTGGCAGATGGAGAGCCCATGGCTCTGTCCCAGCCGGCCCCCGCACACCGGCTGCTCCGGCACAGCCCTGGCCAGGAGGCACCTGCACCATCAGCCCTTTGTCCCGTGCGACTGATGGGTGCATGAGGCTGCACTCTGTGTGTCTCATGGGTAACTGCTTGGTGGAGTCTCGGAGGGCTAATACATGGCTGAGCTCATGGTAAAGGCTCTGTGACTATACTTTCCAACCACTTAGGGATGCACTGTTTTAAGGACAGTCGCTGAAGCAAGCCAAGGGGCTCTGAGAAACAAAACAGGGAGCACTGGGGCCCCTTCCTTTGGAACAGGGCTGAAGAAAAATAAACCAAGAAGGAATAATTCCCATTTTTACCAGCAATCCATATCTTACCTTTGGAAACAACCAGGAAGGAATTGTACACATCCTCCTGCCTAGGTCAGCTCAGGTAACTGGAAAAACTTCTCAGGCTCTCACCTTCCTTCTGAAAACACTGAAGCCCATAAATCTCAGCCTGGTTAAGTCCCCACCTGTCAGGAAGAAAAAAAAAATAAATAAAAATCTCACAGTTAGACCAAAGCAGGCATCAGCACCACTGCAGCCCTACAGCTGGCCCTGCTCAGCGGCTTTTAAAGGCTGTTGGAAATGCCATTGGGCTCAGCAGCATCTGGTTAACTCTAACTCCCCAAGTTGTACTGGGGGTGGGTGCTGCTGTGCTTCCCCCCAGGGCTGGTGTGGGTGCTGAGCTCAGTTCTCTTGCTCTCCTGGCTGCATCCCGAGGGCTGAGCTGCAACCCCTGCCCCTGTGCACCATCCTCGAGGGGGGAGGCAGCTGATGTGCCAGGGCAAAGCCCCTGGGGTGTCCGTGAATTTGGGTTGAACAGTCCCAAACTCAGAGCAAAACCGAGTTGTCCTGGGTGCTCCCACTGTGTTTTGATAATCTGCTGGTTTTTTGTTGTTCTTCCAAAAATAACCCTCCCTATTTCACCTGGCAGCTCCTGCATTGGAGCTTCAGCACCAAGACATAGTCTCTTGCATGAAAAAAGGATAGAAAACATGCTACGGCTTCTGAGAAACGGTCAGATCCTCCCTCAGATCTCTGCTTTTTCCTAATGACAAGTCAAAGCTCCCGTCGGCAGTGAGACCCCACGGCACCTGCTAGAAGCATTTGCTGCACCCAGCAATGATCTGCTGCAAATCACAACTGGCCAGTCAGCCCTGATGAGGTTAGTGTCACTTTGAAGCACCGACAGGATCCAAGTTAAGTATTTGTAGCCAGTTCTCAGTAATTAAAGCTATTTCCCCCCTAGTTTCTTCCTGCAGCTGTGGTACCCTCAGCTTTTCTGGGGTCTGCTGGAATGAAAATTTGGCCGTGATACCCCAAGGTGTCCCAGACTTCTCTGATAAGCTAATTACAGACTTAGACTAATGGACTTTAGCAACTTCTATGAACGTTTCAATCTGAGATCTACTGCTCACGGCAGCCAAAGAATGAAGGGGAGAGGCTGATGGGACACATCACTTGGCTTGGTTAATGCACGTTCACTCATAGTGGGGGGTTTGTGCATGTGGGTGTGTGTTTGTACCATACATACCTGCTGTGCTGCAGAGGAGGACATGTCTCTCAAGTCAGGGCAACTTCTTGAACCTGCAAACCAGCAGCACCAACTGAATGATCTTTGCAAAACACCCCCTGAGAACCAGCGATGCAGATCCAGCAGCGAGTGGTGTCGGCAGGCAGATGCATGTGATTTCTTCCAGCAGTTGCCAGAGGAGCCATCACCTTCTTCCATGTCCCTGGAGCAAAACCCACCCGGAGTGAGGAAAGGATGAGCAAAGCGTCCCCTGTGTTGCTTCCCGCAGAGCAGTGCCCCAGAGGAGAGATGTAAGTTTGGGGTTTGAGGAGCTCACCGAGAAGCTGCAGAAATTCTTTGTTTCCTAAATTCATCTCAGGGTGAGCAGCAGAAGCTGCAGTGCCAAGCAAGGACTCCTTGGGTGCCCGTGAGGTGGAGACAGTGAAGAGATGTTGGCCACCTCACCTCGTCTGAGGCTCAGCCACTGAAATCCCCAGGTTGGATTTTGGGTTTTTCTGAGGAAAAAAAAAAAAAAAAGAAAAAGATTCTAGGCCTGGAAGTTCTCTCTCTCTGATGGGTTTGGTTGATGATTTTACAGCATGTATTACCTTTAAAAGCGCTTTCACCGCTCCTCTGATGAACTCTTCAGGCTTCACTGAGCAGAGGGGTCACGGGGAAATCACGCTGCAATCAACTCCAAGAAGACATTCACATCACGTTGGTTTAGGTGGAAACAGTAAACTTGATTTATTGAAAAAAAAAATCTATTACATTTATTCCTTTATTACACAGGTTTAAAATATTTAAAAATAGCTCTTATGGGCATTACACTTAAATTTTAGGACATGTTTACTGGACTTTGAAGAAATGTACAATATGTCATTTGACACTATATTTCAAAAAGGGCCTTATGTACTAAAATTTTTTTCCATAGGTTTTATTTTTCTTATCAACATTTGTTCAAGTCATATATATTAAGGGAGGAGGGAAATAAAATTACACAAAAAGAAGGTCTGCAAATACAAGTAGTAATTTTATTGCAATATACCGTAGCTAAGTGGTCTGGGGGAATCGGAACAGTTTGGAGCTCAGTACAATTACAACACTGTGGGGTTCAACAGCGGATTTTTTTTATTTTATTTATTTTATTCTTAAAGCAAAGAAATAAAAAGGAAAAAATAAAAGAAAAAAGCTCCCTTGATGAAATTGTAGAACAGAATCACATGACCTAGACAGACGCACACGTGTAACATACATCAGTATATGGCTTATCTGGTGCAGAGAGGAATGCACAACCTTTTCTGACCTTCCCGCTGGTCCTGAACAAGGCTCTCGCCAAGGTGACTTGAGAAGCTGAATTCTCCTATATATTATTATATCTTCCTTTTCACTGCCGGAGTCTGCAGTTTTTAAGGTAGCACCTTTGTTGGTTTTGGTTTTTTTCCCCCAAAAAAAGCGGGGAAAAAAAAAATAGTAAGAGAGAACACAACAAAAGAAGGGAGATGGATGGATACGGCTCTCCCAGAATGAAAAGCACCACGCGCGGCATCACCGCTCCCTCCGGCACGGCTTTGCCCCGCTTCCTCAGCTGCTGCTGCTCTCTGCTTGGGAAGGAGGGGTGGGGAAAAGACATCATATATAGGCTTTTCTTCACAGTAAATGTGATGTCTTTTCCTTCCTGGTGAAAGACCCCGCCTTGGCTCAAGCGTTGCTGTAATACTCCAGGCCAAATAATAATAATATTAATAATAATAAAAACACCCTGCAACATCTATTTTCCAGCCAAGAGATCTAAACAAGGGAAACAGCCAGGGAGAAAAACAAACAAACAAACAAGAAGACCAAAAAAAAAAAGGACAAGATGGTGTCAGGAGGTTGGCAAGCCAAAAATGCTGCAAAAAAAAGCAAGCCATCCTGGCAGAGGCACCGTGGGAAGACCAGGAAAATTGCAGACTCCCGGGAGCGCTGGGCGGGCAGGCACCCACACTGCTTCAGCATCACGTCAGGACATCCAACAAATACATAAATTAGCACCACAAACACTCAGCGACTTGGTACAATCTGGTACGGTTACCACTGGATAAAATGCAGGAATATTCTTGGGGGCAGAGGGAGGGAAAAAAAAAAGAAAAAAAACAAGAAAAAAAAGGAAAAGATGCAAGCACATTTAATATTTCTTTTCTACACGGGGCATATAAGCTACTGCAATACAAGTAAGGGAAGGAGTGGGTCCTCTACATAACGAATATGAAGGTGGCATGCATCTCATAATCAAAGACCATAGCGAGAGCCTGTGGTCTGTACGGAAAGTGGCTAAAAAGCAAAGGCCGGTGGGAGATTGGCCAATGGCAGGGTATCACCAGTGTTGTAATTAAGTTCTTCAAATAGATAGCACCACAGAGACATGTAAAAATAAAAAGCACCTTTTTTTTTTCTTTTTTTTTTTGGTTTTCTTTTTTCCTCACACTTTCTACTCAGAGAGGACAAATGGATTTCCCCTGCCACTGCAATCTGCCCCGGGAACGGAGTTCTTTTCTTTTTAGCAGGGGCATGTTGAAAGAATGCTGCAGAAAAAGAGAATTAATTTAAATCACATACGTTCAGGTAAGCAAGTGTATAAAAAGGTAGGGATTCAAAGCAGATACTGACTTTAGATCAGGGTTTTGTAGAAATTTTGTTAGAAAGTGGCTTTAGTTTTCTAATCATAGAGTCATAGAATGGCATGGGTTGGAAGGGACCCCCAGGATCATAGAGTTCCAACCTCCCTGCCACAGGCAGGGCCACCAACCTCCAGGCCTGGATCTACACAAGGATGCCCAGGGCCCCATCCAACCTGGCATTGAGCACCTCCAGGGATGGGGCAATTTTGAAGTGAATCATTCAAAAATGCATCTGTGGCTCAGGGGGCTGGGTTGGTGCTCACTTGGGCCTCATCCTGCAAAAACTCCAAGCCCCTCTTGAACCAGGCTTGGGGTTGGGAAGAGACAGGGACCGAGGCAGAGACTGAGCCGCTGCCTTTGTTCCTGGGTGAATGCTTGGCTGGGATGGTGGTGGGAAGGGTGATGGTTGCAATAGACAGGGTCACATGCTTTGTTTTGAAGCCAGAAACATTTAAACATTTAAAATAATATACAACACAAATATTTACTTACAAACATACAAAAATATAAGCACCTTTAATACATGGGAACGAGATGCCCAGTGTGACTTTTAGCTATCGAATTCATGGGATTAAATTTGGTCAAACATGGAATTACATGGTTTGATGGAGATATTAAAACTTCTGGAAATGGCCATGACGTCTGCTTGCTAGAGCCGATCCAAATCTTGTGGAAGTCAACTAAATGCCTCCGATGAGCTTTGGCAGGGTTTAGGTTGGAGCTGGGACTGCCAGGACTTCAACGTCAAGCCGAACAGAGGAGTTTCAAGTTTTTTCCGTTTTTCCTTAGAAAGAAACAAACAAAAAAAAAATCTACAGACAAGCACTCAGCATCGCTTCATGGCAAGAAGAAGTAGTCTTTGATGGTGGTGGGGGTCTGCTCGGTGGCCGTGGAGCAGCAGCGGTGGGAGCAGCGGTGGCGATGGTGCGGGGACAGGTCTCCGGGCCACGCGTGCGGCGGTCGGTCATGCGATTCTGCGTCTGTCGTGGGAACGGTCCTCTTGGTCGGCGGGTCGGTACGTGTGGGTGAGGTGGCACTGAGGAACTCGGGCAAAATGAGGAACGAAACAAAACAATATAACCCATCGCTGTCCAGTTTCAGAACGTGCATGTGACAAGGAAATTCTTTTTTTCTTTTTTCTTTCTTTTTTTTTTTTTAATTAATTAAATGGCGCAATGAGGTTACGAGGTTGCTCATTTGGAGACTAGTTTTCAGGTGGCTCTTAGCCCATGAAGCAAGCTGGTCCCACCTCGAATCCAAATTTCTGTGACGCTTCTCCGAAGTCATTGAACATGATGTCGACTATAGGTACTTGCTCTACTTTGGGTGTGTTGATTTCCAGGATAGTCTTCTGATAGCCCTTCTTTGCCTGGTGGAGACAAGAGGAAGAGAGAGGAGCTCGCATGGTGCCTCCAACTCAGCAACAGCAGATTAGTATGAATGAGGATTAACCACTCAGCTGGGAGTACCACGACGATCTCCCCCAGGCATTTCCTGAGCTGAATCAGAGGCACCCCAGCACCCCAATGCACATTTCACCCTGCAGATTTAACAGACATGCTCTCAAGTGGGATGGTGACCACTGGTCCCAAGCCCAGACATCGGAGCAGAAGCAACTGCTGCCACGCAGATCAAAGGGCACTGCTCTCAGCACACCTCTGAGCTGGGATGGGAGCCTCGGAAAATGGTTGTGGCTGTGGTTTAGTTGTTTTACCTCCCGGAGGACACACATGGGTTGTTGAGCAAATGTGAGCGGTTTAATTTGAATATATTAGCTTGACGATTATCTGAGTGCTACTGAAAGATCCCATTTAAAGTTTGATGGAATTCACAAGGTGATGCTGCCTTTTTATCGTGCCCGGTAGCCACACAGCTCTTTCCAAAATATAAATAATTATTAGAGGAGCAGAAGTGCACCCGAGGGCATACAGAGCTGCACAAACAAGTGAATTTATGGAGCAGCTTTTGGCTCTCCCTCACCCTCTGATTTGTGCGTCTTGGCGGGATAGGCTGTATCACAGCTACTGAGGAAAGGATGTAAGATCAGGAAAAACACATTCAGATAATAGCCCCAACATTAGCCCTGGAGATCAGCCGGTGCCGGCTGCAGCAGCCTCAATCATGGTCAGAACTAAGGTCCCACCAGGACCTCTGCGGCAACGCCATGGCAGGCTGCCCAACCGAATTTTTCACCTGGTAGGGCTCAAATCTTAAATATTATGCCTGAGGGTCAGGGAGGATGACCTGCCAGGGTACCAGAGACGGTACAGGAAGGAAGACAGGCTGCGGTAAGCTCCCTTGAGTATTTCACCTTTTTACAGCCGGCAGCCTCTCTAGCAGAGAGGAAGGACTGGGGCACCCTGGTTTGGAAGTGATGCCCAAAGCTCTGAGCTGGGAGCCAACGGCTCTGTGTTCCGCTGTGGCTCTGAGCAGCCTCCCCCAGTCTCTGAAAACCACAAGGGTTTTCAGCAGGCACGTCTGCCCTAAAATGAGCAACGCTCAATCCTGCAGCATCCCCGAGACTAGAGAAGAGAAAGGGAAAAGGTGCTTTTCACCAAGGATGTGCTGCCTTAACAGGAGATATGAAGTGCTCGAGAATACATGTCCCCACATGGCTTCTGAGTGTTTTCCAGAAGCAGGATGGGTGCCCTTTCCCTTTCTGCAGGAGTTAAAAGAAGTGACTCCAAGCTCATTTTCCTCGTTGCTCCTACAGTTAAAATCTGCACATGTGCCAGAACCGAACCGCTTTCATCTCAAATCGTGTGGAGGGCTTTTTCTGTCAAACATCTCAATCTTTCCATCCCGTGGGCTCCAAGCACTGCAGTTGCAGAGGGTGAGAATTATGCATGCTTTTGCACCAGCAAGCTGGGTCTCAAAATAAACTCAAGCAGCACCTGCTTTGCCAATTTTTTAGCTCCTCAGGGCAGATTTTTGAGAGCTCAATCCTGAATCAGGCATCCAACCGATGAAGGCAGAAGTATAGAGAAGATGCTGGGGCCCTTTGGAAACTGGCTGTCACTTGTGGCCGAAGCGAAGGTGAAAAGCAGTGTGGCTGTGTGAGAGAGGGGGGCTGCTGTGTAACCAACTTTTGCTTCTGCACTCTAGGCAAAAAACAGGACTCAGGGAGCAGAGCTACAGAGAAAGATGTCAAAAGACTGTGTTTGAAATGCAAGCAGGGATGCAAACCACAGTCTCAAGACTGAGAGCATCCCAAGAGCATCATCTCATCTTGCTACTCACAGGCACAGAGCAAACCCAAGCTCCGTGCTGGGGCTCCTCTGGCAGCTCAGGGGATGCTGGGCCAGAGCTGGGTGCATCCCAGTGCCCAGCACATCTCAGACCCCTCCTGGGGCTGCATGCAGTGGAGTGCTATGGAAAACCCCCAACCAACCCAATGCCAAACTGCTAACACTTTGCCTCTGAGATTTCCTAAAAGCACTTGGAAGAATTCTTATTGAAGGTTGTGGAACTCATACTCAACTGGGTGCCAGCGCTTGCCTCTCCCTGTGTGAGCAAAGGCAGCAAGAGCAAAGGCAAGGGGGGACTTTTAAAAGCAACTGGTGTTTTTTAAGCTGTTCCCTTCCTTTATGCACAGCCAACAATAAAGCAAATTAATCTGTTTTCTAGAGGTGCTGCAGCTTCCCCTGACCTTGAGCAGAGTCATATGGTCCCAGCATAGGGAAGAGCGAGCTCGGTGCCTTCCATGCTGGGGACAGTCCTCAAGGCAACTACATCAAGGGGCATGGGATGCGATTTGCTCTGAGGTAGACAGAGCTGGACAACCAGGGCAAGGGGACAGACAACTCCAGCACCAATCCCTTTTGCCTGGACTGGCCACGACCAGGTCTGCCCACGTACCGCACAGCCGTCAAGGGCGGCTCGGATGTAGGGGTTGTTGTCGTAGGACATCTCCTCATCGTTGGAGCCCAGGAAGCGGATGGCCTTGTCGTAGCTGTCGGTGGTGGCGTCGTGCCAGGCTACGGACTGGTAGCAGTTGTAAGTGATGTTCTGGTGGGCTGAAGCACTCAGGAGACGGAGGAAAGTCATCTGCACCACTCCGATGGGGTTCCCGTCCGAATCCACATAGGAGAGCTGTGAGAAGCAGAGGAGGGGAAACACTGGGCAGTGAGGAGCAATGCAACATGTTTGGGAGGGGGCTGAGGACCACAGGTATCACCCATCTTTATCACGTTTGGGAGGGGGCTCTGTCCCACCAGCCCAGTGGGGTGCAGACAGAGGTCCTGCCATGGTACGGGCATGGGGCTTCTCTGATCTTCCTGCGGCTGGGGCACAGATACCAGGGTGGTTTATTGCTTTTGCTAGTTGTGAGCTAAAACCAGTTCAGGCTAATGCAGGGCAGGAGGAGAAAGGAAGGGATATTTCAGCCCTGGCTGTGAAAACATGCAGTGCTAAGGAAATTGGGGGGGACATGTCTCAAGTTGAAGCCAATACTGAGTGTACTCCAGCTTATCAAAAGGAGAGAAAGCAAATTTCTGAAGGGGTTTGGGGCTTTATTTCTCTGCCATTTTGGACAGGGTTTTCTGACCATGGTGGGTTCTTTGTTCTGCACACACTGGGGCATTTCCCATTCATTTTTCCTGGGCACCAACACACACTGGCTTTTAAGCAATCTTTATGCTTCATATGCCGCAACCCCGCTCCTGCTGGTAAGGGCTCCCTGCTGCCCTGCTCCTGCTCAGCTAAAGGGAAAATGTCTTTGCTGCCCTCAGGGCATGTCAGGAAACACAGAGCTGCACCGGCTCCATCCTGCACATCAGGTTCCTCTCTTCCCTTCGCAGGAGAATGGTGCCTAGAAATCTATTTCTGCAGAAATATAGACAATTTATTGAAACCTGCTCTAGCACCCAGGGGATTTGGAGCTTTCAGGGACTTTTTTACCCCACCAAGGAAGCAAACGCATCACACCAACCAGTTTACATATATAAACTAACTGTACACGAGGTGGCATCTCCAGCCACAGCCAAGCTACCAGAGCTGCTGTTTGGTACTGTCATCTAGAGACAGGGTTTTTTCTTTAGCAATGACCAGGAGAAAAATGTATGCACCCAAACAGCGCAGTGTTCTTCAAGGTACCACGAAACATCAAGTTGCGGTGTGAGCTGCAAACAGTAGGAGAGATTCATAACCAGACAATAAAATCATGGGTAAAAAAAAAAAAAAATATTGTAAAAGTAAATAAATATACCAACCAGTTGTCAGGATACCGTTGCACTGTCCTCCTGAGAGTGAAATATGACTGACCATGAGAGAGCCACGCATGCCAGGAGAGCTACCAGAAAACCACCAGGACGTGGAAGGAGAGGGACACAAAATAGACATGTGGCACCACTGATCTGCAGGACCTACTTCTCTCATTTATCTTAGTTCTCCTCATTTCAGATCAGCGTTTGGTTTGGGAGCCTGACTGCTTGCTAAGGGATCTCTGCCTCTGCAGACTGCAGGAAGCCCCATCCCAGATTTGCAACTGGAGCCTGCTGGGAGCTGGTTGCGTGAGCAGGGCTTGCTCATGGGAACAAGGTTCTGCAAAAATCGATCCTTTCCTGTTTTCTCTGTGATAGTATTACCCTCTGGCAGCTGCCATATGGCTGCGAAGGATAACAGGACAGGATGGGTGGCAGGCCTTGTTAGAGCTACTGAGAATTGGGTGTGATACACAGAAGGAAAGCAGAGTCCAGGAGAAAACATCTGCAACCCTTTTATCCCTCGAAATGCAGTTTGGCATCATCAATGAGAAATGGTAGGAAATCGGCTCCAAGCATTCTGTCTCATGATTAATGATGGTGCAGAAGCATTGAAAACATGATGATTTCCTTGTATTTCATATTTACTTTGTCCCCATTACTTTTCCCAGAAGAAAGGAAAGCACTGCCATGGCTCCACACCCTGTACAAGCACCGAGATGCATTCAGAGCCCCTCATGACAGCAGCCTGCACTCTAACAGCACTAAACAGCCACGTGGAAATCTTCCCCTCGGCTTCAGGCATCCCATGGGCTCACCTGACCGAGGGACTGTGCTCGGGCTGCATGGAAAGGCACCTGGAACCTTCTCCATGGTAGGAACTCAAATTAATTCATCCCACCCATCTATACACAGATTTCAAATGATCTCAGATCCATGCAACTGTCTCTCCAATTTACCATTCTTGAAGTTCTGAATACTGACTGGTGAGAGATACTTTTATAAAAAATAAATCAAACTAATGGCCTGTGTTGTTTAACAGTTTTGGGGTTTGCTTAGGCAGTTCTTCTACGTGCTGGTGGCTTTTTTCCCAAATAGAAAATGCAGGACAGGTCAACAAGCAAGAAAATGGCAACAGAGAAAGATGGAACAAAGGGCTCCAAGTAGCATTGAAATTCCTATTTTAAAGGGAAAAAAAAAGGGCCCTAAGCTCTAGGTTGGCAATTCAGCCTCTAATGTAGCTGAGAAACAGCCCAGGGAAAAAAAAAAAGCAGAGAAAATGGAGAAACTTGTGTACTTGTAATATTAACTGATGAAGTGCTCTGTAATTAAGCTATGAGTAGTTGTCCTCCAAGGAGCTACAAGGCTGAAGCCTCGGCTTTGCGGCCGTATTTGCTGATGCGGCAAAGCTGCAGAAGCCATGTCTTTCTTATGGGCAGGATCAGAGCAAAACGTGTTTAGTGGCAATGAAATGCGGCTTAGGAAAACAACGCGGTGACTTTGTTTGTTGTTTGCCTTTTAAGGTGGAAGTCTGGGGCACTGCAAGAGTCCTCTGCCCTGGGGAGAGGATGACTGCGCGAGGCAGCTCTCAGCGCGGTACATCAGAGCATCTCCTGCTTCCACGGGCAGGTCTGTTTTATCCACTGACTATTTTCTTCTTTCCCAATTCTCCTGATTTGACTGAGCTCATTATCTGCATCCTGCGAATCCTACAAGAATTGATACACACACGGGAGATTCTTGTTGCTTAAGGAGAACCTGGCTTTCACTAATTGCTTGCTGCTCTGACACTCTTGGCTTGGGGCTCTGGGGGAATCTATCCACAGTGTGAATGTCCTGTTACAGGACAAAATACCAGAGCTTTTCCCCTGTTTTATATGTCGCTGCCTTGCTGTTGCTGATGTTTGACCTTAGGACAGTTCTCCCTCAAAAAAAATTCCTTAATTGAGACTATCTCAATTCCTGTCCATCAGGCTTGGCAAACGCATGGGGCTCGAAACCTTCCTTTAACCCAGTGACTTCACAGCTGGGGGTCACACAGTGCCCATTGATGTGGCTCATCTCCAATATGGGAGATGAAACCCATTCTTCGGGAAAAACCTGCCAGATTCACCACCTCAGTTTGGGTACCAGTGAGCAGGGGCTGAGATAGCACCATGCCCAGCTCTGCACTGGAGCATCATGTTACGGATCTCTGAGCTCCTGAGAAAAGGCTACACTGCTGGGGGAAGCAGCATGCAGACACCCAGTTTGCTCTTTCCATGATGAGAATGGGAGCTTCTAAGGAGACAGCCAGCATCCTCCTGTGGGATGCAGCCTGCTGCAGCACTCTGTGGAGACAGACCTGCAACTGCTCCAGCTCCGGGTCACATCTAAGGCAGGGGAAAGCGCCTCACCTGCTCTGAGGTTTCCAATCCAGAAGACTAGAAAAAAAAAAGTGTCCTGATTGGATTTTTTTTTTTTTTTTTTAGTATTCCACCTTAAATATTTCTACTGCGACTCATGATGGTTATTAGTCCAGCATGCAGAGTGCAACAGGTCTGGCCATACCAAAGCAGATGAAGCGCTCTGATTCAGACTAGAGGGCCGAGGTTAGCCACTTACCAAAGACCCCCGCTTGTATTGACTATACCATGTGGAAGGCTGTTCTTTGGGCCAACGAGCCATTTTACTCTGTAAAATATGACACGGGTTAAAGAAAACAGAAAGCACCAAGATGCATCTTACCAGTTTACCGCGCTTGAATTCACTGAACCAGGAGCCTGGGTTTTCCTTTGGCCAAGAAGTAATTCTAGCCTAGTTTGTGGACGGTGAGGAGGAAAGAGAGAAAGAAGACAAAAAAAAAAAAAAGAAATTAAAAAAGTTACATTCAGTTCCACAAGCAAAGTCTGCATGTTTTATTGAGACTGTCCCACTTCCTTTACAATGTTTTCTTACGCCCTAGACACCAGTAACAAGACCAGTTGGCAGAGCCCTAAGATGCCTCTCAAGCAGAGCAGGATGTGGTGCTGCCTGAAGTTGCCTTGGCACCAGCTGCCTTCGCTAAGGACCAACCATCTCTGCCTCCTAGATACTTTGGATGCAAAACAAGCAGTGCAGTCTATCGGCAGGAGAGATAAAAGGAAAAACAGAAAGGATAAAAGAAAATATCAGGGGTAAAAGGTGCACTGATCTTCACAGGAGGGCTAGGGTGGAAGAGAGGGCTGCTGTGGGGCTGGGAAAGACAAAAAGTGTGATTCAGGAAAAGCAATGAGCAGCAGCCCAGGCAGAGCATCCTCTGTACTCGGTGCTGGACCATCACACATGATGGAGCTCCAATTACCTGGAGCGACGCAGGGGGTGACCTTGACACAAAATAAGCTGTCAGAGCATCCTTTACGGCAGCCCCATTTAAGCAGATGAATCACTTTTCTTGAGTCAGGGCACAATGAAAGAGCATGGCTGCTGTCTGCTCCCTTGCCCTGCTACAAGCTCCCTCACTTGTGCCGTAAATCTCCCCAAAAACAACAGCTAAGCTATATGCAGGTGTCTTGGGATTGTCCTTTGCTTTCCTGTACATGAACCACAAAGTGTCAGCGTGTTTCTGCTGGGTTAAGGATGGACAGAAAGGGGATATGGCTTAAACTCTGCTGTGCCTTGTAAAACCACTCAGCCAAGACTTAATTCTGGTCGGGTAGCTGTTTTCATTCCTCTACATGGAAAAAGAGCAGGCTGACGCTTTTCCTTATTTATGGCAGTACTGCAGAAGTGTAGCACAATCTGCATTTGAGGAGCATCGCAGTGGTCAGAAGAGCGGCTCCATGGTGGATGAGATGGAGCCAAAGAGTCAGCTTGGCAAAAGTCTGAGCTGCTGGAAAATCATGGGCAGACTTCGTTTTTTTAACCATCAACATTTTGAGGAGAGCCATGGCAAGTTAACGCGAAGGAGAAGAAATCCATCTCCTACTTCAACAGCCCTAACAAAAACTCAAGGCAGATTTATGTTGCATGTTATATGTCCTGCGCTGGCACATATTTCTGGTGGATGAAATTCAGCATGCGAACAGCTTCCACTGGAGTGAACAGCTTTGCCTGCACCGTAACCCAGCTGCAACACAACTGCGACACTGAGAGCTCCCCCAGGCTGCTTCGCAAGATTTCTGCTTGGCCGGTGCAAGAGCTGGTCCCCAGGCATCAGTGAGACCAGCTCCAGCAAATAGAGCACATGAGTACTGGATAAAAACGATGAGTGTGGTTGAGCTGAGCACATCATTGCACAAATAATACAATCAACCTCATGCATCGGTGCCAGGAAGAGCGCTGAAGCTGGTCACCCTCATTTAGGAAACTGAATACCCACAAGAAACACCAGGGGAAAAAAAATGAGAGGAGATAAAACATTTATCTGCTCTGCCTGAAGACCCAGTAAGGGCAGAGGAATCAGCGGTGCTTATGCACACAGACAGCAGCGCGTCTGCGGGAGGGAAGACAAGGAATGAGTTAAATGAAGCTCATGGGGAGCGGCGGTTCCTACCCCAACACACACTTCTTCCTTTGCAAAGCAAAGTAAAAAAAATAATTAAGGTTTTAGCATTTATTATGCCTGGGAAATTGCTGAAGATTTGTCCCAAATCACAGTTTTAATCCGACTTCCTCAAAGAAATCCTCTTTGTAAACATATTCCTTGTTATTTTAGCAGCCAAAGAAACGCTCTGGATTTTTAATTCTAACTTGCTGTTGTTCAACTCTCCTGAAATTGACTGTCTATGAATATTCATATTAGGAAACAATCTCTTAGCACCATGATAATGGGGGAAAAAAAAACCAAAACAAAAAAGTTGCATGGACTTACTCCTTCAGATTTCTTATCAGGGAAGATGCAAGTCTCTCCACCAGCTGTGAAATTACAGTAAACTTTGAAAGAGTCCCTGGAACATCCTTGGTTAGGATCAACCCAGTATTCACCTGGATGCATAAGAGGGAAGAAAAGGGAAGAAAGAATCAGCACTGTGAGGAAGGATGACAACCACCATCCTGCTGGGGATGTTTCACTGGCTACTATTTCTAAGTCTCTTTTTTGAAAACTGGTTATTGTTCTGATTTCAGATTATACCGTGGCACTGTAGAGGAATAGTTATTTTGCATGCTATTATTCCCATTCTTCTCTATGTATTGCTGCTTTGTCATCCACATGGGGCTCCAGGGCCAGCCACTCCCCAAATTTACTGCTCCTCCTGCACCTGCTCACATTCACTGCACGGAGGGAGGACACCCGCAGTGTTTTCCCTGTCCCCCCTCTGCCCCGGGACACACCGTCTGGGAAATCGGGGTGACAGAGCTGCAGGTCCTTGCAGGTACGCGCTGGGTTATGTTGAGTGCCCAATGGATGCTTCATTTGCTCGATTTCCAGTTTCAAGGAATTCAGTGAGCCGAATATTTCCTCCATGCCGTCGGCGTAGTCCATGTAGTTGTCGGCATTCCCATCGTCCACCAGTTGGCTGGCGTCAATGTTTCGCCTGGTCCTCTTGGAAGCCTGGATGGGCAGCGGCTGGATGACTTCTCCAGGAGGCCCCTGTTTTGTGGGGAAGGAAGATACAGCTTCTCATTGCATTGCTGATGGGGGAGAGACAGAAGAGATGGCCAAAGGAGACACCAGTGCTGAGAAGCAGCACCATAAGATACACACTAGACATGTAAGCCACCCGTGATTGTATTGATGGAAACCACCAGGCTTGAACACCAGCTCCATCTTCTCTTGCCACCTTCCTGTTAGTAACTTCTCCCTTCACACCCTGCTTTATTCCACAGCATCTCTAAGAGATGCCAAACCATTGCTAGGATCCCTGATATGCCAAATCTTTGCCCAGGAATCTACTTCCTAACATTACAACACCCACTAGGACCTGAACCTTGTTTCACACTTCATATACTAGGTTCTACTTACAGGAGGCCCTGGGGGTCCAGGAAGTCCTGATTCACCCTTTGGACCTGTAGGACCCTGGGTAGAAAAACAAGGGAAAAACATATGAGTCATAGAGGAAAAAGCACTTATCCATTATATATCAATTCCCAAAGATTATTCCTTTTAACAGTCTTGTGGCAAAACTTTCTGCCTGTCCATTCAGGTACAAGAGGAGGCTCCTTGCTTCCCCCTCAAGAAAATGTCTGTTTTGGTTATTTTTGATGCTTAGATAAGAGAAAAAGATCAAACACTTGGGGTTAAAGAGTCAAATTTTGTTTAAACTTCCTATGGAAAAAAAGGGAAGGATATTGTACTGCATGAAAATGTTAACCCTCCAGATCTATTCAACAGTTTTATAAATCAAATAAAATCTTAAAATTAATAAAACATCAAATTCTGCATGGGAAAAAAGACTTTAGGAAGTTGAAGTTGCCCAAGAGGAATTTTTAGCTGCCTGCATAGGAGATCTGTAACATGAAACTTGCTTCAGCACCACATTTCTCACCAAGTTCTTCACTTTCCAGCTTGCCACCTCACCTCCCGCTTCACAGTCTATTTTTAATACCCGCCGCTCTACAGCAGTAGGTTTTCTCCTAAGGACTCCGCGCTGGATTCCTCCCTATGCTCTTTGCTGCACTGATGTTCAATGAAGTGCAGTGTGTGCAACAGAAGCTTTTCCCAATTATAATTTCTGGGCTTGGACAGCCTGGAAAAGCTGCGTTTGCTACTGTCGTCTTTGGCTAATTGCCTTAATGCCACTGATGTGGAGGAGCCACAGCAGGTTATGCGCTTAATAAGAGCTCCTCAGCCTCTTCGTTTAACAATGTCTATACTCACCGATGATCCTTTAGCACCTTTGGGACCAGGTGGACCCTGAACAGGGGAAAAAATACAGAAAAGAGTTAATACATTTCCTAGCAGAGAAGTCAGTCTCCCCTTAGAGAGAGTCAGAGTAAGGTACTACAAGGCTTTTAAAAATTATTTTTAATTTACTTCCTTTCTGTTTCCACTTTTCACATCAACTTGAGTTTCACATCAAGTTGAGTTTCAGCTTGAGTTCAGTGTTGCTTATATTTGCCAACATACAAAAAGTATTTGTGTCAGACCAATCTGTGTCAGCGCTTAACACTCCTGCCAGGATGGGGACTGGGAAAGCTGCTGTGGGTTTGCCATAACCAGGGGCTGGTCCTGGCTCTGTGCTAAGGACATGCAGCAAGATCAAATGCTGGTTCATAGAATCACAGAATCATCACCTGGTTTTGAAGAGACCCTTAAGATCATCAAGTCCAACCACAGCCAAACCCTGACTAGTATACCTCTAGATTCACCTAAGTACCTTTTAAATACCTTCAGGGATGGTGGCTCCACCATCTCCCTGGGCAGCCAGGCCAGAGATACAAGCCAGGATGTCATTGGCCTTCTTGGCCACCTGGGCACACTGCTGGCTCATGTTTAGCTGGCTGTCAACTAACACCCCCAAGTCCTTCTCCTCCAGGGAGCTCTCCAGCTGCTCTACCTCAAGCCTGTAGCGCTGCCTGGGGTTATTGTGACCAAAGTGTAGGACCCGGCACTTGGCCCTGTTGAACCCCATAAAGTTGGCCTCTGGTTGCCCAAGGGTGATGGCTGCAGCCTTGGGGCACCCCGTGAACAAAATGCAAATAGCAAAAAAAAGCACAGAAATTCATCCCGTGACTGCAGATAATCCAAAAGAGAGAAACAGGGTGGGCAGATTTCCCTGGCTCGATCATGCTGTGTCCCCTCTGCCCGTCTCTCAGCTCCCACATCACTCCCCCAGTTCTCTTGTAACTCATTCCAGTGTTTTTTACAGGCTCAGTAAACCTGTTCCCATCAGCATCCTCATACAAGATCAGACCAGAGGGACTGTGCTGGGTATATCTGGGAGCACCAAGCTGAGTCCAGAAGGACTGTGGAGCTCCCGAAGAACTCAAAGATAACTATTTGTCACATACCGGTAATCCTGGTGGCCCTGGAGGTCCAATTGGTCCAGAGGGACCTGTGATACCCTGAAAAAGTACAGAACAACATTGATCCACATGCAGTAATGCTGGCCTGCAACTACACAACTAACATCTGCTCACAGATGACTACCCAGTTTTGGAGGACTCCATTAAAACCTGGAGCTTTAACTGGTTTTTAAATGTGTGCATGATCCAGACAAGAGCATGACCAGGGAATCTCATATGTCACTTAGGCACACAGTTTTGAACATCAGTCCTGTAGGTGTGTGTTTAATGCTACCATTCCACCAAGTCTATTCACTTCTTTTCACATGAGCCTTGCAAACCTGCTTTCCATCGAAATGGGTAATTTCAGAGCATCCCTACATTCCACATGTAAACTACATCAATACAGAAAATATCCCTCAAAAATTAGCAAGAGTTTCCTGCCCTCTCTGCTTTGCCATACCTCCTCAAGGGCAGCAAACCCCATGGCTCAAAAGCACATTCCATGAAGGTCTTAGAGAATATTTACCTGCTCCCCTTTGGGTCCTGCTGAGCCCTGGGGACCTGGGAGACCTCTGTCACCCTTTTCTCCCTGCTCTCCTGGTGGTCCAATAAGACCAATTAAACCTGGATGACCCTAGGGGAAAAGAGCAGATGTTAATGATGATCTCTTGCTGGAGGTAACCTAATGCCAAAGCTACCCAGCAAAGATATTTCTAGATATAAACCCAAGTATCTAAGGTGATAAGATTTTGTAGCTATCCCTGGCACCTGAAAGTGTGCACAAGTTTTTTGCCACAGAAAATGCTACAAATACAGAAGCAGAACTGCTGCACTGGAGTGTTGGCTCATTTTGGGTGCTAACATATATTACATACATTCCCAAAGATTGAGAACCCTGCCCTAAGGCAAGGCAGGTGTCTGCACTTCCCTCAGCTACAGCATCTGTGTTCAGGTAGCCCCAACAACCAAAGCTGCCACTGGGTTGTAAGGTCCATCATATGGGAACGCAGAGATTCAGCTCCCCGTGTCACCTCGTTGCCATCAGTGCTGGTGATATGGGGATAGGAAACCCAGTCTTGGATCCAGACGGGTCCCAGCACATGCTCACACACAGCACAACCCTGCTCATCCCTTTTGACATGCTTTAAAGGGATGCCCAATGCTTCTGGAGTTTGAGAGAGAGAACACAGGGCTGGTGGCACTCCTCAGAGTTGTCATGTCAGCTGCAGGACCCCTCTACAGTAACATTTTTGCCCTCAATCCCAGACATGGACATCAGGTCATGCAGCAAGACCCCGTGCAGCATTCTCACCTTCTCCCCCTTAGGACCAGAGTCTCCTTTAAGACCAGGCAAACCCGGTGGGCCCTTTGGGAGACAGGGGAAAACAAAAAAAGAGAATGAATTAATGTAGAATGCATTCACCCCTTTCAGGAAGTTATCACATTTGGTGATTTTGACATACCATTGGGCCTGGAGGACCATCTGGGCCAGGGGATCCCGGGAGACCTTGTTCACCCTGTAAAACAGTGCAATTCCCTCAAACCCGTCATTCATGGCAGCAGTGCTCCTGGCTGGGATTGTTCAGATCATTCACCTGTCCTCATCCAGTCCCTGTGCCAGGGAACGTGGGCTCTGGCTTCTCACAGGTGGGTCAAGGCAAAAGGATTTATGCTCTTTTCATGCTCAAATCTCTACTGGAAAAGGGAGTTTGGAGCTCATGGGTGTATTAACCCAGAGGGTGTGGGAGTAGACCCAAGACTCAGATAAAGCATGCTGGGAGATTATATTTATCATTATATTGTTTCCACTAGAGTTGTCAGGCATTGAAGCACAGAGCAAACATTACACTGGGGTACCAGCACCTTCCAGGCAGATGGGATATGGTAAAGCACCAGGAACAACCCCCACCCAGACGCTTTCTTAGACTTTGCTCAGTTAGGGAATACTCACAACTGGACCAGGAATTCCTCGAAGGCCATCAGGGCCAGGCTTCCCTGGAGCACCTTGGGGACCAATTGGGCCAGTCTTCCCAGGAGGTCCTTCCAAACCAGCTTCACCCTTGATGCAAGAGGCAGCATGGTTTAATTTGCATTGGGGCATCAAATGATCTTCTCAAATACACTGTGGCTGTTGCCAGGATGTCACCGAGTGAACGCAGTTCCATGCAAAGCATGTAAAGCTTCCTGCTCTGATCTTCCTACTGCTCCCTACTCCTTACATGCTGAGGACAGGGCTCCAAACTCCTTCACTTTTCAGCCTTGCCTATTTCTGCTGATTTCTAGCAGGAACAGCCCTTTGGCTGTGAGCTCTCCGGAGCAGAAAGCTTTCCTGGGTTTAGACCTGGGAGATGAGCGAGCAGAGGACAACCTCTGCCATCCATGTCCCTGTGGCTACTACCAGCAATGACTGGACCTATAGTTTGCCATCACACTCCATACTTCCCCACCACCCGTACAGAACTAATCATGGTCCAATAATGCTCTTTGCCCTAGGAAAGAACGTAGGGCTGTGCATGCCATATTATTTACAAGATATTAAATGGCAAATATGGCACTTTGTCATTTTAAAACAAGAAAAACATTCCCATGACCTATACCAAGCTCTAATTATCTCCACAGAGTTTGTTAGAAGATGAAACAGAAGCTCAGATTTGAGGCCAACGGCCCCAAATTCAGACTGATTTGTTGTAACACACAGCAAAATCAAATCACTGTCTTTCAAACACCGATGTTGTCAGTGGATGTTCCCTTTGGCATACAAAGGACACGGTAGAAGTGCAATGTCATTCAGTTCTTACCTTGGCTCCTTTCTCTCCTTGTCTGCCTTCGGGACCAGCTGGACCAGGAGGGCCCTAGAGAAAGTACAAAATAGATGCAAAACACAATTAGATCACACTGATCCGGAATAGCCTATTGGAATTAGCAAAATGATGCTGCAGCCCCAGGGAAGAAGAGAAAATGGAGACAAATATCTCTGAAAAGCTTTTTAAATTAGCTCCTTGCTAAATGAATCCCTGAGCTCTGCCAGTAAGGCAGGAAGAGCAGGAACACCTCATGCTGGTATTTCCTTTTGGGTGTTAAAATCTCAAAGAAACTCTGTGGGAATTGGTTGACAATTTCCAATGGCTGTGAGTGGTGTGGATGTTACTGGTATTTATTTTACATGCTACTGCCTTGTGTTTACTGCAGACCTAGGAATTACATTCATTTCAAAAAGTAAATACAAATACATTTGGAAAAAATACTCTTAATCAGCTTACCCTTTTTCCTGGGGGTCCGGAGGGGCCTGGCTCTCCTGTGGGACCAGGGGAACCCTAGATGGAGAGGGGAGGAGAACAAGCCATGACTGCACCATGAGAGGCAGGAGGGAGGAGCAAATGTGCAACACTGGAGTCGAGATCTCGAGCTTTGCGCTAAGCGGAGGCGTGGGCAGCGTACAACTCCCGACACCTCCTCGGGGCTGCAGGTGGTATCTTGTTTTATCCCTTCCCACCATGAAATACCATAAGGCACAGCAAAGTTAGAATGAAAGCCTTCGAGTTTGTTATTCCCTAAGTTAATTTTTGCTTTCGGGATGTAGTGCCAAGCAGCCTGGACGGAGGGATGGATGGATGGATGCAGCCAGGCTGATGCAGACAGGCTCCATTAGAAGAGGGGTGGCCAGCAGGGACAGGGAGGAGATTGTCCCTCTCTGCTCTGCCCTGTGAGGCCCCATCTGGAGTACTGTGTCTAGATCTGGGGCCCCCAATACAAGAAAGATGTGGAACTGTTGGAGAGGGTTCAGAGGAGCCACGAGGATGATCAGAGGGCTGGAGCACCTGCCCTACAAAGAGAGGCTGAGGGAGCTGGGCTGGGGCAGCCTGGAGAAGAGAAGGCTGTGGGGGGACCTCATTGCAGCCTGCCAGTCCCTGAAGGGAGCAGAGAAACAGGAGGGGATTCAACTTTTTAAAAGGGCAGAAAATGGCAGGACAGGGGGGATGGATTAAAACTAAAGGAAGGAAGGTTTAGATTAGATATTAGGGGGAAGATTTTTACAGAAAGAGTGGTGAGGGGCTGGAACAGGCTGCCCAGAGAAGTAGTGGATGCCCCGTCCCTGGAAGTGTTCAAGGCCAGGTTGGATGGGGCCCTGGGCAACCTTGTGTAGTTCCAGGCCTGGAGGTTGGTGGCCCTGCCTATGGCAGGGGGGTTGGAGCTCTATGATCCTTGGGGTCCCTTCCAACCCAGACCATTCTATGATTCTATGATCAGGGGACTAGTGCAGCAGAAACTGGTGGGGATTAGATGCTGCATTGTCCTTCTATGTAAAAAGTCCTTGGACCTGCACACAGAAACTGCGAGGACTTATTTGGAACAGGTCTCATCTATCCAGTTACTTACAGTCTGCCCAGGTTCGCCATCATCACCTTTGTCACCAGGGGGACCATCTTGACCCTAAAAAGGAAGAAAGAAACAAGCAGGAGTATTTAGGGTGCAAACAGAGTTGAGCAGAGTGTTAGCAGCAGCAGATGTGGCTCAGCTGGTCACCAGGCACCATCCTTTCCCATCTTCTGTTGGTAGCACTGGCAACAGCAAACCTTCTGTCACATGCCCAGGAGCTGTGGACTGTAACTACTGCCCTGTAGGCTGTAGCATGGTGAGACTAACAGACATGGTAGGACTTCCCACTCTTTCCCAAATAAAGGAAGAGTAAATGCCAGAGGAGCTGCTGCTGAATGAACAGCACACAGTTGTGTTTCACAAAACCAAGAGGAGAAACCCTTGCTGACCTTCCATGAAACAAACACTTACAGCTGGTCCAGGTTCTCCAGGAGGACCAGGATCACCAGGGAAACCAACTGGACCCTGTAATGAGAGAAGGAGGATATCCTCAAGTCAAAGACACTGCATCAGGAGAGAACAGCAGAGCACTGGTACATGCATCCCACAGAGCAAAACCCCAATTCCCTACCCTCAGGCACAATCCCAGACCACATCCCATCTTTGCATCTTCAGTAATTTCATCCTGTCACAGCTCTGCATCCAGACTACTCAGAGCTCCAGTGTCAATGCTGGGACTTGCACCTAGCTTTTCATAACTACACTGGACAAGTGACAGTGAAATCCTCACAGCTTTGGGGAACGTGCAGATTGGAAGATTTTGCTTTTGCTTACTACACAGTGCGTAACACTTTCCACGTGAATGTCCTCTCAAAGCCTTTAATGACTAAAACACTTCCCCATTCTTCTCTGCACAATGTCTATTGTGTGCTTCAAGTGATTCTGAGACCAGCATTCAGACAATAGGCTTCAATCAATAAAGCGATATCCCAAAAACCCATCTGTTAAGAGAGATGACTAACTCCCCTGCCTCCTCTGTTGTTTCATGCCATCTTTGCTTATCACATAATAAATTTCTTCAGCCAGCAAGCATCAAAGAAGCAGGCAAGATAAATACTGTACCATTGTCATCTGGTATAAATCAGGATAGCTCTACTGCCTCAATAGAGCTACGGCAATTAGCATCAGCAGGGATCTGACCCTAGAGGTGCAGCTCCAAAATTCACATAAATCTCCACACTAGTTTGGAAGCATTGCTCTGGTGCAGAGGACCTTGGCAATGCATAAGCCCAAGAGCAGAGCAAACCTGTGTCAGGCCCTCTCCGTAGGGGTGAGTTTTCTGACAGCCTGCAAAAAGGACTACTAATTCAAGTATTGCTGGAAGATATGATGTGACTGTGTCTTCTCCTCATTAGCACCCTAAAGAAGGGGACTGATACTACATAACATTACAGGAGCAATTCACCAGCTGGTAGACTATTTCCAATTTCCACAAAATTGCCTGGAAATCATCCTTTCACGTGGAAATCTCTTCTGGGTAAGACAAGGAAGCACTGGTTGGGCAGGAGGGGGTACTTACAGGACTGCCTTTAGGACCGTCATCCCCTGGGGGACCTTTGGGGCCAGGTGGCCCAGCAGCACCAGAGGGACCTGCTTCACCCTTTTCACCTCTTTCACCTTTAGGACCCTGTAAAGGAAAAAGGGAGTTTCTATTACCCAGAAAAACAACTGACCAGTCTCCAATTACCCTTCAATCAATTCTGAGAAAGATCTATTTGTATCTCAAAACATGAGGACATGATTTAGCAGTCCCTTCCCACAAAGACTAAATGGTGCTCATGTTGTTCAGTCGTGGGTAGCCCATATTTGGTGACTCAATGTTATGCTATAAATACCCAGTAACATGGCAATGTGTCACCTGATACCCAAACCAGGGACATGGCTGGTTCAGTCCCTGCAGCCCCATCTGCATCTATGACTCTGACTCCCACTTCAACCAGCTCCTCAGGGGACACCATTAAAGAAAAACTCTTCTCTGTCAGGACAAGAGCCACTCTGCAAGCATACTTACTGGGAGGCCAACCTCGCCAGGAAGACCAGGCTCACCAGATTCACCAGGTTCACCCTGCAGAGTGGAGAAGATGATGAGCACACTCACATTTCTGCAGCGTGTCGAGTTTGCTGCTGATGTGGCAAAGCCCCACCATGAGCTTTGCTGTAGCAAACTCCTGCAGGCTTCCACCGGGCTTGTCTGGATGCTTTACCTTCTCTCCTACTGCACCAGGATTTCCTATTCCCCCGGGAGGTCCCTGTGGACCATCTGCTCCTGGTGGTCCAGATGGACCTCTGGGTCCAGGTGGGCCTGGTGGGCCCTGAGAGAAAGGGAAGACAAATTCAAGGTGTGTTTCTTGGAGCAATGTCTCTGTCGGTGGTGAGAAAACAAGTATGAAAGTATCTTACCATTTGCCCAACATCACCCGTTTCTCCCTTTTCACCAGGTGGTCCAGGCAAGCCCTGTGGAGATGGAGGGGATAAGTTTTAGCTGTGAACATCTCAAGTGGAGACCCAGCTCTCATTACCCTAAACCCTTCCTTTGATGCTACAAATTACCTGCAAGCCCACTGGGCCAGGGGGACCAGGGAAGCCTCGGGGTCCTTCATCACCTTTCTGACCAAAGAGGCCTTGCTGTCCCCTGGGACCTGGCTCTCCATCAGCACCCTGTGACAAAAGAGTCAAACACAGCTTGGCAAAGATATGAGGCAGAGGCAAAGCTTCATCCCCACCACCTCCTGCTGCAGCCAGCAGCAATGCCCTACTTAGACATCAGCAGTGCTGGGCAGAGTCTGGTAACCCTAACTGCTTCCCAGGGCAGGTTATGGCAAGAAAGGGGATTTCTGTCCCAGGAGCCAATACTCACGCCTGGGCCAGGCTGACCGATGGGACCCTGTGGGCCTGTAGGACCTGGTGGACCCTGTCACAAAACAGAAGTGCAAAGTCACCATTAGGATGACAGAGACAAAAACTCACCTGGAAAAGGTGTTTCCCTTCAGCACAGCCTCCATTAAACACATTTTAATTCCCAAAACAGAGATGGAGGACAGGATCCGGTCTCCCTGAACACACCAGTGCCCTGGTACCAGTGGCACAGCAGATGTGTCTGAACATGTTTTTTGCTCCAGCAAAGCAATATCACACCGCTCAGTTCTCTCTAGATAGTTATGTGTGATTTATTTTCCATTCCTCAGGCTCTGAGCAGCACATAAAGGCTGCTTCAGTGTGCTATAAGCAACTAGAAAATGAACTGCAGCCAAACACCCAGCTTTAACAGGAAGGGCTCCTAATGCTTCACAGGTATTTACATAGTATGCAGGTGGCATGGAAGCATCTCAGTGTGTTCCTGGGAGCTGGAGGAGAAAACTCTTCACACACTCACTCCTTTTTACGTTGTGTGGGTATTTGACGAAGCAAAGGAGAAGATGAAGCAGTGACAGGAAGAAATTTAAATGGTATCATTATCTGCTTCCAGCAAGTCACACAACATAACCACACTCCTCCACAGAAGCAGCTACAACAACATGCACCCCACTCACCTGCTCCCCCTTGTCGCCCTTGCTGCCTTTCTGGCCGGGCTCTCCAATCTCACCCTGCCAGGAGCAAAGAGGCACAATTAGTACACTCGGTCCCCACTTCCATATCTCAACATTCAAGCAACAGCCCCATGTGTCTGCACCCTCACCCCAAAGATGCCAGCTCCCACAGAAATACCCCACTAAGTTCTGAAATAGGCCAGAGATTTGGCAGCCCCAGGTGCCACCAAGCCTTTTTGCATCCAAAGCTGTCTGCAGCAGCCATGTGATGCAAGAAGCATCATTTTGCAGAAGTTGTGAGCAGCGATGAGTGAACTGTTCCAGCTAATGTTTCCTTAGAGTCCTCCAGTCCAGAGGGGCTTAATGAGGGGGGAAAGGTGATTAATTTGAAAGGCCAGGCACCCGTGGGTGGACTTTTGAGCAGGCTAACTGCGTTTCAGCAAGGGGTCTGGCTGGCAGAACACTCACAGTCCAGTCTGCTGCTGCTCCCCAGATGGGACGCTGCTCATCTCATGGGATCGCCACCACCATAAAACATCCTGACTGGCAGCACATCCATCCCAAGGCAGTGGAAGCAGTGGGTCAGTGTGGTGGCAATGGGACATGTTTCCCAGTTCCTTCCCAGAGTGACCCCACACAACAGGGAGCTGCTCTCACCTTGTCTCCATCCTCTCCAGGGGGGCCAACAGGACCTGCTGGACCTGGGAGTCCCACTGGGCCCTGGATGCCATCCCGGCCAGCTGGTCCTTGAGGACCCTTCTCACCCTAGAAGCAGAAAGAGCAGACAGGTCATACAGAGCTCTCTTCTACTCTCCAATCAACTCATTACATCACATTAATGCTTTATTCAGCCACTAATGACCCCTGGCTCTATGGGCCTGTATAGCCAAACCGGTTTCCAGCTATTTCATCAGGCTCCCTGCACTTGTTGTTTGAAACCAGACAACATTTCTATCTGGAGAGATAAAGAACAAACAAATCTAAACAGTGAATACCCAGATCCCAGCTGCGATTTCACTGCTATAGCAATATAATCAGATTTAATCTGCACCCTCTGCCATCCCTCTCTGGATGACAAACAAGACCTCAACTAAGCCAATTTTTACCGATTCTGGTCCCGGCTGTCTCAGTACTCCCTTTGCCTGCTCCCTTCCTGGCTGATCCCCAACTCATGGGGGTATCTCAGGAGGCCCCAGGCTCCCTCCTGAGCTTCCAGACAAAGGAAAACATGTGAAATGAACAAAGCCGTCTCTGCTGGCTTCCTGCTCAAGCACCTACTTGTATTCCTCAGACCTGGAGTCTTCAATCAAATTTGTGTGTTTACAGGAACCGAACAGTGGATATTTTTCAGTCTCCTCGTACATAATTTAATTGCATCTGAATCCTGGGTGCTCTCTTCTGAATAATTAGATGCCACATAAATGGTCTATTCATCCACCCAGTCATACATCACGTAGGTACTTGGCAGGCGAGATGTTCACAAAGCTGATTCACCAGGAAATTCTTGCCTCTGGACTAGCTGCTGGAGTTTCTAATATGCCAGCAAATGTGGAATACAGTGGCTGATAAACACTTTTGGTAACAACAGTCAGTTCCCTTATGTGTCCCCATCTAGTCTGAGATCACCGATATCACCCTAAGTGTCCCCATGTAGTCCGAGATCACCAGTCCCAGCATTTGCTTGTTTTGCTGGGTCTCAAGCTGAGCTTAACTCTGAGGCAGGCAACCCGAGGGTCCCTGCAAAACCCTTCTGGAGTGAAGTACCAGCACAGCCTTCCTTCTTGGGACTGTCACAGTGCTGTGCTCTTCAGGGACAAAAATAGCCACCCCAGCCTACTCTCTCCTGCCCGCACGTGACATTTCACGCGCGTGCCTGGGGAGCGAAAGACGTGAGAGCTTGCGCGGGCTGGCTGGGGAACGCTCAGGAGAGGGACCATATGGCAGGACTCAGCCGTGCTCTGCTCAGGCTCCTGCTGACAGCAGCTCTTTCCATGGGTGCCAGCGGGATGCCTAGGAACACTGACGCTGTCGCATCACGCAGCATCCCAGGAAGCAGAGCACAAACCTCCACAGCACCTTCCCGTGCCGCTGGGGCAGAGCAAGGGTAAGGATTTCTTTAGGTTCAGAGAAATCGCTACTGTTGGTGCAGCCTGGTAAGCAGAGATGGGGGTGGCTCACTTCTCTGCCCAGAGGCCTGTCCTTTGGCTGTCCCTAGGAGGTCACACAAGCTGTGGTTTTACCTGTTCACTCCTCATCCCTTCTCATTGCCTGAAGACATTTCAGTCTCCAGGATCACATCCATTTTTGATAGCCTGGGTGTCCCAAATGGGGCCACTGAGGCTCAGTGGTTTGATGCACCCAAGATGAGAAAATTCCTTCCTAATTTAACTCCTTCTTTTTCTTTCTTTTTTCTTTTAAATCTTTTATACACCGACCCCCGGGAATGTCTCCATGCTCAGCTTCCTACTACCCACATTTCATGTATGTTCAGCTTTATACCTTTAGTCTTCATACTGGTACTTACTGGGGCTCCCTTTTCCCCTGCGGGTCCCGGAGGTCCCTGAGGGCCAGGTCGCCCTGGCAAGCCTATGGGGCCAGCTGATCCTGCGGGACCACGCTCACCAGGAGAGCCCTGTTTGGAGAAGAAGGAAGCATTAACTGGAGCATCAAGCTTTATCTATATACAGAAAGAAACCCAGCAGTAGGATGCTGCAAATGCATCGCGAGCACATTTGACAGGCCTTGTGATGACCTGGTACCATCAACCCAAGGGATCCTGCAGATTTATTTTTTTTAAAATTAAAATCCCTGGAAGGGCTTGGTTCTCCTCTGGATGGTGCAGGAAGCTGAGTTCCTGGGGGCACATCATCAGCCTGGAACAAGAGCACGAGCCACTTCATGGACAATGCAGCAGGGAGGGTTGATTGATGAATATTTTCTTCCAGGAGGGCTGCACGAATCTCAAGTGGGGACAACTTTCAGTGGGAAAGCCAGTGACTTAGGAGTAAAATTCTCTATGCCCTGAATCATCCCTGTTCCCTCAGCTTGTCACGTATGTTCATAAGCTGACACTACAAAATGACTGAACTATTACATGCTTGTCTTGTAAAATAAAGCAATATCCAGCAAGTCATTAGTTGGTGCAAAGGGAATAAGGGATAAAGCACTGAGCTGTGACTAACCCTCCGTTTTGGCTTGCCAAGCTTGTAAATGCGTTAGGTGGTGCCTGTAAGGGCAAGGATACTCACTGCTGGACCTGGGGGGCCTGGGGGACCTTCGTTGCCTTTCAGCCCTGGAGCACCCTGGAGGGAGGAAAACAAAGTCATTTTGGGAGCTTGGTGCTGGGAGCCTTTCCCACTGGAAGGACCAGGCAGTCTCTACTCACAATGGGGCCAGGGAGACCTCTCTCTCCGGAGAAGCCTCGCAAGCCTGGGGGACCATCCTTCCCTGGGAGGCCAGCAGGACCTGGGTCCCCCTGCAACGACAGTGATAAACAGCTGAGGATCTGCAGACTCCATAGAGACCCAGCTCCTCCCTCTGGGCTCAAGTCGTGATGAGACACTGCAAAACATCATGCCTTTTCTGAATCATCCCTCTCCATCTCTAGGAGAGGGGTGGGCATACAGGCTTGCAAGGAAAGTGAATTCAGTAGCTGCCGATCCCTACCTTGGTTCCTTCTTTTCCAGTGAGGCCAGGAAGACCTTGTTCACCTGGGGGACCTGGAGGGCCTGGATGTCCCCGCTCACCCATTGGCCCAGTCTCACCCGTTGGACCCTTTAGAAACAGAGATCGGAGAGAAAGTGGTGGGTATCAGCAGGGCAAACAATGAAGATGAGGTTCAGGCTGTCAGTTTATTCCTTCAGGCTGCAATGGGAAGGAAGATGCTCCTTCCCTCAGCTGTCCCCTGCTGTGCCACCAGGAATCCTTCCAGAGATGTCTCCTTTGGCACCCAAAGGGACCCTGTTTTGGAAGTGGGAAACATTGCACTCGACAGACTAGCAACACTGGGAACCTCTGGAGCGAAAGCGTTTATATAAATGAGATATTATTTCGACAATTATTATGCTTAAGGGTTTTCTTCAATTGAAAACTTCCTAAGTACTCTACAATTGTGCTGATACTTCTTTATATGGGGCATAAATAATGGATTAGTCTTGTACTACATGCAATTACTGACTGCCTCTGTGCTGTACGTGGGCACTAACGGTGACGAGCGTGACATAAGGCCTGGTGCAGAAGGTTCCCAATCAGCCCGTTTTGGAGGAGGACAAAAGCCACACACACAAGTCTGTAACATCCCCACACGTTGGTGTCCACTGGGACGGTGGTTTTAATACATGGCACGCTGTAGGGTGCCACTTAGTGTAAGTGGAATGATAACACTGTGATCGCTCAGCAACCACAGATCATGCTAACTGTGCGCTGCAGAGCCAAATAAATGTGCCACAGAACCTAATTTGCACTTGAGAAGACAGACACAGACAGGGAACTGCCCCTAATCAGGGAATTTACAAATCAGGGACTTACACTATCATTAAAGAGGACAAATTAAATTACTTCATAATTAAAAGGCAACTTCCCCAACAGTTCAGGAAAGAAGACTCAACCCAAAGCCAGTCTTACTCAGCCTAGGACTCTGCCTACAAAACCGATGCACGTGCCTTGCCTGCCTGTACTTAAGGGCTAAAACCTCTGGTCATGCAGCTGCAGTTTCCAGACTGCATAGAGCTCACAGTGACTAAAGGAAGAACAGGCCAGTAACAGTGCTTTATATCAAAGAGGGATGTGTTTCTTCCCAGCAGCATGGAGGAGCACTCTTGCATTACGCTCACGTGGCCCTGAACAACTGAGATTACCTTTAACTCTCCGGTTGCTTAAGGTCTGTTTGTCAGGTGGTGTGTAGCTGGTCTCCCTGTCACCCTACACCAATTGTACACTGAGGTAGTTCCATTAAGTTCAGAGGAACCACCTGATTTACAGCAGCCTTCAGACAGGCTTGTCTAAATACCATCCTAACCCCTCAAAGAGGTGGGCTGAGACCCATCGGGGTATTTCAAATCCTGGCCAGGAATTTCAAAGCCATCAAGCTTGGTTTGAGATGATTTTGCCTTCCCTGGAAGAGACGTCTCTGTGCTGTATAACCTGTGGTCCCAGCTTCAGCAGCTCCCATTAAACCAGTGCTGTACCAGTGAAGATGAGCTGCAGGGGGCTGGTGCAAGCACAGGCTTTCGTTTCTTACCTGAGGTCCTACAACACCAGGGGGTCCTGGAGGGCCGGTCTTGCCTTGGAAACCCTGTTAGAGAAGGGGAAAAGAGAAAGAGATGACACTTCTGCAAAGGAGTGCTCCAGTGAGGGTAACAGACTGCCACCCAACTGCTGCTCCTCTGGTGAAGCTCCTGATCAGGAACAGGTGGACACCCAAAGACAGAAGAAGTAAGAAATCAAAGAGAAGGTGGAAAATGTGTGTCTGCACATTTATACAGGGGTGAAACAGAGGAAAAAAAAAAAAAGGGATTCTCAAAGCTCAGCTCTGCTGTTTTGATGGAGATACTGTGGTTTGGCTGAAGGACTGGCCACATATATATATAAAAATATATAAAAATTTGCTATGCTCATAAAACCTATAGAGGAAATGGCTATTTAAAAGTCCAAATGTGCATGTTTCTTCATACTGAGTAATTCTCAGTAACCATTTTCCCTTCTCCTGCTCCCCATTCTGGTGCTGGTTTAGGCTCAGGCCTGCTGAAGCCCCAAACCCACCAGCCACGGGGCCGAGCGAAGCTTCATTTCCTTCCTCAACTTCAGCTGAAAAGAAATCACAACTGTGTTTCTCTCTGAAAGCTGATGAGTAGTGAAGTCTCCATGACAGCTACTTATAATGACATTTGAAGAGTGACAATAACCAACTATCACCACTGCAATTGTTTAGCTCTCCTAAGCAACTCTTTAAAAAGCACATTAATTATCATTCTTACTCTAACATGCTGACAAGCTTGAGAAATGTCATTTAGGGCATACAGGCTATTTTCTCACTGCCACAAAAGATGATCAGATAAATCCCAAGCCAACGGTAATGTGTCATGCTAAAGAAACTCCTCGGTGCTATTCTATAGCTGTCTGCAGATCTCAGAAAATATCCTGCCATTGAGGGGGAAACAGCAAAACATCTTTGTGAAATGAATGTACAATTTAAACCTTTATTGTAGAAAAACACTTCAGCCAGTTCTGTGCAGGACTTTTTATTAATCTGAAGAAAGGGGTTTCCTTTTATGCTGTCGGAGCCTTGAGTGTAGAGGTTTTTAGACGTTTTCTTGGTCCTTTTTAGAACCAGTCTTAGTAAATCTAATACGACCAAATATTTCAGCATCCTTCAGCGTGCCTATCTGCTACTAAATGAAAAGTCAAATAAAGGGAACTACTTGACAGACAGATTTCAAGTCTAGGTTTTCCTACACAATGGTGCGGAGTGTGCTGACAAGGCTACTGATGTGGAAATAGTAGTTAATTGGGTTTTATGTTTCTCTCCTCACTTTCTGGCACTGTGTAAGGAAAGGGGAACAAAAAAGGGACTTCTGCTACCTGGGTCTGCACATTTGCATGTACCCCAGCAGGATTCAGGGGAAAGGGACCTCTGCAAGCTTGTTCACAGCACAGATTAAGAGATTTTTGGTTTTCTGGAAGGATTTGCCTGTGATAGGCAACCTACTGCTGCAGTGAGTGAAAACAGCTATTGGGGAGTACTTTCAGACCTCCCTAGACTTGAAAGCCCACTCTCCATTCATATTCATGCTGACTTGGAGTTTGATGTTTTAGTCCACACTGGTAAGAGCAGATGCAAGTAAGATGCAACTACTACTTCTAATTCGAATGTAGGCATCCTGGATGTTGTGGAGAAGTCAATGAAGGAAGATTAAATGTCACAGTCAGGCTCTGGCAGGTGAAAACTCTTCTCTTCACCTCAAAGTTAATCCTGACCTGAGAACTGTGTGTTCAAAAAATCCCAAATCCAATGCCTTAAAGTCGGTCTCATGGAGTGTAAATATATAGCTGGTGTTGCAGTGAGTGGTATTCACATAGCCTCGCTTTGCAAATGCCAGGCAAATTAATTAAACTCTTGTGTGATAAGTTGAGGGACAAAAAAAAAAGTGCTTAATGTGCAAAGCCTTCTTAATGCCCATTTGCTAGGAAAGGCAGTGGGGGAAAATGCAAAGCTGAGTAGAGGAAGTAGGTTGTTGGGTTTGGGTTTTTTTTTTTCCTTGTAAAACAAACACAGAACAAAGAGTCTATCTGCTAACATGCAGCATGCAGCGTCGGGGAGAGGGACGTACCAACAACAGCGAATGAGCTGGATTGTCAACAGCTGAGGAAAAAGAATAAACATCCCCAAAAATGCCAAACAGAAGAATACTAATTACTGCATGCAGAGGAATACATGGCAGGAGGATCATTTTTGCTCAGGGTATCCTTCAAGCAAAAAAAGGTGCAGAAAACAGACCACCGGAGATGCACGACAGCCAGAGTATCATACCTTCCACATGCCTCATCGTTCTCCTTTGGTGAGAAACAATGATTACATCTGTGCAACAAAACCTTTGAAAATGGACAAAGCAGTATGCGTACGATACAGTGAGGTACCTAAACAGCCAGGAGCTGCTCCGGGGCTTGCAGCAAGGGATTATTGCTGGAGGGAGCTTAAGCAAAACTTGGTGAGGCCCTTCTGCGCAGCTTTGGCTAGAAGGCAGCGTCAGCAGAGATGCTCTTCTTACTGGGGTGCTAAGGCAGCGGCTGATTACATGAGTGAGCTGCAGTAACCAGTGCAGACAGAAAAACTAGACCAAAACCATCACACTCCTCATCTTGGCCAGGAATTGCCTTCTTTTCAAGCCAAGCGTGGCCAAAATTGAGCTGTAACTCTCCTCTGCTGTGCAACAGCTCTTGGCGACGGTCACAAGGTGCATCAAGAAGTGAGAAGCGTTTATTTCTCCCCACTGCAGGTTCCAGAGAAAATAAAACTGCCCCTGATCTAATGCAGCGGGTGAAGAAAGCTGAGCTTGCCAAGGATGGAGCCCGTCTTGCATGAAAAATCTCTGCTATCACAGCCCTAGAGTTATGTCTCTGGAATAGAGAAATGTAAAACCTGCACAACTCTGAAGGACGGAGGGGGAAAGAAAGCACAGACTTTACCCGTAATGCTCCAAGGAGCAGAGGCACAGCCTTCCCCCTTGGGAGGCCAAAGGGATGAGTGCTTTGGTGAGTCCTTAGGGTACAGAGCCTGGCTGCTCCTGCTGCTTGGGAATCACCCCCCAGCTTGTTCTCCACCTCTTTAAAGCAAGAAGTGACTCAACCCCAACCAACACCCTCCCAGCCTTGCGAGGAGCTGCCTCTTGCAGCACCTATCACAGCAGAAACCCAGCTGCCTCTGACGCTGGTCACCAGCATCACTACATCTCTGCTCATGTCTTCTTCATGCACCTGACCTCCACAACCTACTAAAGGGACAGAGAGACAGGTGTTGGTGCACAACCTTCACATAAATCATTAGACCGACCTGTCCTGCTCAGAAGAGGGTTGCTTCCCGTAGACCATCCCATGCAGCTGGAGAGACACAGACCTCCAGGGAAAACAAACGCGTGGCCACATCTCCCCAGCTGCACAGAAGGGTTTAGAAAAACCAACCGGCAAGACAAGAATCAGGACTAATGATCTGCCCAAGATTTTTGGCTACTTACAGTTTCTCCTCTCTGTCCGGGGTGACCAGGCAATCCATCCTTCCCAGGAGGACCCTACAGCAGAAAACCAAGGTGAGAAGGAGCATGACCAAGCGCCCAGTAGTAAAACTGTGATAAGGACTTACACAAACCTGCTCACCTCCTCACATTAGTTCCCATCCATTTCACAGTGAAATGGAGGTGCTCAGAACCCTAAAAGATCTGACCCTTTCCCATACAAAGGAAAGATTTATCTTACAGGTCCAGAGCGGGAGCAAGCTGTTCACCACAGGGAAGGAAACCACTCCAAAACCGTAGGTGAGGTGCCCCACAAGTGTATAATCATTGCAGCGCTACTCAGTTGCGCTGTCCTCCCAGTATACAGAGGGAAAATAAAGAACAGAGCCACCATGAAGATCCTAGTGATATTGAGTCATTAGGAAATGAACATTTATAATCAGCTGCAATTTACTTGGCTATTTAAAATCTTCAACCATGGGGTTATTATCATGATGTCTCAGTAATGCCTTTTATTGGGTACGTCACCAGTTGTGAGAGGAGCAGCTAAGACTGAGCTGGCACAGGCAATCGCAGCTGGATGGAAAAGACTTTCTGTATTTCTTTGCATGGTCTAGAAATAGAGTTACTTACAGGGGGGCCTTTTGGTCCAGGAAATCCAGTCGGTCCTTGAGGCCCTGGTGGTCCCTGGGATGCAAAACAAGGGAGAAACTATGGTTAATGCACTTACACCGCTTTGCTGTGGAATACTAGCTCTGTGTGAACAGCAGGGAAGAACAAAGCTATAGAAAGCCAGCTACTTCTACCCCAAAGAAATGCCCCAATGTGCAAGATGCAGCTGCCACCTCTTGAAAAAAAAGTATGGAGAGATACAAACCACCAGGCATGTTTAACCCAGCAGCAAAAAGCACTGCAAACATGAAGAGGGCTTCATGCCTTTCCCTTCCCAGTGCTATGAAAACAAGCCTTTTCCTATCCCAGCTCAACTGGGAGCTACCAGCTCATGTGGGAATGAAAAAGAAGAGAGCTGGTGGCACTGGGGCCACTGTCACAGGCAGCTGATGCTCTTCAGAGCACTGCTTCCCCAGAGTGAGAGCGGCAGCAGCTCCCCCCTCACCCCTGCAGTCACAACCAGGAAATGCAAAGCAAGGACCAATTTCACATATTTTCTCCCCAGGCAATTTTGTAGAAAATTAAAAAAAAAAAAAATTAAAACAAAACCCAGGGAAAAAAAAAGAGTGCAGAAATGGAGGAAAAAAACCCCCATAAAAGTCCCATTGGTTCAATATTTTCCACCTAGTGTCCTGTGATCTGGGGAAAGCAGCACAAGGTCCCAGAAGACAACTCCCTCTGGAAAACCAGGGTTCTGGCTGCCAGTACAAAACCCATGGGTGACTTTTCCCATGGAGCAATGCTTACATGGGAACCCCAAGGTCCTTACACAGGACACCCAAGGTCTCACTCGAGCCTTCTTCAGAGAGCTCAGAACAGATCTAAGGGCTGTAAGGTGACTTCTGCAACCTCTCTCCACCCCAACCTGTTTCACCTTGTATTTCTAAGCAGAGTTTTCCTTTTTTGCTGCCCAAGGTATGCTAACCCACATCCTGGTTCCAGCACTTGGTGGGAAGCTCGCTGCAAAAAGCCCTCAGCATCACCTCAACCCCACAAACCCACCCCGTCTGCCACATTAAGCTAACGGGCTTGGATTGAGTCCTGCTTTAACCCCACCAGCTTGCCTTACCCTTTCGCCAGGAGGACCAGGGGGGCCATCACCACCAGAGTTGCCCTTTTAAGAATAAACAAAACAACACACCATTAAAAATACATACTTCACCAGTACAGCTGCTGTGCACAAAGACTTCCAACGGGCATCAAGCCCACACTACACCACAGCCCATCAGCTCCCCCAGCCCCTCTCTATTAATAATTCTGTATCAGGAGCAGCATCCGGTGACAAATGAGCAGCTGCTTGTCACCCCCCCCCATCACTTAATAAAAATACAGGAAAGATAACGTCAGGGAGCTCAGGATATTTCCACAGATAACGGGCTCCCTCTGAGAGATAAATGCCGCCGCCAAGATGAGGGATTTATCAAAAATTCATGCCAACACAAAGCAGAGACATTTATTTTTAAAGGCAGCAGTGTGGTGGTGACAACGTCTCACTACAGAAACTTTGTTCCCATCACACCTGGGGATTGATGGTCACTTAATCGTTCTCTGCAGCATGTTGGGGATTGGCTGCTAGCAAAATACCTGTTTTGCCCAGTAACCAATCGTGGGTCAATTGTGTGCATATAAAGCGGCTCAGCAAGGTGCAAGGTTCTGGAGATCAGCAGCAGCACGTGCCACTTCGCCTGTGGCACAGCATCAGGCCCATAAGGTTGCTCAAACACTACTTAAACACAAAAACAATACAGCTATGGGGAAGCATCAGCAGATCACAGGTCCTCAGCGTGGGGTTGCTCTGTCTCCTTTGAGTTGCAATGGCCTTTAATTCATGCAAGCACTTGATGTCCTGCTGACATGTGGGCCAGTGCATTTTTAGGACCGGTGCATGTACTTTCTGATTGGGTTCCTAGACATTCAGCTGAGTAAAGATGTTCAAAGAAGGCTCAGCTTTCAAAATACAATAGAGAACAGAGAAGGGGAATGGAGGGCAGTGAACCAGATGGTCTTTTACACCAATGCTTTTTAGGACACAATTCCACCAGCCTCCCCAGAAACTTACCTTTGGGCCAGGTTTCCCAGTGCTTCCCCTAGGGCCTCTTTCCCCACGTGGACCCTTAAAAAGACACAAACCCCAACATTTTAGCCTTTCTCGCTACCCACAGCACCACACTGTGGTCAGGCAAAGCACCCAAGTATCTGAGCTGCACTGGGTCAATGAGTTGTCCCACCAGCAGCCAGGGGATGACAGGGGCCTTTGTCATTCTGCCATGGGAGGTCTGATCTTGTTCTGACCTTAAACCATGGTCACTGGTAAGTCCCAGCTCCAAATCACTGTGTCCCCTCTGCGTAGCTTTAAGCTTGATCCCACCCAATGAGGACCAAACCAGATCCCCCTTTCCCCTGGCCCAAACAAGCTTTCAAAATACATGAGAAGGAAGATATGGATCTTTACCGTTGGACCGCGCTGCCCCCTTGGACCTGGTTTGCCAGGTGTCCCCTGGAACGAAGAAGAAAGGGAAAGGAGTTAGTGGCCAGCATCGCAGGCTGAGCTCATGGATGAACCCCACAACAGAGCCTATGGAACACGAACTGCCCCCACAGCCTCCCTGGTTCTCATCTGCAAGGAAAAGGACAGCAGCAGGTTTATTTTGGGCTTCTGATTCTTTTATTTCTTTTCCTTTATAATGCTTGGACAGGCCTGGATGGTAATTCTAATGCCCAGACACTACCCAGCATCTGAGGGAAGGAGACATATCCCAAGTCCTTTGGAACACCAGAAAGACTTTCACAGATGAGGCCACCCATTCAGACCAGTCTCCTAAAAAAAACTCCATTCAACACACCAGAGCCAGCAGAAAGCCCTTCAACCCCACCACCCCAAAAAACCTACAATCCCTTTTCCCATTGATCTTTGCTGGTCCCTTCACTCAGCTCCTGAGGTAGGGAAGGGCTGGTCCTTGTTCCAGCCAGGAGTGGGGCAGGCTGGCTCACACCAACACACACGCGTATTGCAAGACCTGTGCTGTTAAATATGTAAGGAATGACAGCAGCAGAGCAGGGTTCCTGCTCCAAGCAGTTATTTTACGCCAGGCAAGCCAATTAAGCTGCCCCACATATTTACAAATCTTTCTTCGTCTCTGTGAACTTTGTGCTAAACAAGTAATTTAAGACATTGTTTTGCAGCAGCGACAAAGCAGCAGGCTTATGAGATCTGACAGATGCACTCAGCTTCCTCTAATGGGGGACTGTGATTAATTCTGACAGAAAAAAGACAGAGACGGCTGGGTCCTAAATCTGGCATTACGCTGAGCTCCATTACCCTGTGCCTAAAAGAAAACTAATGGCCTGGAGCTTGCTCCTTGAAAACGTGGCTCTGGCTACCATCAGGTAACCAAAAAAAACCCACCCGTAGGTTTAACTTTCTTCCTTTGGACCCCCCAGTCCACTGTTGCGACAGATCACCTGCTAAAGGGAGGGAGGGAAAGACTCACTTCCTCTGTAAGGAACAGAGAATGCTTAAAATATCACTTGCCATTTTCTGCCCCAAATCCATCATCTCACAATCTTGCCTTCTCCTATCTGGCACTCATTAACCCAGCGAACATAAAACAGGAGCTGGAAAACTTTATGATCAACTTTCTTCAAGCTACTAAAATTAGTCCTGCTGAATCCCCCTTGTTCTGTGGCTCCATTTAATAAACCCTGCTGGCATCCCTTTTTTTTTCCTTTTTTAATTAATTACAAAAATAATTTTAAAAGTACTCCAGCTGCTTTTCCTTTAGCTACGGGAGGCTAAATTCAGAGCAGGTGGAGAGGCGTGCGTGCTGCCTCCCCGCAGGTAGCTCCACACACTCCTCTCCTCCTTCCTCAATTCTATTTTTAAGCAAATTTTCTCCTGCTTATTGCTATCATTAATCATGCATACAGCACCGTGTGCTGCTGCGAAGAATTTATATAGCACTGTAAATGTACACAGACCTATATTTTTCAAACCAGGATAACCAAGGGAAAGGCATCTAAATTCAGATTATTTTCTAGGCACCCAAATAAATGGTCTGGATTTCGGTACCTCCACGCACCCCACCCCCCCCCGAGGTCTGTCAGACAGGGCGAGCAGGGAGATCTATTACCCTGTGCTAATGGCAGAGGCCTATTAGCTCTAAAAATAAGACCACTTATTCACATCTAACTATTGATTTTACAATCAGGTTTTGAAAACGTCCAAGCAAGCTCACCCAAGCTCGCCTCTGGCTGCGGGCAGCTGGGTGAGAACAGGCACGGCGACCAGCAGCCACTCACCAAAACCATCCTGACATTTAAGAGGTCACACTTCTCCAAACATATCAACCATCCTTTATTTCCCCCCATCAATTTTTAACTTCATCAGACCTTTTATGCAGCTGAACAGCCAGAAGCTGACGGGGAAACTTTAGTGCTGCAAAATCCAGGATCCACCTTCAGTTTTCCCCCTTTTTTAAATTACTTAAGGTCTTGGGAAGGCTATTAGTGTTGCTGAAATAATGAGCTAGAAAGCTTATTTCAAATCCTAGATGATGATTGTAAGAGAAATGTGTGATTTGTATTATTCTGGACTCATAAACAAGAGCATTGAAAAGTGTAACCCTAATTCCTAGTAAAGAGAAAAGGCAAACAGATGATTTTTGGTTGTTTCAGCTGCAGATCAGGTTACTCCACAATGCACTGGAGAAGCAGCTCTCAGATACTTTTTTTCTTGACTAAATGTGGTCATGTTCATAAAAATATCGAATTTAGTGCTCTCCGGAGAAGCAGAGCAGGATTTATCAAGTCTAACTCAACCAGGCTTAAATTAAGTTGATGGTCTCCATTTGGTTCATGGGGTGTGATCCCAGCTCAGTCTATCATTCTGCATGTAATTGCTTTTCCCTTATTTCAAATCGGATACTTGGGAGTAAAACAAGTGATACCGAAACAGTTACTGAAAAAACCCCAATAAAATCAGTATTTCTGCTATTCTTAAAAAACTTTCAAGCTGGGCTCCATTCTGTAAAGGAGAGATTTGTTCATGAAGATCTCTCTACCCCCTTCTCTTACATACAAATCCACTGACAAAACAAGTGCAAGCTGCTGTACCAGAGACAGAACGGCATAAATGTTCCAAACAAATGATTTAAAATGACTATAACCCAATGTGTTTCTCTCTGATGGAGGTATCAGGCTGTGCTTCCTCTTAGGGTTTGGGGTGCCAACCCTGCCCCTGCTCCCCTGGCACAACTCGCTGCCCCAGATTCTTGTCTCCTTCCTTTACACCAGAGGTTTCAGGCTGCTGGCACAGCGATGCCAGCCCCACTGCAGCGCACTCCAGAGCCTGATGTGCTCCAGGAGAGAGACCGTGTCCACTGGGCACCTCTCAACCCATGAGCTTCTGAACTGGAAGGGCAAAACCCCTTCTTAATTCCCAAGCTGAAGAGGTGTCTGACGTGCCAGGGGTGTAACTAAGTGCCCTTACTACCTCTCTGAAGAGCACAAAGCTCATTTAGAATAAAGTGAGTAAAATCCTCTTCTTTTACATCTTTTCTGACCATTGCTTGGTCCTGTGGTCAGGTCCCTTCCCAGCACACCCACACCCTCCTCAATCCTTTTCAGGTGGAACACTGTCAAAACTCAACCAGCTCAACCCCTGGGGGTTTCTCCCATCTCATAAATAACCAACTCCTGGTACATGCTCCACTCCCTGAAAGTTTCCCCATCCCAGTAGCCTGGCTCTCCATCCCACCAGAATAAAATTAGCAGATGGAGCAACAGGGATGTGGTTTCTCAGGGATGCAGAGCAGCACATCTCTGCCCCGCTGCAGTGCCAAGGGGGGTTTTACACCACCTGAAAATCCAGCCCTAAGATTTTATTGCTGTATATTTGATAAGGTGGGTGGTAATTACAGGGCTACAGTGAATTCAAGGCTGTCGTGGCAGCTGCTTTATTCATGGCCTCCCTCCTCCTGCCCGGCTGGAGCAGAGGGATGCTGTGCTTGTAGTTCAGAACGAAATGAAAATTACTCAGTGGGAAGGAAAAAAAAAAAAGGAAGGGGGGTGGATATAAACCAAATTTCAGTGGCATGATATTAATGTAGTGCAAAGTGATTTATATTTTCTGGGCTCCTATCAAACATGTCTGTTAGAAGTCATTTGTATTTAAATGAGAGTAAAAAGGAAACTAACTCCACTTGCTCTCCTCATTCCCTCCTTTTTTTTTTTTCCCTGTGCCCAGAGCATGTGTAGAAAATTATTTTATTTTTGTAATCAGGATCCCCTAATTCCAGCTTGTCTTCCACAAAATAAAATAAAATTTAAAAATCCTGGTGTATTTAGACAATCCCTAGTTGGAAGCAAAGCCTGTGGAGGTGGGGCAATAGGTAGAGACAAGTCTGGAGGATGGAGCCCCCACGTTTTAGGGCGTTTATGAATTTAGAATAGCTCCAGTTATTACAAGGAGGAACTTGTAAGAGTGTTTTCTTCTACACATCTCGAATCTCAAGTCAAGCTAAAGATGGTTCTTGCTGCTTCTGAACAGATTCGCCCATCTCTAATAATTACTGTTAATTAAAAAGCTCTTTGTGCCCTGAGCAAAGTCTGACAGCGCGGGAAGGATTCAGGTTCAGAGAAATCTCTTAAAATATCTTGAGGGAAAAATTTCCAGTGTTTAATTGGAAAGCTGCTGTCTGCAGAGCTGACTGTGCTATTACTGGCATCCTCCTCTCCCAGCAGCTGGTGTCGGGAGCCTCTCGCCTGCTCCAGGCTCTTGCCAGTCCTGCGCTGGGACCTCATCCTGGGATGTGAGCCGGTGGGATGACCCTTCTTGGGCAACCCCTTTGTGCAAAACCAACCAGAGCATCAGCCCAGCAGCTGCCTGCAACAGAGTGATCCCCTCGTCCTGCCCTCCGGAAAGAAATCAGCAAAGTGGCTCTTACCCGTGTGCCCTTCTCTCCATTGGCTCCTGGAAATCCTGGGAAGCCGATTGAGCCCTTGGGGGAAAAGCAAAGAGAGGGAGAGAGAGAGCAGTTCAAGACACTGAAAGGGGCAACTCTGTCTGGCCTGAGATAACCCCAGCGAGCGCCCGCTGACGTCTACAGCTCCCAACACTGATTTCTTTTTTAACCTCCCTTTAATTAAAAAGAAAAAAAAAAAAAGGAAAAAAAGAAGACATCAGACCTGAAAGGACCTCAGAAACAGAATTTCATCCAAAATTAACAACAAAAAAAGGTCCGTGCCTCGTTAGGAGTCACTGCAAAGCCGCAAGCCCACAGTTGTACCGGGTGCCTGGGGAACAGGCAGCCTTTTGTTTGTTAGCTCCTAAGTCACTGGGCTGGCACATGAAAATTTAACTCCTGGCTTGTTCCTTTCTGATGTAAGTGCCTGGAGAATAGCTGCTGCTGCTTTTAAAATATGAATTAGTCGGAGAAATGCAAAATAACACCTACTCCAGATAGAAAATGCAAATTAAAAAATAAACCATCAGCACCACAACCAGGAAACAATCTCTTGCAGATAATTATGTCTCCAGTGTTAAACAAGCCTGTTTTGGTTTTTTTTAAGCAATGAACATGAATAATAAAACATGACTCTTGGAGAGAAAAAAAATAAATTAACAAAAACATACGCTCCCAAAGCCTCCAGGGCATGTAACAACTAGGCTGCAGCCTTAGTCTACGTAGTGAAATTTGCAGTTTTCATTTAAAAAGATCATTTGAAAACGGCCCAAACGAAGGTGGGATGTAGATAAAGATACAAAGGATGTTTGCAAATCTGCAAATAGCAGTTTTATTTTGATTTCAGGGAGACCGTGATTCATTAGCTATTCTAAATTAGTCAACGCTAGCGTCGATCTTTGAAGATATAAAAGATAATACAGGGAGAAGGACTATTATGCCTATTACTAGCACAAAAGCTCACAGGGATCCCTGTTTGTATCCATTCCCAAAGCAGCCCTGCACGCTGCGCCGAGAGCTGGTCCCCCCCAACCTCACTTGCTGCAGCCCCTGTCCCAGGACATCTCTTCCCACCACTCCGAAGGAGACTGAAGTGATGCAGACCCAGCCACCAATTTTCACCCGCTAGGGGCTGGGAGCTATTTTTACCCATCTATATATTTGTCCTGCATGGTGGTGGTGGGGAAGAGGAAGGAGGGACTGCTGCCCTTCCACCTTGTCCCATCAGAGGACTGAACCTGGCCGAGTTACCTTCGGGCCCTGCCTGCCCGGGTAGCCGGGCAGTCCTGGCACGCCAAGTTTTCCCTGAAAGACAAATAGGAGCGTATTAGTGTAGGAAGGAGATCTTGCAAGCAGCTTCATATTTGCACCAACAGAAAGAGGAGATGCCAAGTGTGCAGATGACAAGACCAGAGCAGATATTACATGTGTGGAATAAAGCTGTTGGGGCACTGCGATCATCTTCTGCCCTCCCCAGGGGAAGCCCAGAGGGTTTGATGTAGAGTGAGCACTGTAGATGTGCCTGGGATCTAGAGGGGAATGGTTGTGGGGTATTTGCTATCCCTTTCTTTTTTTTTTTTCAGCTGGATGTACCTAGAAATCAGACCAGAGTCCATAATATTTTCAATTTCTTCATTTTTTTCCTCTGGTATTTTTTCCAAGACACTGCACCCAAGCAGAATGCCCAAAGGGAGACCAACATCCCAAAGCTGCTGCAGTAAAACCATCTCCCCTGAGTTTCCTCTGAACTTTGTGTTGAACAACTCAGGCCAGCCTTCAGACAGAGCATCCACAGCTCACCTTCATCCTTTGCTCCAAAACTGCCTCCCCCACTCCCCTGGCCACCCACCCAAGACACCCAAAGACAAGGGGGTTTACTGTAAAACATCCCTGGGTGATTCCATCCTTGAGACTCACCTTCTCTCCAGCAGGACCAAGAGGACCGGGATCTCCATTAGGACCAGAGCGACCTTTGGGACCTTCAGGACCATCCTCACCCCGGGGACCAGGAGGTCCGATTTCCCCCTGTTAATCACAAGACAACCATCGATGAGGCAGGCAAATCCAGCCCCCGTGTTTGCTGACAGCAATACCCTCAGGACTGCAATCAGATACTCCTCGGAGTTTCCAATACAACCCTTGGAGAAAGGTGGTCTTCACCAAGAGACTGTCATTGAGTAAATAGCAGACTGTTATTAGAGCACCAAGCTTTCATTCACACAGCCTGGCCATTATCTCCCACAACAGCCGTCTTTTCCTGTGGCCCAATTATCCCATCTACATGCTGCGCCTCTCCACCGAAACAGCCTTCATTAGCTCTGACTGCAATGCACCCTTTTACCCACCTCCCCGTTCCCAAATCGCAGTCTGATGTGCAAGCAAGCCCTGGGAAGTGTTTAATTGAGGGTTGAACCGGGCAACTGGAGAAGAAAGATGGGGCTGGAGCTTTTGTGCTGAAAAATCATTAAGAAATCTGAGAGTGGAGAGGACCAAGCTATTAACGTGAATTGTTGTGACACTGTGGGCTCTGGCACACAAAGCAACAGTTGTCATTTTGTCACGCAGGGTAAGGGGAGATGCTTTCATGCTGTGAACACAGGCAACCTCTGCCTTGCTCACCAGAAGCTGGGTGGACACAGATTTATCTGTGAGGCTCCCGGGGACCCCTTGTCCTCTCTCTCTGCTCATCACAAACCACAAAGAGTTTTGTTTGAAGGAGTTTATGTCTATCTGTGTTTGGTGAGGATGGGAGCCACCTCCCCAAGATGCTACCTTCAGTCCTTTCTCTTTGACACAAAGTAGGGGCTGGGGAGGCTCTTGATGATTACAACTGCTCAGCTGCACAATTAAACACCAGGAGGAACAGAGGATTTGACGTCTACTTTGACAAGCCTTCACACAAGGCATTCATTTTTCCTTTAAACCTGGGGAAGAATGACAGCAGAGCTCCTTGGACCTCTGGATGGGCTTCAGAGCCCAGTGGGATGCCAAGACCCAGGTGATACATCACTTGGAGAGGGGATGAGGACAGTCCCCTGTCTCCAAGGGCTGGTCACAGAGCACAGACAGACGTGCTGCAAAGACACAGGCTGCAGCTGCTGCCTGCATGCAAGCATGATTTGGGCTTTCTGGTGGTCTGTGTGCTTTAAAAGCTTTTGTGACCAGGCACTGTGCCATGCTGCAGGAAGATACGAGTCTAATATAACACTGCAACGCCGGCAGTTTTTGCAGGACTGCTTTGGTTCCTATTAAGGTGTGTTCCCAGTAACTTTATACTTCAGGTTGATGGCAAGGAAGCACATTAGACTCGGCAAATAAAGATGCCTACCAGAACTGAGATGTAATATTATGGGGGAAAAGACATACTGGAAATAAATATATGATACAGCTGTATCGTGCAGTATTCCTGGCAGTCAAAGCAGCAAGACAGGGCCCTCTATTATTACTCAGTTTTATTTTACCTTCAAGATGGGACTAGCAAATTGAAGGGTTTACAACTGCTGTGCCTGATGTGAACATGAAATTCCCAAGTTCCTGCCTCGGGATCGGACATGCCAGAAGGACTCCGAGGAGAGCCCACCTTGCTGCTCTCCCTGAGCCACGTTCACATGGTAACATGCAGGCTTGAAAGGCAAAGCACTGTCAGATCACATCAGGCACAGACTCTTACCCGGTCTCCTTTGATGCCCATGTCGCCTTTAAAGCCGGGGAAGCCATCTTCACCCTAAATAACGGAGGGGAATAAACAGACAGCATGTATAGATGGAAGACAAGACAAAAAGGCTTCTCTAGCCTCTCTGTATGGCCCCTGCCCTGTAGGACATGGTGAGGTCCCCAACCGCCCATCACTCTGACTTCTCTAACTCTTTGGTGTACACAAATGGGCACAGAAACCCAGTCAAGCTGCAGCTACCAAGGCCCCCAAGGGATCACAAGTAGTATTCCCTACATCCTGTCCTGGCTGCAAGTCAAGATCACCAGTCTGGCCTGACATGAGTAACACCACCTTGCCAGTGCCGGGAACCAATTATTTCTGAAGTACAACTGGTTTTATTTTTGTGGAGGATGTTTTACACCATGCTTCGAGGCAACCTCTAGGACAGTAGCAGTATTTCTTTCAGCCAAGAAGGTTTAATTGCAGCACTCAAATCAATAATGTATTTCATCCTAGAGCAAACCCCTCATAGGCAATGAAGACCGAGTTCCCAAGAAGACTTTTAAAGTATGGAAGACCCAGGATTCCCTAGCTAAAACTGCCAGCTCTGCTGTCGAATTGCTGGGGGCAGGAAAGGAGGAACATGGATCTGCCTGTGGGAGTGGGCAAGAATTTTCTCCACCTCCTGCTCTTCCTCAGAGAGAAACCAGCTTCACCTTTGAGACATACAGGGACAGACTGAGTTGACTTTCTTATTGACTTGGGTTTCAGAAGTTTCCTGCTCATCTATGAGAAACCTCTGTGGAGAAGAAAGGAGGGCAGCATCCTGCAGGATGGGTGTGCAAAAATGCTCAGAGGCTGTAGGACATCAATCCAAACGTATGGTGTTAACTCACCTTTTCACCTTTGGTGCCTTTCAATCCACGAACACCATCTGCTCCCTTGCAGGAGATAAAAGAAGATGTTACAAGGGTACAGGTAAGCTGTGTTTAGGTGCATTTAAGTGCCAAAAGAAAGGGGGGAAAAATAAAAAAGGTAACACGACTGGCGTGGGCACTTGTGACATGGTGCAGAAGCCCTCCAAAGCTTCACCAAGGCCATCAGCCCTTCAGGTCCAGCGCAGAAGTGAGTTGCTGAGTGTGGTCAGAATGTGCCCTCTGCTATGCACCAGCCCAAACGGTTGGACCCCCATCTATCCTGCTTCTTGGGATAAACCCTCATGCTCAGGTACCCGCAGGAGCAGCTCACTCTGCAATGCAATTCTTACAATAAAAAACAAAAGGCTTGTTTTTGTTGGTTTTTTGAGGAATAGCGTTTGGCTTCGGGTGTTTTAATTTTTTTCCTTCCCTTTAGCATGTCAAGAAAAAGTGGAATTAAAAGCACATCAAAATTTGTGCAGCAGGGCAGGGTTCTGGTAAGTGAGGCAAGATCTAAAAGTTATTTATAGCTGCAAACCCAGTGAGACACATTTATTATTTTCTTTTCTGAACCGGAGGCTCGTGCTGTTAACAGAACTCTGCTTGTAGGAAGCAAAACCTTGTCTGTACGTGCTATGGGTTTGGTGCATGACACACTTTCTGGAGATCATTCTGATGTGGAGCAGTTCCACTTTAGTGGTAAACACAGCAGCAAACCGTTCCCTAATGGACCACTACGTCTCAATCTGCAACCCTGCAATAAAGGAGATGGAAGCTTGCTTTGGCTAAATACATCCCGCTTAAATTTTGAAGGCAGAACAGCAAATGGGTTTCTGCTATTGAAAAAATATACAAGGGGCTTTAAGAGGGTTTAACATCACCTCCAGTCAGTCCCCGAGCTCTGTTTGTATCTCTTTCCACAGATCCCCACAGATTCATTGGGCCTTTGGGATGCCGGATGCATCTGCACCTGAACTAATACATCTTGATGGGAATAACAGCCACAGCTGAATGGGGAAAAAAATACCCACTGCCTTCTTATCAGCATGCAAGCACTGCAGGCACTGGAAAGAGCTAGAATTCAGTCTGGTGAAAAAGCACATTGCTGAGATGCACAAGCTTCGTCTAACAAGGTTTTGGATCAGGAGCATGAAAAGCTTGCTTTGTTTTAGTAATAGGCTATTTTGTTTTATTAACAAGCCTTGTTAAAGTTTTCACATTCTGGCCAAGATTTACTTTGGTTGTAAACTGGAAACGATTGGAATGGGACTGAACTGCTCTCCCTTAGAATTGAAAGGGAAATCTCTCCAAAGCGCTGAACGATGCTACGGAGGGAGTACTGGAGAGCAGGGGACTTGTAATCCTTGTGGCCTGAAAGAAGGTGCTGGACCAAGGCTCACTCGAGCAGTAAGTATGGTTAGTGGTGGCCCTAAGCATCCTGGTAGGGCGTCTGTGCCCATGGACAGTGTCCATCTCCAGCACAAGCCAAAGAACTTGAGTTGAACAAGCAATGCCATGGACACAGTTTCTGCATCCTCCTTACCTTGACTCCGCGTGGTCCTGGGTAACCGATGGGGCCCTGAGGACCCGGTGGACCCTGGGGTGAAAAGAATGCAAACAAGGAAAACATCAAAAATCAACATGAAGGTGCAGCAACGAGGAGAATGTGTGGAACATAAATATCCCAGCCATCTAGCTGCTTCAGACTTTGGAAATGGCAGCAGAGCTGAAAATAGCTCAAACTAGCACAGTGAGCTACAGGAACATCACCTCGAGCAGGTGCACTGGGCTGAGCCAACAGCAAAGACCCATCCGAGGACAGGAGGATAAGAGTCAGGATAGCAACAACTCGTCATGTAAGGGGATTTATACATGACATTGATGATTTGTGTTTTGGATTAAAGAAAAGAACTTCTCTGGAAGAGGAAGAACATGTTTTGCTGTCTCCCCACTCACCAAACCAATCAGGTTTTGCAGTAGCACAGCAGAGCTTGCAGTGATGATGATCACAGTGAGGAGTTACTGGTTGAGGCACAAGCCTGGGGGTGACATCCTTTGGCCCTGGCTATTTGGGAGAGGAGGTGCTCACAGAGCTCCTTTCTGGCACCAAAAGCTGCAAATCCTCACGGACACCACGAGCTGTGCGGGACACAGTGTCTGATACAAGCCCTGCAAAATCTCTCCTTCCTACCCCTTGCTTTCATCCTGTCCTATTATCTGCAAATAAATTGTGCCTTTAATTAAACAAAATTAGCTTTCATTTTGCTCAATTCCCTAACCAAACATCCTTCCACTTCTCCCAGACCTCACACAAGTGTCAGCTGGAGGAGACCCACAAGCACCAGTGATGCTCCAAGATCACCGCCCGGACGTTTGTTAAGTGTCTCCCAGCACTGGGGACGCCGTCACAACCACTCCTTGGCTTCTCACATTCTGCAGAGACCAACGTTTGAATTTCCAACCTCGTGTGACACCAGCCAGAGACAAATGGCTGCGGCCACGGGTTGTGCTCCGCGCAGCACTCGAGCACGGCTCGAATTGGATGTCCATCACACCAGACTGTGCTCTAAACAAAGACTTGTGACAAGTGTAATGTTTTTCAACTGAGTGGGACACAGCGGGAATGCAGATGGTAAATCTCCGGGACAGACGGATGGCTGTATAATTCAGAGACTCTAGCCTCCAGCAATATTCTCAAATATATTGTTAAAGAGGGACTTTGAGGGGGAAGGGAAGAAAAAGGAAGACCAGGAATACAGAAAGAATTATTTTCTGCATTCCCTGTGCCACAGAGGGTATTTATTTGTGTCTGATTAAGAGAAGGCTTCCCTTCACAGTTTCAGTTTTCACATCCACTGGGCTGCAGAGCTCTGTTTGCCTGGCAAGCTGGGAGGAGTGAAGAAAAGACCAGCCCAAGCACCAGAAGAGACTCCCAAACAGATGAAAGCTGGGCTCAGCTTTCCAGTTTCCACAGGGTTTACTTCTTCCAGCTCTGCTGACCCACATCCCCTGACTGCCCAGCCATCCCCGGAGCCCTGTGGAGATCTATCTCCATCCAGCTACCGTGACATCCCCTTCAGCAGCAATGAGGGTCTTGTTGACACCTACCTGACTCCCCTTCTCTCCAGGAGGACCTTCCTTGCCAGGATGACCCTATTAATAAAAGAGACAAAGAGGGAAATGGGTTTAGCATGCACCTAATATTTCAGAAGCAAACAGGCTTGCTCAGGCACCTATGATTTATTTCTAAGAAAACAGTTGCTCTCCAGGAAGCCCTTACTGATACAAGCAGTCCTCCTGAAGCCAACTTGGAAGAGTAAGCTTCCCCCAAAATGAAGAGAGGTACGCTTGGGTCCTTGGTGGTATTCTACCTGCCTATTTTACACTGTTACTCTTCAGCACCTTTCAGCAGAGAAGCACAAACCATTTTGCAATACTCTTCACGTGTTAGAACACCTCAGTGAGTTCAGCAGCAAACAGCATATAAATTTTACAGATAAGAAAACAGATAAAATTAACTCTGTATGTTAGCAAACTTGTGAAGGTCACAAGATGCCCAGACTGGTCAGAGCCCCTCATTAATTTCCTAATTCCTAGAGTCCATTACAAAATCTCATGATAAATGCTCAGCTAACCTGAGTCCCCATTAGATGTGGACTGGCTGGCTGCTGGCCAGCATTCCTCTTGGGATTTGATGTTGAATAACTGAACATCCAAGAGTTTCCAGCACATTCTCATTCCCAGCCCTTAGAAGCCTTTTGCTGGGATTGCAATTAACAGACAACAAAAGTGTGAATTGCCTCAGACAAAGCTCAGAGGGTTAGTGAGAAATGGGGGAAATCCATGGAAGTAGTTTTTAGTGTTGATTTTCCTATTCTCAGAACCAAAATGGAGCCAGGATGGAAGATGACTCTTTGGCTGGCAATGTCTCTACAAAAGCAATAAGCCCCCTGTGCTTACTGCACACCCAGGGACCTTCTCTTTTATAAGGATGATGAGAGCACATCCAGCTGCTCTAAAGCCACTAAGACCTTCTGCACTCAATGGTTTCTTTGCTTAAGAACTCCCCTTCTAAATACACAAATGACTTTCTGGCAATATAGTGAGTAAATTCATGAGACTATTTTCCATCATCAGTCTTCAGAAGGGGAATGTCAGACAAACCAGATTTCACAGAACACACTGGTTTAATAAAGAAACAAAATGAAAGCTGTCACTTAAACAGCAATGAAACATCAGAGAAAACACAATCTGTGAGTTCAAATGGCACCAAGGGCATCGGTGCACAAAGGGGGACATCTAACCATACTTGCCTTCAGCTCCTGATATCTGCACCCCAGGGGAGGCAAAGTGGAACTTCAACAAGATTTCAAAAGCCCTTGTCTGCTCTACACTAAATCATCACCGTTTTCAAAATGCTCCTCTCCATTACTGTGGCCAAGATGAAAAATTAATGAGCAACTTGGTTGGCTTTTGCAGCGAGGTGCTCCAGGCCCTCAGGGATTTTCAGATGTCTTCCAAGACCAATTTCTATAAATACAAGTAGGGATTGAGGGGATTGTCCTTGGAAAGAGCAACCCACGTGCTTACAAACCTGCAAACCATCTGTAAACTACATGGCTACCCCTGGCAAAGGACCTGTGTCCATGCAGACCCATCGTGCTCAGCTCGCAGGTCTTATCCAGTCTTCAGTCTGCATAAAAATAGACCTGGCATCTTCTCCAGCTGAACTTCCCTGGAGGCTGCTGTAGGAATTTCACATGGAAAGCTACAGCCTCGGAGATGTTCTGGGCTTTGCTTTAGCTGCTCTGTTGACTCAGTTAACAGTTGTACGAGCGTTCGAAATGCCCTCTGCAGGAATGATAATCCCAAGGTGGGAAATGGAAATTTTTTTTCTCTTGCCACACTCTGCATTTGCATTAGTGGAATGTAACTACTCCACATTCGTCATTCTTAAAACCAGGTGCCTCTGAGGTGCATGAAAACAAGATCAGGTTTTAAAGGCCAATATTTTTTTTAAAACCTATTTCCAGAGTAAGGAGCAAATGATGTTTAGAGTAGGATTAGGAGGAAGCTGCGAGAATACAACATTGACATGCAATTTCAACCTGTTCTTATCACCGTTCTGCAGCAGTGCCCAGCGGCCCCGAGTGAGATGAGGACCACCCCGTGCTAGTGCTGCGGTACGCATAACCACACACACAGAGGAGACTGTCCCTACCTTGGTGAGCTGCCAACCTACATAAAACAGAGAGGAGAAACAGAAGGAGGGGAAAGAGAGGCCCAAAGAGATGGTGAGAAGTACCTAGAGTGCTGTGCTGCGAGGCTGAGCAAAGCTTGGAGCAGGGCAGGGCTTCTTGAACTCAAACCCTTCAAAACCCAGCCGAAACGTGGGCAGGGTGAGCCTGACCTTGAGGGCTCACATGCTTCACAAGCCCAGGGTGCAGGATCAGGCCCTGCAACCCTGTTGTCAAGCAAAGACCTAGGAGAGGATGACTTACCGGAGGACCATCTGCACCAGGCATGCCAGGAAGACCAGGTTTGCCCAGGGGTCCCTGAAACCAAACAGAAAATCAACAGCTGCAATGGTCATAGTCTTCAGAGCATCGGAGACACACTTCTTGCTTTTCCTAGTTGTGAAAAGCTGTTGGAAAAGCTGCCATGATTTGTAGGGAGACTTCTCATTGCGGTGGGAAGAGCTGTTCCTGCAGCACTAGTGCCAGCACCTGGTGCAGACACAACATGGCAGTGAGAACCAACAGCAGATGCTGGGGCACGATGCATCAGGCTGCTGTCCTGCTGAAAGGGCACGATGCTGCACGTGTGTATAAGCATAAGTCAGAGGATATCAAACTACAGGGCTCACCGGACCAAGAAATGCCCCTTCTTTGGTGACAAATGGCAAGATAATTAACTGGCAAAGGAAGATCAATAATTTGGGTCCACCCCACACTCCCAATGCAAGTGGGGGTTTCTCCCAGGACACACCCCATGTCCCTGCTCTATGGGACCTGAGCAAACACCCCAAAAATTACTCCTCTGCAGGCAAAACCATTCCCCTTGTTGAAATCCTCATGGTCCCAGGGCTGCCTGGTGAGGGGCACCAAGGCCAGCACCTACCCCACATCAACAGCAAGGGAGAATCAGAGAGCACTGGCGCAGGCAGGGAGTGGGGAGGGGGGATCTCAGCTGAGCCAGCTGCATCCATCAGCTCTTCCCATTACCATCCTGCTCAGACTTCCAGGCATTTAGCCCACAGAAAAAGACAATTTTCAGTCCTCTCCTAATGTTTCACCATAGGCTGCCTTCAAAACGTTTCTCTTAAGATGGGAAATGAATGCAAATATTATGAATTAGAGGTAAACCGTGCTTTCTTGTCTTTCTTCTGTCTGGAATGAGAGGCATTAGACTTTCATAGACACGGCTGCAAACAGATGTTGCACATGGGGCAAAGGAGCAGCTGAATGCATATTAATGGCAACAGTTGTCTTAAGTCAGAGCTGCAGTATTTAAACGTACTTTTTCTCCTGGGGGACCGATTGCGCCTTGTGGACCTGGAAGACCCTGTGAAAAGAAAAAAAAATATAAAAATCTAGGGTCATTAAGGAACAAGTTATTCGTTCCAAATGCATTTTGGCAGCGCCTCAGCTGAGCATCATTCTAGTGCCTGTGATGGCTGGGGATTTCCCCAGCTCCATTCAGTCTCAAAATGTCTTGTGAGAGATGATAAAATTTCAGTTTTGCACAGCATGACTCCCTGGGAGAGCTGGACTGCTCTGCTCTGTGCAGCCAGGCTCATCCCCAAGATGGAAACAGAGATGCTCGGAGGAGTGAGACTTGCTGGGAGCTGTGCAGAAGGCTGACAGCAAGGCTTGGACATCTGTATTACCCATCTGGCTCCAGAGCAACTGGACCATAGGATGCTAAAAATCATACACGAGCACTGAGACTCGGCTGAAGAGGCTGCTTGGACCTGGGTTTCGTTTTGCATCATGGCAGCAAAAGCCAGGTGAGAACCAGGGGGAACTGAAACTGGAAGCGTTTTCAGGAAGATTTTGGGCCAACAAAAGCCAATTCCCAGCAAATCTCGATATCACTGGTCCAGTCTCTGGTGGGGGAACAAAGCTTGTTCAAAATTATCCTTCCCGTTTCCTACCCATGGAAAAGGAGTTTTCCTCTTACCTGGGCACCTGGGTTACCCTGCTGTCCTGGAGGACCTGGCTCACCTTGAGGACCCTGTGAGGAGACAAGGGCAGAGCTGAAGGCAGGAAGGGTGAGAGCAGAGCTGGTGATTCCTCAAGCACTGTGGCTCCTGCCCTCGCACAGCCCTGGGCCAGCATCTCAACACCCTCCCCAACCCATTGCTGGTAAGCGAGAGCTCCTGGGAAAGGCAAAGAGCTTCTTTCCATGGTGGGATAGAGATGAGTGAAGTTATTTCAGGGCACACGCTTCTCTACATGAAGACACAGCCCAAATTGGCCAACCTTGCCTTGCACAGGCTCTTCTGCAGGGACTGCATTTCATCCCATTAGTACAAAGTATGAGGCATATACAGATTTCAACCCCCAGTTAATTTACTACATTTTGATCTTCATTAGGACAACACACATCTCGATGAAAACACTTGGTCTTTCATGAGGAAATAATGTGTAATTCCATCAGAAATTATAATAAATTAACATCCATTTGCTGTAGGAAGATACCCTCTGTGGTTTTCACAGCCTGATAGGAATCTAGTCCAGGCTAAAAAGCAATTAGCAAATCTAATTTAATAGAGTCCATTTTACATTTCACTCTATATAATATCTGAACCGTCTGTGAAATCTGCAGTAAAAACTTACCACATTCCCCTTGGGACCTGTTTGTCCATCCATCCCAGCCACACCCTGAGAAAGGATTTAAAAAACAACATTAAGAAAGATATCTTGTTATTTTGTGCCACAAGAGCACAGAAATTGTCATAAAACCAACAAAATGTCAGGGGGCCCTTTGGACAGTGTGGAAAGGGAACAATTTTCTGAAGGTGTTTGGTAAAACAGCAAATTCCACGAATCCAGTTTGTGCTTTATAAAGTCGTTTCAGTGTTTTCCCCACTGGTTTAACCTGCCTGTGAGGCAGAATCGATGCCAGGTCGAGCAAATCCTGGCTAAGTACCACAGCTGATCGCCTCTGACAGCGAGCAGGAGTGGAGTAGCAAATGAAAAGGAACAACTGGACACAAGACCTCACTTGGGATGCAGATGCCCCGCTCAACAAGGCGGTGGGTGAAGGCAACAGTGCCAAAACAAAGGGCAGCGGGGGTCAAACACTCCCTGAGCATCTTCGTTAAGGGGGTGAAGATGGTACATGGCCAACTGGAGATGGCCTGTTGGGTGTTCCCCTGCCACGGCTTTGCTCTGGGGCTGGGAGAGGAACCTGTGTGTAGCAGCACACTCGTAGAAGAGACAGTTTTGGAGCAGATCCTGAACCCTCGTTAAATTCAGCAGGACTAGGAGCTCTGAGTGAAGATGCCTTTGCATCCCAGGAGGGGCTTTGGGCTTCACAACACTCACCATTAAGCACTGATCCCTTTAGCTCTAGCAGCCGCCCAGCTTTCAGTTTTTAAGTTGTGGGGCTTCAGCGAGCTGCAGTGATTTACGTAGGGAGCCCTGCATCAGCACTTCCAGCAGTGCATGACAGATAAGGTGACTGTCTCCTGAATAAAAAACAGCACATTCTTTCCTCGGCTTTTGCCCAAAATATGGACAAACTGCTTTAAAGTCTCACCAGCCCTCAGGCAAAAGTTAATAGCAAAGCCACCCTGCTAATAACTCTCATTCTTCCTTTTCAGCCTGAGCGAGGCATTAATATTTACTCAGGTGGGCCAAATCTAGAGTTGCTGTAAATGGATGTGACACCACTGAAAATGGGGGACAATACAGCCTTTGAGCCATAAATTTTTTGTTAATGCCATTTCTTTCCATTGCACAGATGTATAAAATTGTGTGGCTGCATTATCTGCTTGACTGACTACTGGGGAATGGGTATTTTGCTTGGGATGCTCAGCTGACTGCCTGAGGAGTGCAGCAGCCCCGGGAACTCACCGGTGGCCCTGGGGGTCCTGGGGGTCCCTTTGGTCCCAGCAGTCCTCGGGGTCCCTGTTGAGGGAAACAAATGGGGTTAGTGTTTCCAACCCCCCTCCCCTGCGCTGCTGTGAGCGTGGATTGGGGTGAGGTCATGCATGGCTGAGCATCCCTCAACCCAGGGAAGCGTTGGGGCTGGCGCAGTGATGACCTCGCTGGTTTAGCAGCAACAGCAGCTTTACTGGTTTACAAACCAGTAAAATAAATCCTGTGTTCAGATACCCTTGAATTATAAAGATAACCAATACAGGGACACACATTTATTTTTTGGATAGGAGGAAGGCCCACTTAAACCAAATTTCTTTCTAATTAATTTAATCATATTCCTGGATTACCCTGTAATGAACACGATGATGCAAAACACTTTGCAGCCAAGTCATTCTAGCTGGGGAGTACTATGAGGAACGATCTGATACCACTAATGGATCATTAGGGTTAGCATTTCAAAATCCCTCCAGATTTTATCATCAATGATCTACACATCTCAGCCAGGCTGGACAGGGTTTTCAGCCCATGGCATAAACATATATTTTCAAAGAGATTTGGCTCTTAAACCTTAACCAGTCAGGGCTCCTGGTGTCATGGTGTTTTCTTTCTGTTTCTGGCTTTCCCACCAGATTTAACCTCACATCATCTCTAGGGAAATTGGTAAGATTGGAGCATCCCACAGAATAAGCAGAGGCACGGCAGGACAATCACATTCATTCAACAGCTTTGCAGATCACACCCTGGCACCTACTCTACCTTGAGCCTTCAGGTGGGTTTGTGGTGAGAAGAAAGCAATGGGGTCTTCGGTGCTCTTGGCTGCAGATCAGAAAGTTCCCCTCCAAACGCACCTTTTAAACCCTTTCTTAAGTTAGGGACTACAGGGGGACTCTGGGTATTTACAAGGATGATGCTTGTTCACTGTCATGGAGGAAAATTGTTCTTGATTGATGGGAAGTTTTATCTGTCTGCCCAAATATTATAGGTCCCTTTTTATGATGCAGAGAGGACAGAGGAATGAAAATGAAATGTTACAGGATAAAATAGGAGACATTAGGAAAGCGTCTGATCTTGGAGACAAGTGGGGATTTTGATCCTGCAAATAAAAGCGGTTTGCTGGTGGTCTGTCCCAGCCACTGGAGACCCTGATGGGCCAAAGCTTTGCCCACTGAGCCCCAGCAGAGCAGAAACTCTGCCTCTATCATCTGGTGAGAGGAATCAGAAGGATATGGAGGAGGATGAAGAGAAACAAACTTTAAGTTTCATCACTAGTTTCAGTTACCATGAAATTTGGAAAGACCTTTTGGGCCAGGGCAGAGAAAAAGATAGATGTGCAGGTTTAGGATGTACATATTTATGACAAGAAGTTTCCTATAATGTAATTTAATCCTTTCCTCTGGCCATCATTGATATTTTCATTCATCTTGCTGAAATAAAAAATAAAGTTCCCTGCATGCATTATCATCATTTGGGTTCCTCTTTTGTTACTATGTTACCTGAGCACATAAGTGCTTTTAAGAAGTTAATAACCCATAAGTTATTGCTTAGACATGTGCTAAGGAGATGGCTAGCCTTGATTAATCTTTCTCAGAAGTCAATCAGACATCTCGTCTATAATTGAGTTCCAGTGAGTCCGTAAATGCCAACCCTTCCCTTCCTCAGATGAAGTGTGTCCAACAGTTCTCATCAATTACTCTCGGGCCACCATGCTGGGCCTTAGAACAACAAAGTAAGACATTATGAAAGCAAAGCCAGTGGTAAATGATAGATAGTTAACGTTCTTTTTGTAACAAAGGAAATGCATTTTGGATTAAATAAGCAGCCAACGACTGTACTACACACAGAAACCTACAGCCAGCCAGAAGCAGTTTACCACTGCCAATGAAGTAAAAAAATACTCAGTATTGGGGAAAAATTGCTTTCAGCATCTCAAATTGACAACCCAACTGTTGCTTTTCAGTGGGATCCTCCCTGAAAGCATTTTGTTGGGTTGGCCAGGAGCTTTTTGTCCAACATCACTAGCATCTCCTCTTAACCTTATCGACACTAGGAACTCCTCCTTCACTAGCCCTGGTTCAGCTGCTCCGGCGTTAGCAGCATGTGGAGGCCCAAACATTGACAAGCCCTGCAGATTTATGAAGTTGAATGTGGTGCAAACAGAGTATTGACCTACCACTGAAGTCAGGACAAATGTCCTCTTGAACAGGATTTCATCCAGACATTAAAAAGGGATCACTGACACTGCACAAAACTAAGTGTGTGGGCAAGGGAGCTTTGCAGTTAATTGCTGCTATTTCCTCTGCAATAACAGAGAAAAACTGTTCCTCAATGGAGTTTGCTACAAACACTCACAAAAATTGTATTTCCCATACGTTTGCCAAGCATAATTTCTAACCCAGCCTGCTTACCTGAATCCTAAATAACATATCAGGAAGGAGGATACATGCAGGAAAGGTATGAGACCAATCAGCCAAGCTTTGCATTTAAGATTGTAGGGTTTACATTTCGAATGCTAGCCAGGGAGCAATCAAAACCAGTGAGAATTTTGCTCATTTAAAAAAACCAAAAACAAACCAAACAACTGTATAAAAATCCAGAAAGCATCTTCTCTTCTTGGTAGCCATCTTGGTGAAAAACAGCAAACCAGAGCTGTTGTTGCAGCAAAGATAACTCTCTAAACTGTTCACATGGATCTTCAAGCTCTCAAGTCCCTGCAGGACCTCAGGGCTCTAACTCTGCACCAGAAGAGCTGCCCCATGGGACTCCTAAACCACCGTTACCCTATCAAGCCCTTGACCAAAGCAGCGCTGCTGTATGTCAAGCCAAAGGAAATACTCACAGGTTCTCCAGGTAGACCTCTGGGTCCAACTTCTCCATCATCTCCCTGCTCAGCAGCGAAGGCACAGAGAGAAGCGGCAAAACAGAACAAACCAGTTATATTTCAGTCACATCCAGGTGTTTCATTCTTGTTAAATAATAATCACAGAGAAAACCAGCTTCCCTGGAGTAATAAAAGGGTAGCCGTGCATAAGGAAGACTTCGTAAGCCTGGAGACTAATTCTGCGTGTGCAGAATTTACTGAGGATTAGAGATGCTGTCAGGATACTTCATAATTCATGTCGATGTTTATAAAGATGGATTTTGCTAATAGACAAGATATTGTAGAAACAATTCAGGGCATATGAGTCAATAACCGCAAGATTTAGTACCAAACTGAATGGGAAGCCAGCATGGGAGTGCTGCCCTGGGAACGTGATTCAGGTGAATTAGCCCATGGGCTCCTCAGATAAACCAGAGGCAGCGACGGGGCCATTGCTCACCCCTCCATCCCCATCTCCTACTGATGCCCCACTGGTTCCCCTGGAGCATTAGATGGTGTTGAGCAGCTTCGAAATCAACCAAAATCTCAGGGTGCCTCTTAAGGAATCGATCCCATCCAAGCCAGCCCTTGTAAACCCTCCTTTCCTGCTGATAAAATTCACACTCTTCTTCCCAATTATGGACCGGGTGCTTCTCCCCAAACACCTTAACTGGTTTCTTTTCCTCTCCAGGATTAAAGTTCTCCAGACACTTGTTCTTCCCCCGCAAGACACGTGTTTCGTCTTTTCAACTTCAAAGCACTTGACAGCCACAACTAATTAATCCTCACAACCTCCCGTCGAGGAAGGTGTTATTGTCTGTGCTTTACAGAGGAAACAAATAGCCAAAGGTGGAAAGAAAACATCGTGGAGGGGGATTAGAGCCTGGGAAATCCATATTCGCTCCTCTGATTAAGCCACAGGCTCCTAACAGCTATGGATTCAGCATTTTCAATCTCTCTTCTTAAACCAGCCCGGCTAGACCAGTAATCACCTTGCTTGAGCTTTGCCAAAGGCCTCTGTTGACTAAACAGTGTGGAAGGAGAAGGGAACAATTTAATCTTTGATTCTCACATCTGTCTGGAATTTCTATTCCCCAAGCCTTGCTGCAATTGGCTGGATCTTAGAAACTCAGAAGCGATGGTCTGCACAAGCCTAGAGGGTGAACATTTTCCTGGTGTTATTTTGTTCTTTTAGCAAAACCTGACTTTTCTGACCAGATCCTTCAGAGAGAAATTCTTCTTTTCACTTTTATTCCCGTGCCCTTGCTCTGCTCCCCTCTCACCACGCACCCACAGCATCCCCAGGACACAAGGAGAGGGTACTGGCGCTGCTGACCATCAGCACACCACATGCCGATGCCGGCTGCTCTCGCCACGTCCCTGGCTGATATTGCATCTGCTTCTTGTTTACAGGAGATAGTTATGAATTCAAAAGGCCTGCAGAATCCAGAGATAGACTTACCCTCTCCCCATCCTCTCCGGGTGCTCCTGGGGGTCCATGGGGGCCTGGCTCACCCTACAAAGGAACAACAGGAAAAGCTTTAGAGGAGGCAGAGACACTCTGGCAATGGAAAACGTGGGGTAACACCAAGAAACCGAGCAATGGGCTTGACCTTCCTGTCTGCGCCATGTGCTGAAGCCACCCATACTCCCACTGTCCCATCTCCCTGTGCCTGCTGGAGCAGCAGCCCTTCTCTACCCACTCAGGGCCACGCTGGTCTCCATCACTGACAGACTAATGTCCTCCCAAGGGACCAGAGCTCATGGGATTTACTGGTGACACTTTGCAGAGGTTTGGGAACCAAGCAGATCCCGTATCTCCTTTAGGAGAGGGACTTAGGCTCTACCCACAGTTACTGCTTTACCCAAGGACCCTATTCCACTTCTGGCTGATGAAGCATCTCTCTCAGGCACCATTTCCCCTTTCCTGTGTAGCTTGTAATCACGATACAATCTCTGCTGTTCAAATACTCCTTGCTTTATAAAGCAATGGCTGCACTCTCTGGAGAGGGGAAGCACAAACAGACTGCCAAAATAATCAGCTTCTTGCATTTTCCCCCCCATTGTTTAATTATAAAGCAAAGAGAAGAATCCCATTATAACTTCCGGAAATTTCCATTCAGAACTGCACTGCCTAAAAGTGTGTTTTGCTTCTTGCTTTATTTTTCAGCCTACTTTTTATTAAGACTTCTTTTGTCCCCCCACTTTCCCATTCCATGCAGTCCCAGAAGGAACTTGCAATTTCCTGGGATGTGAATGGTGATCCTGGGAGGGATGCTTCAGGATGCTGTGACACCTCACATGCTCCTAGGTGACACTTTTATCCTCTCCTAACTATGCTATTGTGGCTTGTCCCAGCAATAGTTGCCCTCCTCCCAGCACCTCCCAGCCACCTCCTCCTCGCAAGGTTTCATTACAGACCATGGCCAGAAGACAAGTGGGAGATAACTTACTCTATTTCCCTTCTCACCAGGCAAACCAGCCAAGCCATCAAACCCTCGGTCACCCTAAAAGAAAAACCAGTTTAGTACACATTTCTACCTGCTGTTGAGCATCTTTCCAATTTGTTTCCTTTCTGCAAAGAGTGATCGATTTTCCCCCTCAGACATTCAGCCTTCACCTCCCATCAGCCCAGTGATGATTTCAAAGTTAATAGATTAAAAAAAGAAAAGCTCAAAGTCATTTTGCCTCCTCCCTCTTCCACCAGCACCTACAGTTTTAAATGTTTTCCCATGTAGATTTTAGAGCTTCTCTGGGTGACTTCTCTGTGATCTAAAGCATCTTCCTTCTGGACAGGTTCTCCTTATTTTTAATTCCATGGAATTAGAGATGACAATCCACTGGTGACCAGACTGGACATTAGTATTCCCACGCCTGCCAACAGGTCCTCAAAGACCACCCTGAGCTTTGCTACAATTCATCCCATACATCCTTTTAACCCTCTGGACACTCCAAAGAAACAAATATATACACAAATCAATTCTGGAAACTGTCTTAATGAAGTCAAAGTCAGAAGTCAGAGCTGTTTTGACCTAAGAAGGCACGTCATCAGCTGCTAAATTTGCTGACCTGCATGGATGCTCAGGGGTATGATGAGAGGGGCATCTCCATGATGCCCTGCAAAGAGCAGCCTGCCCTGTCTGACCCCAACCCAAGAGGCACAAAGCAGCTGTGAGACCGGTGATGTATAGGGGATATACAGCCACAAACTACTGATCCTGGGGAAGACAAACCAAGGCAAGGATTTACCTCTCTTCTTACACATTGCCAGTAGCTCCTGCCACTGCCTACACAGCTCTGGGCTATGCAGAGCTTTGGGCATCCTTCTGGAGAGCATGATGCTAAGCCCAAAATAATGAGCTCTGCTAAAAGGCCAGGCATGTTAATTTCTGCTAGGGACAGTGTTGAGAAAGTCATGGAACCTCATGCCAGCAGAGAGCAGGCAGTGCTTGCCAGCATCTGCATGCAAAGTTCTGCTAAGTGTGGTCCTCACATCCCCTGCCGAGGATGTGGATGGTCCCAAAGGAAATGGGCCACATTGAGATATTCAAGCATGAGGAAGAAACAGCAAAACCCCCTTAGTCCCAACAGGTACCCGCCTTCCCGGGGCTTTTGCCTGTGGCACGCAGCTCCTCTGGGTCAGTATGCTGGGTGCTCATGGTGAACCATGGCAAGCTGCAATAGGGTTTCTCTCCAAACCCGTGCCCTGTTCCAGTCTCCTGTTCTGGGGAAAACGGGGGTAGGAAGGCACAGAGAGCCTTTTCCTGAAAGCCTCAACTCTTTGGAGATGAAAGACGACACAAGGGCATTTACATATCGTGAGTGACACCGTCTTCTGACACCCAGTGCAGAGCGAGTACCACTCAGTAGTCAGAAAAGTCCCTTGTTCTCTGTGAAGACATGAAGCCACCTGTATTTTCATAGACTAATGTCACATGAAAGGAGTATTAGCCCCTCCCCTCCATAAATCCTGTACCTATTAGTGCAGAAAGTCAGCGGTCACACCTGAGCAGCTCAGAGGACAGATCAGTCTGGCCAAGGTGCACCCAGGGTAACCAAAAGCTCCTTCCTTCTGGCAGCTCCTAGAGCATCTCGCTGTCTCTGCCCAGAGCAAATTCCCTTCTCCTTTCCATTGCTGCTCGTTATTCTGTGTTCCCTTCTTCCCTGGCATCCACTCCTTTGAGGGCAGTCGACGCTCATTAAAGCACTTTACTGGATAAATGATTTGCAGTCTCCTGTCTCTGTATCAAAACCCCTCATCTATTCCAGCTTTAAGTATCTATGTAATAAAGTACTTAAACCTTCTAATACATGATTCCCTGAGCAAACTTTCTCTGCGTTCAATTTCAGCAGAACAGCTTCTTTCTTGCTCGATAATACCAGCAGATCACAGCTGAACGAAGGGATTTTGTTTCAAATAAAAATACAGGGCATTAAAATTCTTCACCACGCCTTCCACATTTCCTCACCCAGTTAATAAGTATTTTTTTGGTAGTTATATTTTAGGACATTTCCAACTGCTGATTCATGTTTGGTTTTCGTAATTGGGATTTCAAAGTATTTGTTCTATCACTGCAGCCAAGGAAGTGTATTTCTTTCTTAAGAGGACCTGGCAGTTTTAAAGAGTTGCATCAAAAAAGATAAAAAAAAAATGAAGAAGGAAAAGAAAAGAGATTGTGATTCTGCCTTCTAGGTGTGTATTTAACTTCCCTCTCTCAAACGTGGAGTCTGTGACTTCACAGAGTCACCAGACCATTTCAACAACCTCCTCCAAGCAAGGTGGGCTCCCTCTGCCAAGGGTCCCCCAGTTCAGGCTCACTCAGAAGCAAATGCAATTTCTAAAAGCACGTAAACACATGGCTTTACCTTTGGTCCTGTCTGGCCTGGCATTCCCCGGGCACCATCGCTGCCAGCTCGTCCCTGCAACAGAGAAAAGCAAAGCCAAACACAAAGGGTATGTCAGGACCACAGAGACATCTGCTCTTTGGTCTGCAGCTGAGTGAAGTTTTATTTAAGTCTGAGCTCGCTGGGGCTGGGAGCAGCTTCCCTCAGTGAGGGAAGAGCTGCTGGTCTGTTTTTGAAGCAGCATCCTGGGCTCAGCCTGGCACTAATGATGGGGGTGAGACAAGTGGCAGTGAAGCTGCTTCACTGTGTGGGATGCTGGGACACAGTCTCGCTGATTCTAACTTGAAATAATTATCTTCCAGCACATTTTAAGATGCACTGATGAGGATGTCTGTGATTTGAAATGAGATAATTTTTTTCTTTTAAAAAAAGCCAGAAGTGGGTCACACAAGCGACTTTCATGTTTCTTCTTCTGGCAAACTGCACCACAACGAGCCAGAGGAGGGAGCAAAATAAAACAATCATCTTCGGGGACCTTCACAGAGCAAGTGAGCACAACTCATACCAGCTCCAGAAACTCTCTGGCACACTGCTGAGACTCAGGGACTGTTCAAACCCGCCCAGAGTGTTAACACAGCCACCGCCTCAACCCCGCGGAACGACAACAAAGAAGAGTGTGACAAAGGAGCAGGAAGTATGGACTTGTAGTTCTCCCCACACCACCCGACTTTTAACTCTCATCCTCATTTGTGTCTGCCCAGATGGACGGAGAGGTCCTGGACAAGGCACCATCTGGCTGCCAGCCTGCTCTTGCACAACGCTCTGGGCGCTCAGGAATTGTTTGGCAGCACAAAAGATTTCTAGCAGAAACTGGAGTTAATGTGGTCATCAGTGCAGCTCCCAGGGCACTCACCCTGCGGCCTGGTTTTCCTGCTGGACCGGGAGGACCCTGGATGCCTCGTGGACCCTGCAAAGCATCAAGGAGAGAGAAAGAAATATCATCACTCAAAGGCACATCAGATGGACTCAGTGCCTGCTGGTGTCACAGAGCAGGCGCTGCTGGGACTGTCAGGGGCGCTGGAGCTACAAAACAGGACATGAACCCCTCTAGCAGAGCTCATGGTCCAAAATATACAGGAAAGGCTCAGGACTGAGCACCTCTGGACAAGAACCGCAAGTGTTGGCCCATGAGGAGGTCTTTGCCCTGCAAGCAGCTCCACGTCATGGAGAGAAATCACTTCCCCCACCACTAGAAAATGGGAATTTTCCCTGACTGTGGGATTCACAGCTTGGAAGAACAATTTTGTGAGCACACCCTCCCCCCTTCCCCCAACCTATCTCGTATTCACAGGACTCTTCCATGGCTGTCTTTGCAGGCAAAGGGCCACCACCACCTGCAGAATTCTGCATTGCTGGCTTAACATTATGTCTTGATGCTCAAAGGGACATTTACATGCAAAACAGATGTCCCCAGACCTTCCTGCTTCCCGCTGCCAGTGGGTAAGTGAATCTCTCCTTTGCAACAGCCTCTAAAGCAGGACTGGCTGCTCCATGCCCTCCTTCCCCTCAGGTCCCCCCGGACATCCAATCTGCCCATACTCACCTGAGGTCCCATATCTCCAGCTTCTCCCTTTAGTCCTCCACTGCCCGGGGGTCCCTTTGGACAGAAAATATGATTGATTAAATTTTTCCACAACAGAGCCAGAGGGAACATTTGTATCGTATTAAGAAAGAGCCATTCACGCAGGTAACCCAGAGCATCCACAGAGCTGGTGCCAGCTGGGTCTGCTCCGTCCTCACTTGCCCTTTCACTTACCATGGGGCCCGGCCGGCCCGTGAGACCCATCGGACCTGCTGGTCCTCTCAGTGCCAACTGAAACAGAAAGAGAAACATTGCTCAGGTGGTGTCTTCACTGCTGCAATGGGACAAAGCCACCGTTGTGCCACCAGCTGCATGTTCTCACCCCCGAGAACCACAAATCCTTGGAGCAATATCCATGTCTTCAGTGAATTCACCCAAGAACATCTAACCTACTGGCCCACCAACTCCTTAAGAGCATCCTCAAATGGGCAAAGCCCCCAGATGGTGCACGGGTCTGCTGAGAGGACACACATGCACCCACACCATGCACATGACTTACAACTCCCCCTCTTCCCCCATAGATCCATACGTACACACCCTGGCCCAGACCCAGGGCAGATGGGGGGGTGAGGAGTTCCCTGCATTTAAATTGGATGAGAATCTGCCCCTGCAGGTCAGACCCCCTTTCCCATCATCACATATTAATTAAACGGTCGCTTTGGGCAATAAATTATTGAAGGTAAAAAGCTTGGCCTGAGCAGATTGCAGGGGTTTGTTCACACATCCTTATGAACCTGGTTCATTTTTGAAGGATTTTTGCTTTATGACCTTAGGAGTCCAATTTTGGAGGATTTTTTTTCTTTTTTTTTTTTCCTTTTCCATTACTATTTAACATCCTGCCAGAAGTGCAACAATTCTACTTGCAACTGGGGGGCTTTTAGCTCAATAATTAAGGAATCATGTAGCCATGCATCAAGTCAGTAAATTCCACGGTGGGTAACAGGGCTGGTCCACGCTTCAAAACATCACTTGGACAATATGTTCTCTCGTGACAATTCAACGCTTTAAGAGAGTTGCAATTATCTGTGTACTCCAGTAATTAAAACCTACTTGTGGTTGCACTTGGAATAACATAAATATTGCACAAATGCAAGATTATGTGGCATCTTTTTACAACACCCCATTAAAAAGGAGCTGCCCTGAAACACTGCCGGCTGGGACAATGTTTAATGTCTAAGGAAAGCCAAATTTTGAGGGAAGAAATCAACCTCATAATACAATTACCAGTGATAGCAAGAAAAACAACCCCCCCAAAAAAAGGAAAGAAGACATCCTCCTCTTCCCTGCATTACTCCTTCTCCATTCCTGTAACTTCCCCACCCAAAAAAAATCTCATTTATTTCCCTCTCTGCTTTGGTATCAGGGTTTTCAGCTGAAATCACTGGACAATAGGTTGAAGTTAACTAAGAAATAGATTTTTTTTCCCCCCTTTATCAATTTTTTATCCAACAGCCCAAAAGTCACCCAGGATTTGTTTGGGGTTTTTTTTAAAGAATTTTTCCCCAAACCTGAAAATTAAAAAGAAAACCCCAACCCAAAACAACAGAGAAAAAGGACTTTGAGGGAGGGGAGGGAGATTCTTTGGGTTTTTTCATAACAGTCCAAATTTTCAACAGGCAGTTAAAAAAAAAAAGAACAAAACCAGAGAGTCTGAGAAAGCAGATGCTTCTCATGAAATGTTCATCCGGTCAAACCCCCTATTTCCCAGCAAAATAAAATGCTGATGGAAAAACTGTAGGCAGCCTTGAAATTAAGACTGACAAGGTAACACCAGAAACATAATCCGCCAATATTATTCTCAGAGCAAGGTTAATGGACAGGAAAATGTGGTGGCTGATGGCATCAGGGCCCCGTGCTCTACCTGAATATGTATAAAATCAAACTCCTTTGTGAAAGAGGAGGTGGATGGAAACCAGAATAACCCCATCTAAGCCAAAATCCTTGTTATAAACTGAAGAGAGACATGTACCACCCAGCTGGGTGGAGACCCCAATGGATTTTATTTCATTCAAGGGCAAAATAAATTGCTTTTTAGCCTATTTCAGCAGACTGCCCCAAAAAATCTGTGCTAAAGCGACTGCCAACAGCTCTGAATAATGGACTGGCTGCATCCGAGCCACACATCCCAGCTGCAGACAGATGTAGAACCACCTAAGCTCCCTCCCTGGATGTCTCACTTGGCAAGGAGAGGAGCAATATCCCCAGAGCTGTGTCTTTTTTTGCAACCTGCCTCCCTAAACTATCTTATATTTCTTTTTTTTGCTTCAAGGGTGTCCTTCTGGTCAGAATTTGGGTGATTCTGGGCAAGATCAGGGCAAAGCAGCAGGAGGGCACTTATGGGGTCCCCATGTCCCTCCCACATCTCTGCTTTTAACATGTCAATGATCAAGGACAACTTCATATGATCATTCATGGAAGAAATATTTCAAAGCTATACTGGCTGGAAATTAAGTTTTCTTTTGAACAGATGAGTATGAAGCCTTCTACACTACAGTACTCATCTGGGCAGGGAACAGGAGTGGTACTGGGCACACACGTCTGATCTTGTTTCACCAGGGAGCCTATATAATAAACACTACCAGGGATTACATGGCCATCAATCAATAAGGTCATCTGAGGGGAAAAAAAAGGTTTGTGGGGATAGTAATCTTGTGTTTCCAAATAAATATATTAAAGAAAACTGCAGCCTGCCTCTTGAGATTCCTGGAGTTGGGAACAGAGCGACACACGTTTCATTTTTATGATTTAATGGGAGAGAAGGGAAAAAAAGAAAAAAAAAAGGAAAAAAAGAAAGAAATTCCCTACTGCACATACTGCAACCAGTCATATAGACTCTCAAAACCATCAGCATATACCGCAGCCACTACTGGAGCCAATGGGTCTCCATCTACTGGCACCAGTAGAGGGCCTGGTCCAAGTTCTGTGGGCACTTTCATACCACATTTCTCTGGGCTATTGCTAGCCATTAGTAAAAGGCCAAGTCTTGCGGATGCCATCACCTCAAGGTACACAAGCAGTTCCATCTCAGATGAGAAGCTGTTACAACCACCAGCAGCATGGATGGTGCAAGCATGAAGACATCTCCTCTGACATATTTATTCTGGTCTTTCTCTGCTTCCTCTGGCAACTGCTGCAAGAGGCACCCCCACTGCCCTTCACTTACCCTGGCCTGCTGCAGGATGGCTTGGGCTTGGGCCTCCTGGGCTGAAACAAGAGGTCCTTTAGATCCAGCATCTCCTCCTCCACTAAAGCGGAACTGATGGGAACAAGATGGAGAAAGCAGATCACAGGGTTGCCATCCCTCCTCCGTCACACTAGCCTGACTCCTAAACAACTCCTTTCAGTACAACTGGCCCCATCCCATCCCATCGTTGTCCTTCCAGACTATTCCATCAACCACGGGGTGCTCAGGTCGCTCAGCTCATGGGCACAAGCTGACTGTTTCCCAAGCCCGTACCCGGCCAGCAAACTCTGCCAGCTCAAAGTAACAGACAAGAGGAACTGTAGGACTTTCCAGACCTCACATACCACTGTTCAAAACTAAATGCAAAGTTCTCACAGGGATGATATTCCCTGTACGGATGCTGTTGGCCAGGACATCCCCAGAGACAGGGTTGCATCAGGTTATTTGGTTGTAGCTGCCTGTTTGCCCCAGGACAAAAGCTGTATTTCTCAAGTGTGGCAGCGTGCTTCAAAGATAAGAATTTGGCCTATTGTTCGAGTCAGGGTCCTTCAGCACAAAAAGGACTTAAAAACAACCAAGCATGAATGTTTTCCCAAACTTGAGAGGGAAGAAGTTTAATGTTTTCTTTTGCCTCTTCCACCCCCAACGGCTGCAAACCCACTTTCCAGGACACACACCCTTCTGCCTTAACTGCCTGTGAGTCTGGGGTTTTGCAAGGACTCTCCAGGCTGCAGAACCTACTTGGATGGCTCCTTCACCTCCCTTTCACCTCTGCATTTCACTTGGTTGGCTCTAGGTATATGACCACACAAACTTGGCAAGCAGATTCAGAGAGATGCAATTTATGGGCCTACAGTTGGTTACTGCAGGGGCCAACAAATGTATTGTAATGGCCAGCTAAGCTCCATGTAGAGCACTTGGCCCAGGCTGTCCTAGGCACCCTGCCAGGAACCTACACAAGTATCACCCTACCATTTGGAGCCCGTACAAGAGTGCTGCGGTTTTTCACTAAAGACTCTTTCCCATTTGTACCTAACCACTTATTTTCAGCAGCTGGTTTCCTTAGGGCTTTCTCACATCAAAGCAGACACAAAATGTAACTGTTCCTTTAGCATCTCAGGACCAAGAAGGCTGACTCAGTACTTGCTTCATGTAGAAGGAAAAAAAAAATACCCTCCTAATGCAAATTAGCTACTGGTCATCAAAAGAGACAACTCATTCAGGTGCTTACAATTTTGGCACCTGCTTTGAAGAGCTGTTAGAGGTTCCTCAGTGTAGGAGGGACCATTCTGCCTAGCAATTGGGCCCTTGGAGGTGCCTTAAGTTGCTTCTTCATTAACTTTCACTTTCCAGCAGCATGCCCAGGCAAAACCACTTAAGCTTATTCATCACTTCTGGAAATTTTAACCCAGCTGCCTTGTGCTTTTGACCAGTGAAGAAGTCACAGTGCTTTGCAAAAAGTAAATTTACAAGGGGAACCATCTGGATCCATCTTTCATACCCTGGAAAACATGTCCTTGGTGTAAATAAAATGGGAGACTTCTGCAAAAACAGGCACTAAGCAGTTGCAAAGCCAAGAAGTCTGACTCATTTAAATGCTGTTTTAGTTACGGTTGTACTTACAGGCAACATAAGCATTGTCCCTGGTGGTCCTGGCAAACCATCTGCTCCTGGAAGACCTGGGCGACCGGGTGGTCCCTACAAGAAGAATAAGAAGCAAAAATAAACTTCTATAGCATCATTTTAGTCGTGTCCATGTACAAGTAGTCCTGGCTGTAAGGGAATAGGTCACGATACAAAATGCTCCCTATCTTGACAGGCAGGTATTTGGCATGTAGGCAACCCATGCTATGGCAAATTCTGTGGAAGCACATCTGTAAGAGCACCTGATTCTTCTTAGTAATTCCATCTTTCACACCCTAGCCCCCCTATTTCCAGGGTCTACCATATGCAATTTTCAAGTGAGCAATAAAGGTCTGTGCAACGTTCCAAGTTAATGGAATCAATGTTTAGTTGGGTCTGTTAAAACCTATTAAAAATTATATGAAGCTTCATAACTCAGGTCAGTGAAATAGCAATGTGGAAAGATAAATACATTTCTGTACATGTTCAGTCATCTAGGTCATTCCATTTTTCTCTCTTGTCTTCTTTTTTTTTAAGTCCTGAGAGGCTACTTCCATCTACAATGGAGTGATCCTGTCAGCAGCTGTAAATCAGCAAAACTCTGAGGATCTCAATAGAGCTGTGCTGATTAACATCAGTTGAGTATCTTTAACTTGTACTAAAGAAAGGAGTATGCAGTAAAAGATCTATCGATGAAGCTATAAATAATCAAATAGGGCCAATTTTCCTAGAGACAGCCCATAGATTATTTGCATTCCCAATGGGGTAACTTGGCAAAAAGTTTAAGTTAACCCAAATTTGCACATCCATCCAGCAATCCTACAAGCAAACGAAGATGATATCCACCTACTCAATGTGCACGCTTAATTGCAATTTTCACACCAGTTTAAGGAGCTGAGGGCAAGAGTAACTTGATCATGTCCCAGTGAGGCCTGGGAGGAGCCCTGGTGCTCATTTCATGGCAAGACAGATGGAATTACCTGGCTAACAGCTCAAGCTTGAGGACTTGGACACTTCCTTGCTCAGTAAATGCCAAATCTGTCTGTGGAGAACCAAAGCTCTCAGAAGAGCAAGCAACAACCATCTATGTCAGTTCTTACCCTCTTCCACCTGGCTGAAGCTCTCTAGCCTACACAGACACCAAACAGAAGTAAAAATAAAACCCTAGTGTGAATCACAGACACATGTGGACACAGAAGAGCCAGAGCTTGCTCCAAAGAGTCACATGTTTACCCCATGAGGCAAAGGGAGGTGGATAAAGGTGGGAAAGAGAAATAGGTAATGAAGTCCCTAAAAAGCAGAACATTTAAAAAAACACAAACAACCAAACTAATGCACTTAGTAGGTTGTTTGCCCCACTGTCTTCCAACAAGATCTTGGTGCATCTCTCATGTCTCCATGTTCCCTCTATGCCGCATCCAACTTAGCATCTCCCTCATCAAAAGGAACCCAAAGCATTCAAGCCAGAGTTTCAAGCACTAAATTAGAGCCCAGCATGAGGGTGGGAGGGGGAAGAGCTGCCACTGCTCCACCCTGCGCATCGCTCTGACCCAGCTGTGGCTGGACCTGCACCACAATTACAGGGCAGAGCAGCACTGCGGACCAGAGGCTGAGGTCTGCACCGCAACCGGCCCAGAATAACAACGCTACTCCCAGCACTGCAGCAGACAGCACTGCAGCCAGTGATTTATCAGCAGAAAAAACCCCAACTAACCAACCAACCAACAACCCAGCAGCTTCCTCAGCGCCGAAGGGAGACTGAATAACACACCAGCCCATCCATTTTTCAAGACAAGCTCATGATGTTACATTCGTGCTGTTTACTTAGTCTGGCTGACACCAGAGTCCCTGACTCTGGTGATGAGGTGCAGAGGGCAGCCCCATCTGTCGGGACAGAAGTACAATAAATAATTTAGGCCAGACTCATTTTATATAATAAACTTTCTTCCCTGTCACTCTTCTCCTTTAACTCCAGTCCGGCACATGATGGGTCTGGAACGAGCTTGTTTATCTCTCTCTGTGTACTCTGCCTGGCAAACGTGGGTGCAATGTTTTTATACATAAATGCCTCCCTTTGTCTCAGGTTGGGTGTGTGAGGTCTCTTCCTGGCAGGGTGGAGCAGCGGGGAGCAATGCTACAGAGGGAAAAATCAAACCCATAAAGCACTTTGTAAATTTAAATTCATGAATGCCTTTAAGAAACGCAGCGTGCCAGACACTGGGTTGGTGTAAATCTGTGTCACTCTCGTTATGTAAATCGAGATCCGCTGATATACAGCAGCCAGGGATGGGGACTTCAACTTTCATTTGGTGCAGTGCTCTAAAACGCCCTGCTGAGCGCAAACGCTAACACAATATTTCAAGGGAATGGTTAGACTGAAACCTCAGTGTGTTAGTGCTCAGGCTCCTTGAGCAGGAGACAGTGACAGAGTGGTGTCCAGCAGCCCACAGGGCTGAGCCTCAAAATCTGCTTTAAGCAGCTGTCTCTCCAGGATTAGTTTTCTGCCATTTTCAGCCCTGGTCAGAAAATTACACCATAGGAGATCTTTCTTGCAGTATTTGGGGTCTTGCTCTCTGATGGATAAAAAGGGCACCCTGATACTTTCTTGCCTGTCAGAACCCCAACAGAGACTTTAGGGATCCTGGTACACTTCTTAGATGCAAAACCATCCTCAGGGGGAATAAAGCCTTTGGGACACAATCACTGCACAGTCTCAGAAGATACAGCTATCACTTCATGAGCAACCTTCCTGTGGAAGCATGCTGATCCAGCATGCTGATCCAGCCCAGAGCACCCAGACACCGCACATTTCCCAGTGCTCAGTGGGTTTGGTGACAGAGTCTCTCTAACGCCGCAGCCCACCTAGTGCAATTTCCCCCATACTCCCCACTTTCTTCATTCCACTTTGGACTACCCTGGGTTCTCAGTGCCATATTTCCATCTTCCCAGTGCTCGAAGAAACCTAAGTCATCCTAAACTGCCCTCCTCCCAGATCAGTCCTCAGGAACCTCCCACAAACAGGCTGCTCTGCAGCTTTGCCAGTGACGCAAGCGCTTCTCCGCGCTGTGAAATAGCTGGGATAAATGAACAAACTGACACGATGAATAAAATGGAGCTAAATGAGTGTTGGCCAATATTAACATAGCTGAATATTGTTGGTATATTAATTCAGTGCACCTGCCTGATTGCAAATAAAAAGTCTTTCTATCAGATGCAGGCATAGGAAATGTTCCTCACTGTACACATATAAGTGTCATGTAAATTCATGAGCTACGCGCGGGGTTAATAATAAACAAATTAAAAGAGGAGCTGCTCTAATTGAAAAGGAGTATTTTAATACAGTTGCAGTTCCTGGCTCTGCGAGTTCATCACTCCTCTCTGCACAATATGTTGTATTACATTCTGTTCTGGACACTTCGAAAAGCAGGATGTGCCGTCTGTGCTAGAATGCAAATTATGCCTTTCATTTCAGGGTGTGGAGCAACATCATCAGGGACAGTGTGTCTGCTGCTGATTGGCTTTGCAGGGCTGTTCCAGGGGAGCCTGGCCAGCTAATGTCTGCATCTGCCTGGACAAACAGCAGAGAGAGAGACTCCCTCGCCACCAGGGTCAGCATCCATCCTGCCAGGCAAGTGAGTTCTCAGGAGCAGAGGAAGTGTGTTGAGAGCAGACAAGGAGAAAGCTGGGCGATGTGTAGGACCTGTGGCGGATGAAGACCCACCAAGGGCCATGCAGACTAATCCTACACGGGCAGATGTAAAACACTGCCCAAGTTGCCCATCCTCCATGAAGTCTGACACCCAAGGATGCAGAGCCTGTCCTTCGCCCTTCTGCCAGAGTAGTGCAGGAGGAACCAGGACCACGGCGTTTCAGGGGTTAAGCCAACCTCTCTGAGTGGTGGCCCTGGCTCCTGGCCATGGCTGAGCCCACAGCTGCGTATTGACTTTCTGAGCTTGCAGGCATCCGATCGATGGAGCGCAGTCAGGGCCTCTCGTTCTCAATCATGTCACAACCACAAGAAACATTATTACTGTTCCATCAAAAAACGATAAATACACCAGGAGTATAAAGGGGTGGGGGTCTCTACAGCAATGCTCCGGGGGTGGATACAGGAGCACCAGGGCAGCAGACTCCAGTCACATCCCCAGGCACCAAAACAAGGCAACAAAGAGCCTTAATTAAAAAAAAAAACCAACCCCAAACACAGGGTTTGGGTCATTGCCACAGGAACGCCTCAAATCCTGAGTAATGTCTCACATACACCTTAGAACTGCAGCAGACACCTCCCAGCACAGGCCAGCAGTGATTTTATTTCTCTCAGTGCCTGTATTTTACAGCGTGCATGTCATGGGGCTGGGAGGTGAATAACGAATCTCTGGAGCCAGCTGGGTGCTTTGTCTTCCAGCACACAGGAATCCAACCCCTCCTGCTTTCCCCTGGGGAGGGCAGCCAGGTCCTGGGGGATCCCCTCACCCACCCCATGGGACAGTGTCTTTTCCCATCTCTTGCTTTTCTTCTGACAAGCAGGTGAGATGGAGAAACATGACAGTGGGTGGGAGAGGAACAATGGCAAGGGCAGTGCACTAGCCAAGGACGGCAGCTCAAGGGTATATTGGAGAGTAAAGGGATCGTGGATGGATTTTAAACATTGAGAGGAGAATGGAGGGGTAAATATAAGCTTAAAAACACCCCCAGCTCCACAAGTTAAAGCACAGTGGCTCAGTCTTCACTTAACCCATGCAGAGAGTGGGGCCAGAAAGGCCAAGCTAACTGATGTTTCCTCATGCTTTGATACATCTCTTCCTGCGTCCTGGTGTCCAGTTATGCTCAGTCACTTCCAGAGGTGCCCCAGCCAGTGTTGCCACGCTCAGGGCAAGGACAGAAACAAGACAAAATGAGGACCAGAGGTTTTGATGCACGAGAGGAAGCCAGGGCAAACCTCTGGCTTCACTCCAGCAATAAAACGTAGGCACAGAGATCTAGCCCTCATCATTTGTGGAGGAGTTAGTGGTCCCTCTTACTCTTTATGGGTCTTTGGTCACTCAAAACAAAAAAGTAAGAAAAAAAAATAAGCAAGGCCACAGAGTGAATCCTTAGCAGCAGTCACAGCAATGAGCTGTGCTGAGACACATCAGAACAGCACAACACTCCTTATCTACCCAGACTTCCCCTTTTTAACCTGGTCATTGCTTTTTCCCTACCTTGTCTGGGCAAAAGTCAGCCAAAATCTGCCAGATGCAGACAGAGAGCCTGGGTCACCCCAACTTATCCTTCCTGAGCACCCAGGAGGCAAATGGGATGTGATTCCCCATCCGGAAACCGACTGTTGGGTGCCTGGAGGGGTGCTGAGGTGCACGTGAGCCTCCCCTAGGTAGCAGGCTGCCTTATCTGCCAGAGGAATGTACTCAGGACCTCAGGGATCAGGTCAGGGAAGTGTTTGCTGGTAAGTGCTACCTTCCTCAGGAAGGTGTTTTGCATTCGCAGGGTGACAGTGCTGACAGCAGCAGCACATCATGCTTTCAGGTGAATCTCCTGCGACCTGTGCTGCTCCTGCTCTCCTCCCTCCTGTGTTTTCCAGCAGAAACTTTGAATAAACGGACCTCCAAGTGAGCTCACCTTCAGAAACCCACCCATGAGCACATTTTTTTGCCCAGGCAGCTGCATGTGGGCACGCGTTTGCCTGGCTGATGCTGCCTGGGATGGGGAATTGGCTTGAACTGTGGGTGAACGAAAGCAAACGAGGGGTGCGTTGCACGAGGGTCATTTCAGAGACTCAGCTCAGGGAGCGAGTTGTAATTTTTGGCATTGCCAAGCACATGGAAAGCTGCTCCAGTGGTGCTTGTGCACCACTTACTGACCTGAGGCTTGAGTTCAGCAGCTCCCAAAACACACAGGTCAGGTCGCTCCCAACCCCAGCAATAACAAATAAACACTGAAGCGCAGTGCTAAACTATGGGATTTGGGGTCAGAGCCTGCAAAAGCACTTGGGAGCAGCTGCCTGTGATGAGACACCCTGAAGATGGAGCGTTCTGCAGGCAGCAGTTACGAGGCAGTTGCTGCTAGGGACAGAACTGATTTAAAGTAACATCAAAACCAAACATGCAAAACCTTAATTACTGCATTGCTAAAGCACATAAATCAGTCTCTAGTGCTCACTGGTACAGAGCAATAATTCATCTCCAGAAGAGGTAAGGTGCTGCAGAAAATCCACTTTCCTACCCAGACAGGCTGGGACACAAAATGAGCAGGGGTGCTGGCGTGATGCTGGGACCATCCTGGACCCAAACCAAACCCTCTACCCTCTACCTACCTATGACTCACCATACCAGCCATATCAAGGATGCTGAATCTCTGCTTAACTTCATTTTACTGTGATAACAGTTATATTGTGTGTTTGCTTACCCTCTTTAACAAGTACCACAACCCAATTCCTGCACTGGAACAAACAGCCACATGCCAAAGGGTACAAAGGGAAGAGAGTTTGTCAGATTTACTCTTGGTTTTAACCTGGAGAAAACTACTTAATGCATTTGACTCATGTGACTGCTTCCCAGCCCTTTGCCCCTGGCTGCAAAGGTCTGCCCCATACCCTTCCACGAGCTCCATTTTGGGCTGACCCTGAGGAAATTGCTATTACAGGACGAGCAGTATTTTAGGGCTCCAGTGATACACCACAGTCTCATGTTGCACGTGCAAACCCACCCAAGGCTTCAGCCAAAGAGGAATAAAACACAGGTACTCACTCTCTCCCCAGGGTCACCCATTAAGCCCACGGGTCCAGTTGGTCCTGGAGGTCCTGGAAGGCCCTAGCATGGAAAAAAAAAAAAGAAGACATGAAAGGAAAATGTGTTATTATTTGTCATATATTTGTACAACGAGCAGGAAAAAAATTAGAGCTTTCTGTTTATTTTTGCACCAGAAAGTTGACCCCGAAGCGCTCTGTACACATGCATGGCATATGGAAGCAATAGAGCCCAGAACAGCTGTGTGCTGAGCCCTCCATGTGCATCCACAGCTCCCCAGAGCCACGCATCCTTCAGTGCAAGGTGTAGACAAAGTGCCACTTACCGCTGGGCCTTCGGGACCAGGTGGGCCTTCCACCAGCATACCCTATGCAAGAGAAATAAATAACTAAATAAAAGCGATCAGCAAGGCACATCCTCAAAGTCACCCAATGCTCTATATGCTCTTAACCTTCTCAGGTCTTGCTGCTAGGTCTAAGCATCCCAGAGCTGAGGGGTTTCCACTCTTTCCAGATGATATCTCCCACATCCCCACTGCATAAAAGGCACTGCCCACTGAAAAGCCAAATACCATCTGTGCCAACCTCACAGGGCATGGCTACACAGCCCTCTCCCCCAGCACCAAGTCACCCTCCTAGCCACAACTCAGCTCACAGCCAGGTAAAGGGCAAACCCTGGGGCAGCACATCCAGCCCTGATGGTGCTGGAGAAGGAGAAGAGCTCCTCTCCAGGAAGAAGCTCTGTTTCTAGACCAACCAGCTTAAAAAAAAAGTAGTTAGTAATCAAATTGTGAGTTTAGTGTGTTGGTTTGGTGGTTTTTTTTTTTTAAAAATGACTTCCCCAGCAGACTGCATGCTGTGATTTACTCTGTGTACCTAGGAAATCACTGTGTGGGCAAAATGGTAGAGTAATGCTATTCCATTCCTTTTAATCTAAATATTTTGTCATAACATTAAATCAGGTCTATCATGTACTCAATAAAATGGAGCTTTTTTTTTTTCCCTCCCCTCCCCTCCTCATGGGTATGTAAGAGGCAGGAAAGAAACCTCCCCATAAACCTGGCGATTGCTTTCCAGAAGGCATCAGGATGATCTGTTGAGCAAAGCCCCACAGCAAGTACTGCCCTTTTATCTCTGGGCCAGTGACCATGCCCCCAGCAGCACCCACATCAAGCCAAAGCAGTCCTAGCACTTGCCAGCTCATCTGCAGCAAAGAGGGACATTTCTCTGGTGGGATGATCCCACTGATGTAAAGACCTGTGGCTACACAGTTCTCCCAGGGGAAAAGCCCGGAGGAAGCAAGTGTGGGGACTAGTCTCAGGTCACCCCAGGGCAATCTGCTGGGCTCAAGCACTGGTGCTAAAAGCCTTGGCTGACCCCACAGCAGCCACCACAGCAGACAAGGCTGAGCTGAACAAATCGGAAATGTCTAGAGGAAACCACAGGCATTCCTGCCCCAAAAGCCACAGTGTCTCAGCCCAGAGGAGCAAAAAATAAGGTAAACATGCTGCCACGAACCACTCCTGCTTCCATTAGTGGGATGCATGTTTCTGCACCACTAATGCATGGCCAGAGCTATTTTCTGTCGTTCCCAATTTCCATACTACCCATTACCACCTCATTTAAAATCTGGCTTCTGCTTCATTTGAATGTGTTAGGGGAAATTTTCTGCTGCTGTCATCACAGAAGTGTCTGTGCAGTCGTTCTTCACAGTAAAGAATTTAGGTCATGGACTTCACCTCATGCCTGTTTTGACAGCAATTTCCCTTTCTGCCATGGAGACACTGCTCTCTTTTGGGTGGGAATCAGGGGTGAACCCTACACCACATTCCCCCAACCTGCACTAAGTACAAGCTATTGTTGCTGGAGGATACCAAGATGAGGCAAGCTACACTGATGGAGGTGTCCTGTGAGAACAACACCCACTAAGCTCCTTTTCAGACATACGATGAGGACGTTGCACAGGAAACCCCAGAGGTCCCAGGAAACTGTTCTCCACATGGACACCCCAAAGACCACTGCTGAGACCAGTGATGGCATGTATTTGTGTAGCAGGCTCTAAACCAGAAACTAATTATTTCTGGGCTGGAGCAGAGAACAAAAGGTCCACATAGGTGTCCCCAAGATGTTTTTGGGCTGCTGGGTGCTGGCATTATCATGGTCTGAGCATGCACAGCACAGAGGGTCTGCTTCCCATGGCCAGCTGCAGAGCCTTGGGACGCTCGGCTGCCTGGGGGAAGAGTCTGGGCTAATTAGCCAATTTGCAATGCAAACATCCTTGGCATCTTTCCATATTTATCTGTTGGTTTATGTTGAGCTCCAGCTTTAAGGACATCTGGACATTCTCCTTGGCAAGAAACTTCCACTGTTTATACAACCATTCATCAACAGGAGTGATGGAAACGTGGGAGAGATTTAGGATCAGGTCCAGTGTGGGGCTGGCACTGAGGGCGATCACCTTGGGGGTAAGCAAGCAAGCCACAGATTTGGGATGGTCCCAGTGGAAAATAGGGTGTTGCTTCCACTCAACACCCTTGTGCTACCCACCAGCGAAACCAGTATCACAAACAGCCCAAAAAGCTGGTTGCAGCACACAAAGGTGCCATGCAGCCGCTGATCAAACCCTTCCTGTCAGCAAGTGTGAGCACCAGGGTGTCCCCCCAGCCCGATGAAGGACCTAGAGTATCAAGGAGGTGAAAGCAGCCTGGTGCTCCCAGAGCTGGGATGCAGGGGATCCCAGCATCCCCAGCTGCATCTCTCCTTACCCGGCGCCTGTGCTGCCCCGCTGCCTCCAGCGAGCGTCAGCACAGAGCAAGGATTGAAGGAGGAAAAGGAGAGAAAATCCAGCAGAATCCGACTTGGGCATTTGGTTTTTACTCCTCCCCCCGCTCTGCTGCAGCTCCCACCAAAGAAAAAACGAGCCGAAGAGCACAGCAAATCTGAATTTCTCTCTGCTGAAGAGGAATTGCACGGAGAGGGAAAAGGCGGCATTTGGTCTTGTTTACTTTCTGGCAAAAGCTATACGTGCTCCAGTGTTTTGAAATAGCAAAGGCAGCCAAATTCTTTCTGGATGATTAAACTTAACTATTTTGTTCACTTTGTAGCATTTCAGATTGGTTCTGGAAGGGCAGGCTGGGTCTTGGCCATCGTCCCTGTGGGGTTCGGTTAGTCCCCCCATCCTCCCCACACCTCTGAGAAGCAAATCACTCGCTCCTCCTTTTGTTTGCAGAGTGAGAGCGAGACACAGAGAGGGAGAGAAGGAAGGAAAGGTCGGAAATGCTTTTATAAGGCACCTGCTCAGGCTTTTCAAGCCTTGCTTGTTCATCCCAGCTTCTCCCTCCCCACCCCCCTTGAACCCCCCTGCTATCTGCAAAAGTGTTGGGCAAAGGAGGAAAGGGGAGAAGAATTAAAAGAAAAATAATGGCCTCTGAGTGATGGGAAGTGCTGCCGTGATGCTGGGCGCCGTGCTGGCCCTCTGCCATGGAAAATTAGGTTAATTGAGTTGCTGGTGTGCAGCGAGCGTGCGCTTGGCCCTTCGGGGACGAAGCTCAGGGGAGGTGGTGGCCCGGACCTGAAGACCTGTTTGGAGGAGTGGGCATGGGGGGTACCTCAGCATCCTGACACACACGAGGGACAGAGACACAGACAGCAACCACTTGCTCCACTCAACAGGCAAACAGCAGCTGTCCCCACCACAAGAGCAGCTGGGGACCAGCTCCACCATCACCCAAGGGTTGGGCACCCACATTTTTTGCTTAGTGCAAGTCACAATTTATCATCCCTCTTTAGAAAGAAAAACAACCTCAGAAACAGGCCAGGACAGAATCGTAATGAAATAGCTCACCGGGTGCCACCCCCAGGACAACACAGGCTTTCTCTGGAAGTGGAAAGCTGGTGGGAGCCCGGAGCAGGCGTGGGAGCAAACCTCCCCTCTCCTATGGCTGCGTGCAGGGAGAACCCTTTTATTTCCACAGAGATGAACCCATTAGTTGCACAATTAAAGCCGGCCCAAAGCTGCAAGTTCAGGTCAGGATATGACCTGGCCACCGACTACAGGCACTTGGGAACGGGTTTGCTGCAGAGCCAGGGGCAGCTCAAAAACCCCAGAGAGGTGAGATGTGTCCTCTGCCTAATGCTTCAGTTCTCAAGGCCTAGGTTTTATTTCAGTAAATGAGAGATTTCATGGGAATTCTTTGCACTTCCTTCATAATTTGGGTCATTTCTTGGAGTTCAAAGAAAAAAAAAAGAGACAGTATTTAAATTAAAGGTTTTAAATGAACCAAGTAATTCTTTCATGGGAAATCTTTCCCCCAGCTGTACTGCTGAAAGCATCAAAGCAGACCAAACACACTCCTTGTACCTTTTCCCTTGGGAAAAAACCCAAAATACCCCCAAAACCCCGATGATCCTTACCGGCTCAATAATCGCAGGCTCCCCCTTCTGCCCCTTCTCCCCCCGTGGGCCACCGATCTGTAGCAGAGAAGGGAAATACAAAGCCAGACAGACAGTCAAAGAGGACATCCCCCACATCATCACCCTGAACACAAACTGGAGATCCTGGGACAAAGTCTGCAGCCAAAGGACCGCTGACATTCATGTAGGAAAGAAACAGGGCACATCTTCCTTGGGGCACCTCTACCTTGCCTTGTGCAATGCACAAGCAGGGAGGAGGGATGAATCCCAGTGAGTTGCTCCCACTGCTTTCTGTGGTGTCAAGCCCTATGCTATCACCACGAGAAGATGAACATTTTGAGTGAGGTGACTCTTGATGGAAATGGCACACTCTTACCCCTTCATAGATGGTGTCCTGGTTAGCAGGCATGCCAGGGCCAATATCAGGAGAGACCGTTCGGTCATAATAGTTATCATAGTAGTTCCCATCATATTCTTTTATCGTTTCCTCGGTGAAATCTTTATCCAGGTCATCTCCTCCTTGAGCAGCCTGGAAGCAAAAGAGCAGCAACATGTCAGGCTGCAAATCTCTGCAAGGCTGCATGCACTGGAAGTTTAAGGGGCAGACTGTGGGTTTTGTAAAGAGAAGCAGCTTTATAATAATAGCTGCAAATACAGAGCACAAGAAGAGTTAAATTATAGAGTTTTAAGGTGTCCAGTGACCTCCAAGGGTCTTCTCCCGTGGCAGGAAAGAAGGATGGTGGGAATCTTTAGGTCAAAGCACACACCCTGCTTTTCCTCAGGATTTCTCTGTCAATCCTTGAAATAACACTGTGAGCGTAAAAGTTTGAGAACGTCAAACCAGGGCCCAAAGCAACAGCTCACAGCTGCGCTGAAGGTCTAATGAAACAAGGAACTGAAGTTTCAAACTCCAAGCCCCACGCATCTCTCACAGCCTCACTACTGGAGACGCTGGATTATTTAGCGTAAAAAGTCACACATCCAGTCGTGCATTTCAAATGTGCATCAATACCAACGATGTGTCATAATGAGGATCCAATTGCACAGGAGGAAATGTGGAAAAATCCAAGTTTGCTTCTACAAAACCTGGTTTATGGACCACAACCAAGGAAATCTAGACAAGTATCAGAATTTCCTTGCTTCTCTCCACACCCCTGTGCTTTCTGCTGCCTGGCAGGCGACTGTCTCTTGGCACCCTTTACTCTAACCAGCACAGTAAAATACATCATGTGCTGATAGGGTTTTTGCTGGTAATTATTTTCCCCCCATCCAGGTAATGACCAAAACGGTCGATAAATTGAATTATTTCCAGAGAAATAATCTCCTCACTACTATGAATTCAAAAATCACTTAAATGCCACCACCACTTGCAGACCTTGTCTTGGTGCCAACGCTGCTTAGAGCTCACAAGCATGAGCATATGTATCTAAACATAAGAGGTTTTAGAGCAAGAATAAGCCTAGTGCTAAGGCAATCATCCCTCTGCCATCACACCTCCTTTTACCTCTGCAAATACCAAGTGGTCAGACAATTACAGAGATGCAGAAATTACAGCTTGGCAATTACTCAGAAAGCTTGGAAAAGTTAGTATTATTTTTCCTTTGCAGCATTCAAATGGATCTAGTGCTCTCTCACACATCTTTTATCCTGCTTGAAATCTTTCATCTAGGTTTGCACTTTGAAACCTTAAAACTGGTTTATCTTGCTATAAGGCTTTCAGGGGATAACGTAGCAAGGGTTTTTCAAATTGCCATTTTGGACATTAATGTCAGAAACATCTGGTTTGGTATTTTAAGTTCCCCAAGTCAATTTCAATGGAAAGATAAGATATTTTGAATAACTGGGCAGAGGAGGAGGAAACTTCTCCATGCTGAGATATGCAGGTGCTTCAGAGAAAAAGCCAAAACAAAAGCCAACAAATAATCTCCTTGACAATACTGTCAGACAACCTGCATCAGCAACCAGTCCACAAAGAAAAGAGGAGGCCAAAAATAATAATTGAAAAAAATAAATCAACCTGCAAAAACCTGTGATAACAGCTTCTTTTAAATCACCTTTTAGTCTTCCCTTTTGAGAAAGCGATGTGGGTATGAAGCCCTGGTATATGCATCTGGACAAGTAAAGCAAGCTGCCTGATGAATAGCAGGCAATGAACAAAATATATCTGTCCCCAGCTCCTCTTGTTCACGGGAGTATTGCTGCCTACTAAATCTCACAACTGCTTCACTGGCATTTATCACAGAGTTATTAGCCATAATGAAACCCCAGCCCAGGAGAGCTTCCTGACTATGCCTGCCTCCAAAACTGCTCACACAGGCTCCACAAAGTTTCACTTCTCTGAAACTAAATCCTCTTTTTAATTCTTGTTTTAGGCATCAGGAATGTTTTTAGGAATTGTATTCCCAAAATAAAAAACAGGTCAACCTCAGCTGTGATGGCAACATCCTGCTCTTACAACAGGTCTATGAAGGGGTGCTAAAAACAACTCTGCATCCAACCAACGTTACCATGTTTGATCCCAGGACTGAGCATGAACAGTGCCAGGGCTGGCACTTCTTTTTGAAAAAAAAAGAACAAATAAACTTCTCCAACCACTTTAGCAGGCTGTATCTCCCAGTGAGACCTTGTTTCTAACAATGGCGAGTGCCCACACGAGCTCCTGATGCTCACTTCAATGCTGCCCCTAAAGCTGCTGGGTTAAAGGATTTGGTCTCCCCAGGAACTCCTGGCTGCAGGCACAGCTCTCAGCCCATTCCAAGATGTAAATCTGAAATTCATATCCTTGTGGGTATTTGTCTCTCAGGCTGGGACTTGCTGGGAGTCCTGGCTACGTCACACTGTGTTAATCCTCACCCTCACCTCACTGCATGGGAAGCTCCCTGGACTGGGCATGTTGTGTCCTTTCCCCTGTTCATCAGCTAAAACATCCCCTGGGGCAACTGGACAAAATGGAGCAACCTTTCCACCCCAGGAACGGTCAGTCTGACAGATTCCCCATCCCAACACTGTCTCTCTTGGAGCTGCTGGGGGTGGGNTCCCTCCCTGAACTCTCCTTCTCTTCTATTTCCTTTTCCCAACAACTAGAGTGACCCTGAAGCCTCTTATTTCCTCTTCCTTTTTTTAATTTTTTTTTTTTAATTCCTCTATTAGAAAGTTCAAGCCCAGCCAAACATTTCTGGCTCTTTGTCAGGAAACCAAAAGATTTCCCAACCACGGGTTCCCTCAGGTTGGCGCTCACTTCCTCGATACCCTGGAGCCTTTTCTGTTTCTTCTCTCTGTGTATCGTTGTGGGCTGCTCAACCTCCTCCTCCACCACTCAACTTTCTCCTCCCTTGGCCGGACTCATCCCTGCCGTGCCACCAGCCCTCGGGGCAGCTGGCTCCCCTCCTGCCTCACTCCAGCTGCTCCACTCTTTGCTTGGACACATTCCCCGACACCTTTTCATTCAAGCTTCCATGTCCAACTTGAAATACATTGGCCAACTTCCACTGTCTCTTTTGCCACCTTCCAGCGCCTCCCAGAACCCCCTGAATTTTGACACTCCTGTAAACCAATTAGCTCTTCTGCATTTGAGCAGGAGCCACAAAACCCTGGCAAGTCCCATCCTACATCCCATGAAGCGTTATCCCACCATCAAACTCCCCTTGGATAACAAAGAACGTGCCTCATTGAGCACAGCTATTTCCCTGCGTGACAAGCTACGCCGCACGCAGCAGCACGACAATTTATCCCAGCCTCATCTATGGATGAGACCAACGCTCAGCTATTTAAGCACTGATATAAAAGGCAAGAACTGGGCAAGTCTTAAGGATAGAAGAGTCTCTAGTGCACCATATTTCAGTTAAAGTATATTAAAAATGTAATCGCTCCAACAGAAACGTCAGCTGTCAGATCTGGCCTGATCTCATCTGCGCAGATCTGTGCACAGAGTGGAGGGGCTCTCTAGGGGTGAAGGCAGAACAGGGAAACCAAGAGCTCATCCCAGGGCTGAATCTTCTTTTTTTCTTTTTTTTTTGCCTAAATTACAAGCTGAAACCCAGGAAAATGCTATTCAGGAGGAATGACAAAATGAAAAATAATCACAGAACATTAGGAGTTGGAAGGGACCTCGAAAGATCATCTAGTCCAACCCCCCTGCCAGAGCATGGTCACCCAGACTAAATCACACAGGAACACATCCAGGTGGGTTTGAATGTCTCCAGAGATGGAGACTCCACAACCTCTCTGGGCAGCCTGTCCCAGGGCTCTGTCACCCTCACAGTGACAAAGTTCCTCCTTATATTCACGTGGAACTTCCTCTGCTCCAGCTTGCACCCGCTGCTCCTTGTCCTATCACTGGCCATGACTGAGCAGAGCCTGGCTCTGTCCTTCTGACTCTCGCCCTTTACATATTTATAAACATGAATAAGGTCACCCCTCAGTCTCCTCTCCTCCAAGCTGAAGAAGTCCAGCTCCTCAGCCTCTCCTCATAAGGAAGGTGTTCCACTCCCTTCATCATCTCCATGGCCCTGCACTGGGCTCTTCCAAGAAGCTCTATGTCCTTCTTGAACTGAAAAGCCTAGAACTGAACACAATATTCCAGGTGCAGTCTCACCAGGGGAGAGTAGAAGGAGAGAAGGACCTGTCTTGACCTACTAATCCCCTTAATAATAAAAATGATGATGGCCTCCATCAAATAAACATTTTTAGAATTTAGATTAATAGCTTTAGAATAAAATGCTTTTACTTAGGACTTTAACACCAACCCTCATTTTTATTTTCATCAGACAAGCACTTCGCACAGGGAAGCACACATGTCAGTATGAACAGATTTTTCCAGGGGAATAATCCTTAACCAAATTCTAAGTATCTGTTCCACGCCCTGAGGTATCTGGAGTGAAAATATTTTACTAGAAACTTCCTCTTCCTGCAGCTGCCCAACCCACTTACAGATCTACCATATGGCAGATCACATCTCCTTTGCTCTCGGGGCTATGAAATACCAGAGCTGATTAAAGCAAAACCCAAAGTGAAAGGAATAAACATTCATCAAAATTACATCAGTCTCATTGTAGGTGATGACGGTACTCGTGGGGAGTTCAGCTTCCACAGCGTTTTCAGTGAGTCCACCTTGGGGGTCTACTTCTTCGTTGTAGTTGACATCTTCATAGGGGAGAGGTGTGAAATACTCTTCATTAATGGTTTCATAGTTGTACTCATCCACGAGAGGGTCATCCACCCCTGCATCCTCTTTCGTCTGCTTGCCGGGGTCCCCTCCATCAGGCAGCGGCGTGGGGGCAGGGTAGTCCTATTGCAGATACAAAATGCCAGAATCAGAGGAACAAAAAGAAAATCCTGTACCATCCTCTCCCTCACCCTCTATAAAGGCACCATTCATCAAACACATCTTTGCCAGGACCCTGCATCAGTACCTCCTTGGTTTCAGGTCTCTCTCCAGCAGCCACTTCAGGAGTGCTAGGCTTAGTGGTGGGTGCTTCTGGCTTTACAGCTTCGTCTACATCTTCATAGTAGGGGTACTCGTAGTAGTAGGTGTCACCTTCTCCCTCCCCATCGGTGTACTGCAAAAAGAAGATGAGAAGTGAGAAATAAGCACGGTTCTGCCAGCCCAATTTGGCATCATTTCACAGTGGTGGGGCACACTGTGGTGCAGATGCGTGCAGTGATATCTTTGCCTTCCTCTTGTCCATCTGACACCTCCACAGAGAGCCTGGCTCTGGGCTGCAGCTGTGATTGGAGGACGTTCCCAATAATCTCTAGGTCCTGTGGCAGGTTCTCCCTTATCAGAGGGGATGGACAGCCCCTGCAACAATTTAGTCCCCCCATGATAACACAATAAAAAAAAGAGAAAGACACAGTTTGTTTTTTTTTTTTTTAAACCTCAGATTGTTGAGACCTCCCCGGTCCCACATCTGACATATTCACAGAGGGGACAAAACCACTTAAATCACACAGCCACTGAGAAGCAGGGATGCTATTTTTACTCATCCAACCTCTCTAATAGCATCCGTGTGACTCCCCATCCACCCACGGCCCACAGGCAGAAGGGCTCCAAACCCACGCTATTTTCAGTGTTTTCCACAAGGCATCAGTCATTCTTCAAAAGGAAATGCAAACACAATGTTTGGTCACAGCTGGGCATGGCAAATTTCTTCTCCAGCCCATCGCTCTGACTGGCAGCAGACACCGGCGCGTGGAAGAGTTATTCTTACACAGAGAAACACAGCCCTAAGACAAGCCAGCCCTTGTTGAACTGCTGGCTCCAAAAGAAGAGTCTTATTTTCTTACTGCCACATATTTTGACCATACCAAAGTCTATTTTATTTTACTTATTGTTTCTCCAGAAGTGCTGGCAGAGCTGTTACAGCACTTCCCCAGGGCTGGGCAGCTGTGCGTCGCTGGGGAGCATCACTCTGCTAGATGTAGGTTTTGAATTGATTCCCAAAGCTCAGCTGAAGCTGATGGCATCACAGCTTCGTGGGGGTTCAGCAGGAGCCCACAGATCTGGGACCAGCTGAAAGCAAGAGAACGCATGGACCAGCAAATCACACTAAGAGAGTGGCCAAGATGCTGTGGTGCCAGACTCTTCTTGTTGTAAGCTGAGCCCAAAATCTCTGATAAACATGGAAAATTCAGGTACTGCTTTTCTGGAAATCTGCCACAGCCAGACAGTTCTAATTGAGCAACAGGAATAAAAAGGTGTGCTGTATCAGTTGTTGTTGAGAGCATTTCTGCCCAAATGAAATTTAAATGGCAAAAATAGACAAAAAATGTTCCCCCCCTCCCCTTAACACCCATTCTTTCAAAGTCTATTGAAAAAGAACTGCTTAGTCTTTTTAAAAATTCAACAATAAAATTAAAAATTTCCAAACAGGTATCTGCTTTGGACAGGATTTGACCTGCCAGGGAAGGTCGGTATTTCCCAGTCTGCTCAGGTCATCTTTCCCACAAGCCTGAGCTCCAAGCAAATAATCATTTCAGTCCATGGAAAAGGGAGGAGCACAGAAAGGGAACTCCTGAGGGCAAGAGCTGCAAACCCTAAACCCAGAAGGAAGCTCAGCATGTTTGCAGCCATAGCGTGGAGCTGGATGCTGCTGCCTCAAAAGCATCCCCATCCCCTTTTGCCTCAGTGGGTCTCCCCAGCCCATACTAGGTGCTTACGTATTCATCCTGGTTGGGGTCCTGGGACTGGGGGGAGTCAGGGATGGCGGTGTCGCAGTCAGGGCTGTAGTGTTCACAGTAATCGTGGGCTGCTCGGGGGTCTGCCACGATCAGGAGCTGCTGGATATCACCCTGTGGGGAAGGAAAGGTGAGAGCGTCAGGGAGAGGGATGCTGCACGTGGGGCCACCAGCCTGAGACTTCAGTCAGGAGGATAAAATGCCACCAAGAAATGAAGAGCAGAATATTTGCATGGGGGTGAACCCTCCACTGTTCCACAGGCACATCAACTGAGATGAGCCAGTTGAAAACCCTTTGCATCCAGAGCCCAGCCAAGCAGCTGCTTATCTCAGGCTGCTCCATGAGGTGTGAAGCCACTACACTTCACGTCTGGTCCCAGATGTACCTCCCCAAAAGATAACCACATCTGCAGAGATGTGTGTGTCCGTCCCCAGGTCCAACACAACAGTGCTGGCAACCCCAGGCAAGGCAGGTGCAGTAAAGGTAAGAGAAAAAGGCTTTCTGCCCCCCACCCAAATCAGCAGTGTCCTGTGGACAATAAACATACCTCTTCCTGCCCAGTCCCCTGCAGCTCTGCAGGGCTCTGGAGTTGTCATTCCCAGTCCAAAAAGCTGCTATTGGCCTCAAACTTCTCTGCTTCCTCCACCCGATCAGTCAGGTCTCATAAAAGAGATCACCCCCCTCCCTACACCTTGCTGCACCTTGATTTTCCACCCACAACAATGCAGCAGACAGATTGGAAATGCATCTGATAATCAGAAAAAAAGCACAATGCAGCCACAGCCAAAGGTCAGAGCAGAAATCGCTCACTAGTTCCCTAAGGAACCACTGCACCACCTAGCCATGACGCCAAGGCCAGCTGACTCAGAAGACAGCCACATAAAACAAGACTTTAGTACTTCAATTATTAGAGCTGATGTCCTAATTAGGGGGGAAAAAACTTATTTAATAATAGAAAAACACAGCTAAGGCATCAGGGAAAAAAGGAGGAGAGTTACAGCAAGACCAGGAAGATGAATTGGGCACTAATAGCAGCCAGAAGCTCTGAACAGAGCCTGGCCAGCCCAGCAAACAGCCCCATGGAGAACCAAAGGATATTGTTAAAAATTACATGCCAAAACACTTGGTGCTGCCACGGGTGCTGCTGGGCCCATGGGGAGCTCAGCTTCCCATGAACACATACCACTGACCTCACCAAGAAAAGGGCCGTTGCTGTTTTTGGCAGATATCTACAGAGAAAGATTGCAAGGACAGTGTGGACCTGGCCTCATCCTGCCCAGCTCTGAGGGGAGGGGCAGCTTATCTGCCTTGGTTTTCCCTCCATGATTTCCAGGTTATTTCATCCTTCTCTGCAGCAGCTCAGTGTAATGTCTGGGCACCTCTCAGATGCTATGCAAGTTACCCTAAAGCTGCGTGCTGGTTTAAGCTCATTAGTTGTCATTTCCCATGAATAACCTTTACAAAATTAACAGAAAGGTCTGCAAAGTGGTTTTCAATTTTCTATTTTAAGAAAGAGAAATAGTCTTTCCTTCACTTTTTTTTTTTTTAAATAAATCCAGAGAGCAGTTCTGTCATCACTGCACTGGCCTTTTCCAATGTAACCACCAAAAATGGGGGGTGCAGTTCCGGGAAAACAGAAAATGCCAAGTTTGCATCTCACAGAACATTTCCAGCTCTGGCCACCACCTGCCAATGTGATCTGCCTGGGGAACACGGTCACAGTGCGACCAAGGGGACAGCACCCAGCCCTGAGCAGAGACTTGAAGGAGTTTTGGAGAATTATGGGGTTGTTCAAACCACAGAACATCATTCCCATCTCCAAAGGTGGTTCAGAGCAATGAAGCAGGCTGTCTAGTGGAGGATGTCCAACCTGTCCAAGGTAATTTTCTTCAAGTTGATGACATGAAGATTCTTCCAGCTGCTATTTCTGCACACAGGACCCCTGCCCCTCACTGACAGCTGAGTCAAGCCATTTACAGCCTTCTCTCACTTCGGTGCTTAAAGCTCCCCAGTTTCCACAGGGTTATGGGGAGTGTCCAGCACTGCTGGGATAAGCTGAAATAAAACAGCCACAAAAGCAGACTTGGTGCTTGTCTCCAAGAGGCAAAGAAGGAAGGCTGAAAGCTTTTACTTCCTGATAAGGTTGGATTTACACCTCAAGGAGAGCTGATAGTCTGCATCCCATAAGTGACCAGGACTATGGCTGTGTTTCCTTGAGGAATAGATAAAGCAATGAAAGGCAGGTTGGCTAAACACAGTGCAAAAGGTTAAGCAGAAGAGAATTTCCTAAAGCTGAAGTTACTTTTAGTCTCAGCTGATGGCAGCTCCTAAGCTATGCATGGGGAGAAATCCTGGCTCCATCCCATCCTGCTTCCCTGCAGAACAAGTTGAGCTGAGCATCCTCTGGGTCTGATGGCTCCAGGCATTGGAATCTCCTTTGAGCACGGAGAAGGACGTGCCCTGTGAATCCCAGGAGCCACAGTCTCAAGTCTTGGGTGTGTGGCAGAAACTGCAATTTTACTCAACGCACAGGGGCATGGTGTTGGCTCAGATGTCTCTGCTGACTGCATGGGGAGGATGAACAAGGGGAGCTTCCTGCTAGCTCTGGGTTTAGAACCTAAGGAAATCAGCATGTAACTGAATAAACTATATTTGTACAGGAAAGGTACCAGGAAAAAGCAAGAGCTGCATCAAACAGCTCCTTGAGCACTCACCCCACTTCACAAGCATCCTTCGACATGCCTATGATTTTCCCATTTCCTTTTCAAACCCGATCAATCCCCCTGGCCCAGCAAAGTTCACCCTTTTCTCACTGCTCCTGCAGCTGCGTACAAGTATGCAATATCAGAAGGAAAGCCAACACACCCGATTTTGATGGGATGAGCACCCCAGGGAGCATCTGAGCTCAAGTGCGCTGACACGGGTTGAGCAGCTCAGTGGTGGGGGAAGAAGAAGAGCTCACGGGGTTCCTAGACCATTCATCTTTGTTTCATTAACAGCAAGTGCACTGCACTGGTGGATGCCCCGTGTTAACACTTGTAAAAAGCAGATGGGAGTGAAACCTTGTTAGTGAGATTCCCAGTCAACTGACCTCATCCCTCAGCGCAAAACAATAAAATGGGCTAATTTAGCCTGTAATAAAAAGCCCCACTATTTGAACTTCACAAAAGATGCACAAAGCTCTGCTGTCAAGAGCCCCATTTCTTTGATTTAAAAAGCCGACTTTAAATAGAGCAAGCCGTGCTGGGAGGTTCGCAAGCCTTTTGTGTCCTCTCAAGTGTGTTGCCGCTAATAAATTTCACCAAGAGATAGCTGCCCCCAGCCCCGGCGCGGGCTGACAAAGGCGGCCGCCAGCTCCGCTCCCTTCCCTCGATCAAGTGTCTATTTGTTTCACTGTTGTGGTTACACAAAACACCCAAGCCTCTCTCCATCCCATGTCAGCGTCTGCTTTTCTCAGCAGCGATAACGAAGNCCCCCCCCCACCTCCACACGCAGGAACCAGCTACCGATTTCCCATGAAGCTTCTGTAAGACAGAGAGATTACAATTACACTAAGAGAGCAGTTTAAAAGACTTCACCAGGCAAGTCATTGAGGTTTTCCAGACTGATTTTCAAGTAAAGAGGTGTCTTAAGTCAGGGAGTAAGTCAACGATGCACTGGTATTGCTCTGAAGGAGAAGTCACCAGCACAACAGACTCCAGCCACCCATGTAGATGGTACGGTCAAGTCCTCTTTTTGACAGGATGAACCAGCTGGGCACATCTGGGCACACCGAGCTCAAGAAAGTGCACTAGCAGCTGGCATTGTTCTTAGCATGCAGAGGCAAGGCACTGTTGTGCTTTCCTGGTCTGACAAAAAATTTTCAGGAAAAGAAAACGTCAGGTTTTTTGCCTGAAAATAATCAGTGTTTCATCCATCAGAAGAGCTGGGTTTTAAAAGGGGCATAAATCACATTTTGACCTTTATTCCTAGAGCTTCCAGTGAAAAGGAAGAGGCAGGACAGCACATTTATGAAAATGATTGTGAACTGCAAGGCTTTTATTTGCTCCACCAAACAGATGTAACTGCTAACTGTAAGGACCAGTAAGAATCTGTCTGACATTTATGGTAAAGCCATTTATGCCTGATGACTCATTTGCTTTACGGATTAAGTTCCATCAAGCCAGTTTTAATTCAACTCCCCAGCCAGCTCCCAGACAAGACTGGAAAAGCTCTTTCTGGAGCATTTTTTAACATTTATTCTATATGTGTGCAAAAATGTCACATCACTTCCAATGACATCAACTTCAGTAACTTGGAGAAATCGCTGCGGTTCAACAAAACAAACAGCTGGCAGGGATAAGGGGAGTGACTTCATCTGGCAGTGGCAGCAGACTCTTCGGGGCTCTCACTGCAACGCAGAGATAATTAACTGCACTGTTGTTTTAGTGTGTTACCCCAGAAGTCTTAGAGACTCTTAACATCCATAAGAATAAATGCTGCCTGATGTGGTTTTTTTGAACTCCTACATTTAAACTGGGTAACAACAGGACTGGGATGTACGACAGTAATACATGCACAGAAGAAAAAAATAATCTTAATTATTGGAAGAAACTGGGACATTGCTGAGTTTTGTTATGACAAATTCACTGGTTCTATAAACACAAACCCAGTCGGGTGGCTGAAGAGCAGCAGAGGTTCAGTGCATGAAGGTTCTAAGATCAAGACAAAGTTCAAAGATCCCAGACACCAACAAGCTTCCTAAAAACCTAATCCCTATCTCAGAGACAGCCTGCCAGCCTTCAGATGTTCCACTTGATAAAACCTGTCAGCAGCACTTACCCAGGGATAGAGGGTCTCTGCTAAGGACACGGCGGATGCCCTGCTCCAGGGACCCGAGCGGTCCTTGTCTGCAGAGGTTGGAGAAAGAGTGGTATGGGAGAAGTCAGGGTGGAAGGGAAGCAAGGGATGACCCAAGGGCTCACTGTGTCCCCAGCTCTGCCAGTGCAGTGAGACCCCAAATCAGAGGTGCCATAACTACTCAGAGCATCGGTGCATCTTTGGTGTACTGGCACCATCCCAGAGTCCCTCATTTCAACAGTATTGCTCCAGAAAACAGCCAAACTGCAGCAGCGGGGTGAGTTGAAGCCTCATTACCCCCACCAGCCCCTGTATGAGTGCCCTGAACCCCTCTCAATGGCCAGCCACGACTGGAGCAATCTCACCAGACAGAGCAACCAGTACCTAAAGGGCATCCTCTGGGCTTCCAAACATTTTGTGCTACAAAATCGAAAGACAATAGTTGAGGCCTGGCTCAAAAAAGAAAAGGAAAAGAAACCCTAAAAGCCTGATTCACATGCAGTCATGAGTCAGCTACAAATAGTTGGTGGTTTGGAGAAATCCAACATGGGTGTTTGCTTCCCTATCACGCGCAGAGGGGCTGCAGGGATGGACAGGGCAGCTTTGCTGCAAGACCTCTGCTTTTCCCCCCCTTGGGCTCCAGTTACTACAAGAATAGTGCTCTCTGGTTTTGGCACTAGACAGGAGCCTCTTCTGAGCAGTCTTTAGAGAAAACCCAGGTTTAATTAAGCAGAAGAGGGCTCTGAGTTTCCCTAGAACCAAATATGGCTTCAAGGAAAAGCCTCTCAAGGACCGATAACAGCTTCTCTTTCCCACTGCATCTCTGCTTGGGAGAGGAGGTACCCTCAGAGATCCTTTCCTCATGACATCCCCACCCCAAAGCCAAGCCATCAACATTTCTGATATTGAACTCACCAAACACAAACTACAGTAATTATTTAGGCAACCCACATGCCTCTCTCCCTAACCACAGCAACAAGGAAAAAATAAACTCTTTGGCTCCAAGGCAATTAAACTCCCCAGTAATTTTCAACCTTTACATGTTATAACCCTGGAGAGGAACCCAATTACCAATCACATGAGGATTCTTGAAAGCTTGCTGTCAGCCCTGGCTGCTGGCTTCGAAGGAGTGTTGTCCCCTCCTCCACACCTCTTCCCGTTCCCTGTACTCAACACCCAGACCCGCTTGTGATGGATGGAGAGGTGGTCAAGCATGATTCCTCCCATCCATAACGACTGGATCCTCGAGTCCAGGCTCCTTAGAAAAGAGGCTTTTCAGAGCAAGGGGCTGTATTCCATCCCTGTTTGCAGGCCACAGCACGCTGCAGGTCCATTGGGGTTATATTGCAACACAAGTGACAAGCGGTTTAGCAATGGCTCCTGACTAGCAGGGAAGGACAAGCGATTCTCCAGGAGGAGAACAAAAGCCAGATGGCTTTGCTAATTCTGGAAAGCTCTCCTGAAGAAGCTGTCGCTCTGCCAATACCCAAATACCAGCCGAGGACTCAAGTCATTAGCAGAGCAGGAGACGCTAACAGGAGGTTCATTTCCAGGCAGCTACTTCCCCCCCACCAACCCTCCTCACCCAAGCTCAGCTCTCATAACCAGGCAATATAAATAACACCCAGCCCTAATGTAAACACTCCCCCGGCAGCGGCCGCAGCCACCAGCGTAACACCGAGCACCCTCCGCACTTGCTGGAGCAAATGTGAAGCTGGAGCTTATGCCAAAGTCCTTTTCTGTTTAAGCGACAATGCAGAGCTAATTCCCAAAGACAACACACAAAGTATCCATCAGTGGTATGGATTATTTACACTATGGCACTTCGCAGGCGACAGACAGACCCCATCCACTGTTCCAGCTTCTGATTTGTAAAGGGCAAAAGGGTTTGGGGTTTTTTTTGCCTTTCTGAATGACTGAGTTTGTCAAAGCTGTTAATCGTTAATCATTCTTCCCACTGCTTTCCCTGAATCCTCACCCAACCCTGACAGCCCAGAACCCCTTCACCCACCCCAGTCCCACGTAACCTCGCCACATCACCCTTCCCTCAGCTTGCTGCTACCTCGCTCCTCCTAACCCTCACGTCCTGCCTGAGGGCTTCCTGTGTAGGGACCGACCTTGCCCTGAAAAGAACAGTAAAGGGAAAAGATGAAAAAACCTGACCAAGCTCAAATAGCCATTTAATGATGGGGCAAGAGCCCAAGTCCAGCTCCAGATTCACCACCCGGACCACACAGTCCCACCCTCCTTGCCCCAGCTCCCTTCACTGCCAACGCCGATTCATTCCCAGGCACTTTGCCTAATTGAAACCTCCATCCTTTCAGAGAGACATCTAATCACCAGTTTAAAGATCCCAAAAAGCTCTGGGGCTGCTTTATGCTTTGAGGTAATTGTACTTCACCTTATACAACCTTGACCCTAACTGACTGTGAGGGGGGCTGAAGCGCTCGGATGGAGCGCTACGTGCTCACTGCAGTTTGTTACCCCGTGGTTCCCACCATAAGCCATAAATGAGCATTACTTCCAGTGGGTGATGTGTCTTTCCGAGCTAAAAGCTGATGCCTAGACCTCAGAGGACAGGTTTTGTTCGAAAATTTACCAAATGGGTGGAAAAACCCAGATCAGGCAGATTAGCAACCTGTCATTTAATTAGGATCCAGGAACTTAGGGGACATGGGGCGGAGAGAAAAACAATCCTTAAGAAAGAGGCAGCTTGGAAAACAGGTGGCATTGGCAAAAGCACAAAAGGCATCAAGTCTACAAAGTAGTTACTGCAAGGCTATCTGAGTGATGCATTTCTCCGGGGTTTTTTGTTTCAGAACTGGAAAGGCCACAGTGGGTACAGCCCAGCATCCCTCAGCAGGTCTGGGCAGGACCGGCAGAGCTGGGCTGCATGAGTGGCACAGCAGCTGGTAGCAAGGTGGGATTTTCTCCAGCAAACAGGAAAACTTAAGCTAGGAAAAAAGAAAGAAAAAAAAAAAAAAACAACCCAAAAAATATCTGAAGGTAGACATGGCCAACAGAGCAGAAATTGGATGGTGTTTTGAATCTCTTGTCCTTCTAATGCTGATGGAGAGGCTCCCGCAGGAGCATCCCGGGTCAGGCACTGCAGAGCAGGAGGCAGCACCCGTCCCACGCACGTACCAGGGGATGCGTCCAGCTTTCCCTTGACTCATGTCTGGTGCTGCAAACCACCAGACATCGGCTGCGTGCTCCACGGGCTGCTCTGCAAATCCAGCAAGTAGCTTTAATAACTCTCACAGCTAATTGCACAAGGGAGCAGGATCTACCCAGAGGAGGAATGACTCCTTGGCTTCTGTTTATCCTCACGCCTTACAGCTCTGTACAGGCAGCCTTACATCAGCCGATAACATGGTGGCATCACCCTCACATACCACTGTCCTTTGGAATGGAATATTTGCAAGCTTTGGTTTTTCTCTGCCACTCCAGCCTCCCTGATAACCCAGGTCCCCCTTAAAAATCAATGCCATCGGTGGGACCTGCACCCTGCTGTTGGTTCATCTACATTCCCCCTCTTTTGAGGGTGCACAGACACAGTAATTCTTCTAATGAGATGGGGAAGGAATGGATGCTCAGGGCATGACAGCAGCCAAGCAGCAGGGACTGGAGGAAAGGAAAAGGCAGCCAAGATGTCTTAAAAAAAAATATTAATAAAGCAAATACAAAGTCCTACTAAAAACCCCCAGAGAGACAGATATCTATAAATCAACAACCACCAGGCTCCACTAGCTATTTTTATCTATTTCTGTCCGTTAAACAGTATCTGATAGGATTTTTGGGTGTGAAACAATCGGATACGGAAAGCAGGCTGGGATTGAACAGCTTCCTCTACACAGCAGCCTGAGCCTGGAAGGATGGACGGACAGGGAGAGGGCTTGTGTAGACCGGTGTGACAAAAGCCTGCTTTATATTCCCTCCTTCTCTAGAGCCCAGCCAAGCACTGTGGTAACACAGGCAAGAATAATATGAGAGGTTTCTGTAGCTATTTTGCAAAGAAGGGAAAATAATAGCACACAGCTCAGGCTGTTAAAGGCAAAAAAAGACAGACACCCCTCCTCGACAGTTCCACCTCTCTTCACTCCCATAAAGAGAGGACATTACAATAGCAAAATGAAATTTGAGAGTAAAGTCACTCTTTGTATTTGCAAAATGAGCATTTTTAAACATCTTAAAAAATATATATATGTTTTTAAAACTGAGTTTTGGGCAGATGTCTGTCACCACCACCACCCCCCCCCCCTCACCCNCCAGCAGATGAGAACCATATGTGAAGAACAAGGATTCCAAACCACACATTTTTATTAAACTGCATGACTTCTAGTTCAAATTTCATCAGGCTGAAGTAAATATTTTCCCCTCTAAAGTAGCAGCTGCACGTTAGGTTCTCTGTAAGAGATGTTTCACACACGCACACGTGCACACAGGTGCCCGCGCACGCGTGTCCTGTGCTTGCTGACAAACTCGATGGATGCCAGTGTGAGACCAGATGGCTGGAGATGATTTTGCCATTTTTCCTTTAAAAAACAGCCTGCCTGGGCACACACAGTTAAAAAAATAACCTGAAAGGGTGGCAAAGCTTCAGAAATATTACATGTAAGGTCACGTACTTTAAATCTATCACTCCGCACAGGCATATTAGCAAACAGTCTTTAATTATTACCCAGGAACATGATGGTTTTCACAAGTACTTCCACCTCATATGATGCATGAGTGACAGGGATGCTGTCCCCCATTCCCATCTGCACACTTCTCTAAGCTCAAAACTCACCCGCAGCGCTTGCGTACGTGTCGTGCACATTCGTGCTGGGTATCTCAGCACAGATATTTAAGTGTGACATCTACAGGCGCAGATGTTAAGTGCTGCTGACGAACTCCTACACTGATAAGAGGAGGAAAACAACCAGCTTTAGACAGTTTTGAAAGACTGACTTCCTAATGAGTTAGTTCCCACTTCAGGAGGGACACACACACCCTGCCAAAGCCTGACACGTCCCTAGCAGCTTTGCTGAAGCCCAGGCTTAATCCTAAACCCAGGCCTCTTCCTGCAAAAGCTGGGACACATCAAATGCAGCTCTCGCTGGGTGTTTACAGAGCCTCTGAGCATCACCTCTGGCACTGAGCAGGTGTTTTGCCCTGGAGCACTGACTATTTGCTACGTCAGTGGGGACAGACCCCAGCCCAGCTAGCACAGCCTCCAGTGCCCACACCAGGGCCTTGATCTCGCTGTGAAGCATCCTGCAGCCCAGGGCAGGCTCCTTGTCCCACCCAGCCTGTTGGAAGACACCGGTGCTCTCTGTCAGGTTTGAACCCCTCCTCTGAAGGGCTGAGCAGGCCAGCTCAAACCCAGCTGAGCCATGTGCCATTTCCACCCTCACCAGTCACCCCGACCCTTACAATCTTTGGGATTTCTATCACCTGCAGCAGATGCAAAGCCAAGCCACAAGACCTGGTCATAGTACCCACCAGTGCTCTGATTTCAGCCCCAGCAGTGCAAGATGCCCAAATCCTCAGTTAGTGAACACCAGCTCCAGGGGGACTGCAGGGCTGGTGGATGAAGATCTGCATCCATCTACAATCAGATTGCTAGGGCTCTCCTGGCCAGCTGGGGACCATCCTCAGTTTACAGTCTTCCCTTGAGAAACCATGGAGCTAATGCTTTCCCCAAGAGCAACACAGGAGAGGAGCTGGAGCCTCCTGACTCACTGGGAACAAGTCACCGAAGGACCCAGAGGTTCCTGCAGCGGTGGGATGGAAACCTTGTAACGTGATCTACGCAGACCGGACCGTGCTACTAACCAGGCTTGAGTGGAAGAAAACTCCTTTGCTGGCTTATTTTTGAGTTGCTGGGCAAAGGTGTTCCTTCTATTTCAGGGGAAGAATTAAAACAAGGGTAAAAAAACCTGACTGCAGAAAATCTTTCTAAAGTGACTCAATTTTCTTTGGCTGCTCCAATACTCCCATGAACATGGTAAATAGTCTGACTCTTTTCCCCCTCTCCAGTTTTGCCTGAAAAATAGGAAACCTGATTCTGAGAAGAGCTGGAGTGAGAGAAAAGCAGGTTCAGACTCTGCATGCAGGGCCAGCTTGGCAGAAGGACTTGGCACACTTGCACCATCTCCTAGGGAACGTGAGATGTTAAGGTCAGACCTGGTGTAGGTCCTTAGCAGACCTGGTCTGTGCATGCTCCTTGTGTGGGATCTAAAACGTCACCTTTGTAGGGCAAGCCCCAGTTCTTGCATTTTTGCCAGCACAAGGCGCTACAGCAACAGAACTGGGTTCCTACCAAGTTCCTACCTGGAGGAAATACTTGGAGTAGGGTTGTTGTATGCATAGCAGGCACCCTTCACCCAAGATACAACCTGGCACTCCGGTAACTAAATATTCATCTCTCCTGCGTAGACCAGAAACCACATTGAGAGTTATTTAATTTGAAGGTTTGAACTAGCACACGAGGAAGAATTCTCCTCTAATGAATTCATTAGGACAGCGATGCATTTTTTGGGCTGAGTTCCCCTGAAAGCAAGCCATGAGAGATCCACAGGTGTGTCCACCTGTCTCTGTAACTCTTCCACTGGATAGCTGATTTCAATCACTTCTGACAGAGGAAAAAGGCTCAAGATAATTAAACTCCTATAAATATCATGGAAAGAGACAGCCAGGTAGGAGAAAAGCATGGTACAGGTTCACTCTCTGACGGGATGTTTTGCAGCATGAGTTCACATCTGATCAGACAGACATCTCTTTGATGTTCCTACCGCAGGGAAAGCTCTAAGCAACCACGAGACGCAAATTAGAAGGCATCTAGACCTGCCTAATCTCAAGGCATCTCTGAGGTTCCCAGCTTCAACAGCTGGAAAAAGAGGAGCTGAAGCACCACAAAATAAGCACTTCTTGTGTTTCTGCTTATGTACGGAAAACACCCTCCTCTCAATTTTGCAGAAGAATGGAGAAGAAAACCAAGCATCTCCAGGTCTCACAGCAAGGTAGCTCCCCCCACAGCTCTCAGGAGAGCAGTATGGGACACAATGGAGCCCAAAGGGATTGTTGTTACCTGTTATCAAGATGCCAGCCGTGGTCACGCTGGCACTGCCACCCAGGCAACCTCAGATAGGCTTACCTCATCTCAAAGGCTCATCCATCTGCACGACAGCCTTGTAATCATTACTGTCTCTCCAGCAAACACGCCGGGATCAAACCCTTGGAGTTATTTTTTCCCCTGACATGACCACGCAGCAGCTTGCCACGCTGTGATTTCTGCCTTCAAACTCTTCATTTGGTAACTTAAAATCAGCATTTAGGTCATACTTCCCACAAATTACAGTGTTGATCCCTAAAAATAGAGGCCCCACAATCACCATGTGCTCTGCTGTCACTGTCTTTACATCTAGCCCAAACACAACCTTGGTCACAACATGGTCACTAAACAGTTGTCGGGTCTGGGTTTCTTTTTCCCCCTCTCCAGATTACAAACACTTGGCTGGGAATAGTGTAAGTCTGCAGGACAGCTTTGAAAGGAACACTTTAAACTGCTCAAAAATCATACTGCTGAGGTCTCAGGTATTCCTAAATAGATGCACCCACCACGTGTTTACAGTTAATGCCACCTGCTAACAGCGACATCGTAGAAACAGATTATCCAAAACCCCAAGATCTATCTATCAGATACCTACCCAGCATTTAAACACTGTCTTCTTTTTCCTTTTAGCCTATTGACTGTGCCAAACTAACAAGTGTCAGGAACTCCACAACAGAAGCTTTTCAAGCAGTTCCTTCCAATTGGTTTTTAATCTATTCACGTGGTGTGGGGTTTTTTTCCCCTAATTGAAGCAACAAGTCAGATTATGGTTCTGAATCCTTGCAAGCTGCAAATTAGACTATTAAAAAAAAATATCTCTTAACACTTGCTCCAAAAACTTTGCTTTCTGGATACACTTAAGCAGGGCAACTCAGAAGGCACCTGGCAATGGGCTTTTGTGACCAATGGACTTTTGTGACCACAGTCTCCGCTCAACAGCTGAGGGAAGACATTTTCATGCAAGAATGAAAGAAAACAGGACAGAGTGACAAAGTGGTGACAGCCAAACTGCTGTCCTGCTGGGCTCAGACCCAGCTGACCAGCTATGCCGAGTAGTGGGACAACCTGGTACTAGAACCAGGCAAAGTTTGACTTCAGCATCAACAGCTGCAGTGAGGAAAACAAGGAAGATTATTTTTTTTCCCTTCTCCTGCATGCGCATGCTGGCTGCCACTCCAAGGAGCAGGCAGCAGCTTGTACCTACACCTCCACCCTCTATCCGGGTGCTAATTGCTTTGGTGATAGCCCAAGGTCAGGGTGAGTGACCAGCAACAGTTGGCATTGCCTGGACAGCAGCCCCACGGGCAGCATCCCACAAAACTCCCATTCAGGCTCAGTGGAAAACCAAACAAACTGATAGCCTGCACACTGTGGGAGGGATTTACATAGAGGGAGGACAGTGTCAGCCTGACCTTCCACTGTCCAGCATGGAAATTAAAAAAAAAAATTCCATGAAAGCCCAGCCCAGGCCTCTGAGAAATGAATAGGACAAAATGAATGGATGTCATTGTCTATCGTGATCTGCCAGCCCTTTAACTAGCAGTTAATAAAGCTGAGAGGGAGAGAGAAGATGAAACAATGAGCAATTTTGAAATAACGCCCTCATTTTGCTCCCAGCCTCTTCCAAACAGCATTGCCTTTCTGCAGCGGACGCTCGATATCCTGCGCTCCACAGATCAGGCTCAAAAAAGGGATTTTCTCCCTTTTCCTTGTGTTCATTAGGAAGCCCTGGAAGAAACCCAAGTCCCCATCTGCCCTTGTCCTCCACTGCTCTTTGACCACCAGGTAGCCCAGGGCAGCGTAGATCTCTTCCCCATCAGTGCCATCACTCTCCAGCTCCCAGTTGCCACCACCTGAAGGTCATTCCTACTGCAGCAGGGCCAAAGGCACAGAGCCCGAGCAGCCCCAAAGCCCAGCCAGTGCCTCCATCCACAGCCTGAGCTCAGCTTTGGGCAGTGCCCTTTATCCAGGCTGCATTTCTCCTATGAAATGAGGAAATCACAGCGCTTTCCTTGGAGAGGAGACGTGGCCTAGAAGGCAGCATAGAGTCTCTGAAAACTCCACGTAAACCCAAATTAGAGCCCACAAGGCTGCCCAGCCTTCACATTTCTTCTCGTGGTTGTGCAGACCTAACCACATACACAAGCCCCCTTATTTTCTTTACCATTTCATTTAGCGCTGCATTTCCCCCATCCAACTTCATCTCCTGATGTCACCACCTTACCAAGGGCTGGTCCCACCGTTCCAAGTTTCCTCTCTCCAACCAAATCAAGTAATCCACTAATAACAGAGCTAAAGGGCTGGCTTTTTCCTATAGAAGTTATTTTTCAATGACATATGTGTGAACCATAAGGGATAGTTTAAAAACAGATTCTCCCTCATTACAAGCTGCGGCGCAGCACATCACGACGTTGCTCTTTTGTGTCTTCCCCCCTCCGCGCCGAGTGATGCCGTTTCCTGGCTCTGCTTTCACATTGATTTATTTCCCTTTCATCTATGGAAAATTAGGAACAAGATCAGCTTCTGCTGGCTGCACCGCCCACACGAAGCTGGATACGCCAGCGTATTGTAAGGGGGACTTCTCTCACAGTGGAAAATATGTAGTAAAGTGAAGCTCTTGGCTTAAGTTACATGTTTGAAAACTCGCTGTTGGAGCTGCACCGAGCCAAAGTGGAGGCAGTTGCTCAGTTTTAACTCAGCCCTGTGTAAACTGGGTCGTGGTGTCTGCCTAGGAGGTGGTGGTCCCAATGACCCACAGAAAGCTCTGGGCTTTGTTCCTACCCCAATTACAGCAAGGGATGCAAAGGCACAGAGAGGGTCCAGGGAAGGTGGGGAACAGTCTCAAGAGAGACTTGGGGAGCAGCCAGTCTTGGTACAAAAAAAAGGAGGCAGCAGCAGGAACAGAATCCGACCCAAAGTCTCCAAACATCTAGCTGTGACCATCTGTATGGTCAAACGCAGCAGACAGCGTTTCGCAGCTCCATCAGACAATTTACACCACTGCTACAAGGGCAGGAAGGGCAACCAGGGGCATCCCCATGCTGCTGCTCTGTGGATTTCCCATCCTTTCCCCACCTCACTCCCTAAACACTTCCCCAAAATCTAGTACGAAACCCCAGGCGAGTCCTCAGACAGCTCCAAAGCCCAAGGTTCATTTTGGAAAGCCTCAGCCTCCCCCAGTCTGGGCTCACTTCCATCACCCAGGAGTGGCTCTTTGCCTCTAGCATCACATCAGGGCTTCCTGCTCCCATCCCACAACAGCTGTACCTCGTCTGAGTACTCAGACACCTTAAAGCTACACATCCCTTGCCTTTACTCCAACTTTTTTCCCCCCTCACAGCCGAATTAATCTGGAAGCTGAGCTGCTGTCCTCCCAAGCCCACAGATGGACTTTCTACCCCCTGACTGCCACAACCCCAAGATCCACCCTGAGGTTTCATCCTCAGCCTTCCACGCTGAGGTGGCTCAGGATCAAGGGGTTTGTACACACAGAGGCTTTTAATCAGGACTTGGAACATTTTCTGCCCCAGGAGGTAAATACAGAATCCGAGTTTTATGGATTAAAGGGAATGGGGGAAAAATAGACCTGGCTGCCCAAGTTATCTCAGGGTGTAAGTGGGATTATATGCTTAGCCATGGGGACATCTGCTGACACACTCAGAATTTAACTTAACACCAAATTTTGGTCAGGAAGGAATTTTCCTGCATTTGGCAGGCGACAATCCCCAAGCTGTGGAGCACCGAGCAGGACACATCTGCTGGGACCACCCGAGAAGGAAACTTTTGTGCAAGTTCCTACTGCTGTTCCCCACCATTGTAAATTTGCCCAACGCTGCTCAGGGAAGAGCTGAGCTAGTGTGCACAGAGAGGCATAATCCCACCTCACACCCACACACCCTTCTCCCTCTCTCTCCAGGAAACCAGGCTGTTACCTTCATTGATGTTCACAGACCTCTCACCTCTGTGCTCCAAAGCATTTGGAGCAATTACATTTCATCACTGTTAGTCGTCATGGAGTCACAGAACATACAGAGTTGGAAGGGACCCATAAGGCTCATTGAGTCCAACTCCCCATCCACAAAAGATGATTTGGGATTTTCATTCCTGCAGGAGAATCTGTGCAGCATCTCCCATCCCAAATCCAGCATTCACTAAGTCTTACATTTAAACACGAAACCCCGTATCGCTCCCACAGCAAAGCTCATCAGGCACTACCCAAGGTTTCCATCCCAAGAAAGGGAGCTGGGTTTGTACACCCTATGGCTTGAGGACCAGATGTGAAGTTCCACCCAGAAATGTGTTTAGCCGAACAAAACCCATTAAGGAACAGTAAGGGATACAGCATGACCAGCATGGCCAGCAGTAGCTGAGCATCACGGCTCAGATTTCAGTATTCTGAGCAGCAAAGCTGGAAGAGGGTAAACATAATTTGCAGATAAATTTGCTTATACAAGGCATCAAAGACTCAGGAAAACCTTGCTATGTTTGCAGACATTCCAGAGCGGAGAACACTGCACAAAAGTAATATTCACCACAAATTCTCTCATCTCCCCACACATTTCGCTTCAGTGGCCAAAGCACTGTTTGTTCAAGCAGACTTGACCTCCTGAACCACGGCCAGTATGTGGCTACGTGTGGAGAACAATGAGCCCACGGTTAGAGACTTTTTTCCGTGTTCTTGGAGGGAATAGAAAACACACACACACACACAAATAACACAAATCCCATCCAATATTCTGTGCAACTCATTAGGAATACCCTCTTCCAGCTCCCATCCCCAGGGTGATGTATTTATTGTGAACATATACATTCAATCCCACTCGGTGCTGTCGAAGTAAGTAGTACACCTGCAAGCTGGGGATGTCTGGAGTGGGCTAGGATTTTCCTTTGGGCTTTGGCAAGCAGCCCAGACTGCCTCAAAAAAAAGAAATAATAAAAAGGCCTCACCATGCGTAAGGAACATGTGTTTCATTTGTTCATACCTAAAGGACAAGGGAATGGGTTGAGTACAAAGTCAACCAAGAGGTTTCTAAGTTAGGATGGTCTTTTCTATGCTGGGTTTACTCAGTCCTGGCTGCAATGAGAGGTTACTGGCATAAAAACCTAGCTTAGAGAGGTGACAGACTTCAAGCAGTGTCCTGCAAAGGCAGGACAACAGCAATAAGGACCTAAATTTCAGAAAAACATCAGCTTGAGCACTGCTAGATCAACAAGGGCATAAACCCACCTATCCCTGACCGATCTGGGTGAGCTCAGACTTCACCATCCTCTTCCTCAAGGCAGCGGCTCTCCCATGAGCTGCGTACTTCCTATAAGTTTGCCACAATGATGCACATCTATCAAGTTTTCTGCATCTAGAAATGGATTTTGTTTTCCAAATACAGGCTTCTGTTCTGGAAATTCACTTCTTTTGCAAATAAAGACTAATTGGCATGTCACCTCATGCATAAAACAAGGTTCCCAAATTAGCAGGCAAGGGGGGAAGCATGCTCTGATTTGGGTTGGTGGCATGCTATCGCTTTCTGCTCTCAATAACCACTTTTCCATACTGTATAGTGATGCTGCCAATGAAGTTCAGCTGGAAACCTCTCCCCAATAGCCTGAGTATTTGGCTTTTTTCCCCCCATGTTCAAGCTGAGGAAAATCATCCTTCCTAAACATTTGCTCTGCTCTTCAGCACCTTTCTAACACTCTGGGTCCCTCTGTGGTACCTTTTCTGCTCCCAAAGCCCTGCTCTGCTGCCTGCTCCCAGCAGACCTCCATGTCCACAACGCCACTGCAAACCTTGGCATGATGTCACAAGAGGGAGAAGGTTTCCAGCATTACATCACCCTGTCTGGGTTCAGCAATCAGCCTTCTGCACCTCAGAGTTTCCATGGAAGAAACCAAGCCCCCTCCTCCTCCCTCCTGCAATCCGAGGTGGGAAGCAAACTAGAAATGAAGCTGTCAACTGAAAGAGTAACGACACTACACCTAACAGCATCCATCATGTATAACGAGCCTGCCTGCGTCGCTGTCTGCTAGCATTTAAATACAAAGCTCTGCCAGGTGAATGTCAGGAACAATGAGACACAACTCTGCTCCCCAAACCCCACAATCCCTGTGGTAGATGGAAATTGGTTTGAAGGATGAGCTTTGCTTTCCAGAGACCACTCAGTTTTCCTCGTTAGCAGTTTCAGCTCGTTTCCCCACTCGGCAGGAGGTATCCCAGGCCAGAGAAAGTGAACAACAGCCCACCTGTCCTCTCCATGCTGTGGCCCAAGATGACAGCAGTGATGAAGAGCCCCAAACATTATTGCTTAGCATCCCTCCCGCTGACAGGTCTCCCCAGTTCCCACTCGGAATCCTTATCCATGTCCTCCAAAATGAATGGCAAAAGCTCATCTGAACCAACAGCCTGATGGAGTCCCCAGGCAAGCGCCCACCAGGCTCCAAACTGCCTACTTGAAACATGAAACTAATAATTAAAACCTTATTTATTTCCCACTTTGGCAGACCCTGGAGTCATGGCACACGGCTGCTACTGCAAGCACTATTCAGCAGCAGGTCCTCAGACCAGGATGAGGTCCCACATCCTTCACCAGGCACTCACAGAGGGTGTTACCCCTGGATTTTAAGGGGCGCCAAGTGCCCCATATCCCCAGCATTCCTATATTAAATGCAGGCTGGGCTGCATGCTGGCCCACTGACACTGCACAAGTGGGATGGCACAATGAAGCACCAGTTAAGAAGCCCTTCCTAAGGATGACACCGACAGAACTAAATCCCCTATCTAGACTAGCAGTACACACCAGCACCGAGGCAGGGATGGGCAGCCAAACACCCTGCTCCTCCACACTGCCAGGCTTCCTGGGATTCTGCTGTGCAGATTCCTCCTTTTATCTCTTCTGCTGGACACAAGGAATATAAAGTGCTTAAGATAACCACAGCTCCCCTTTATCACTACCCCAAGGAGCATCAGCACAGCGTAAGGGCCATCCCTTTCCCTTATTTTTAAATTACAGCATGTCCTGAGCACAGAGACCCAGAGGAAGGTTATTCACATTAACTCATGGAGGTGACTGAAATTGAAATCCGGGCTCCCTGCAGCAAGAATCCCATTTGACACATGTCACTGGATGCTAGAAGGGGCCCCCACCCAGTGAGAAACATCCCTTGCCTTGAAGGTAATGCTCATCAGCACCCAAACCAAACTTGAGCCAGGACAAACAACGAGCAGCTGTTAAGACCATGCAGCTTCTTAAGCTGATGCTTAACTTGGCCATATTAAATGCTAAACGATGCTCTGTGTAACTGTTAACCACCAATAAAAGCACTTTTATCTCCTGTTAGAACAATATTTGGGGAGACATACTTTCCAGAGTGCCTTCAACACCAGCAAACTGACAGTGCACATTTTTATGAAATAAACCCTAAAAAAACCAACCAACCCCAAACCAGAAAAGTTAGAAACAATTAAATATGTATTTGGTAATTGTGGCTAATGAGGCTACATCATTACAGACAAGCCTGACCCAGTCACAAAGCTCGACTGCAGTCCAGATGGCAAAACTGCCAGTTACCCAGCAAATCTAAATAAAAACCAAGAGTTCGAGCAAAGTGGATGCAAACAATTAATCTGATGTTTCCACCCAAATCCTTGCTTTTCTTCCTGGTACCAGACAGACAGAGGTCAGATGAAATGATGTCAGCCTAGGATTCAAACAAAACCACCTGAAGCACAGATGAAACTTTTACAAGCTGTTTTGCAATTCTTATTCTGGATCCTGTCCTGCCCTTCCCTCTGTGCAGACATGCTGATAAAACCAGATGACGTCCCTGGGTACCTGTGTAAGATGATGCTGTGTGTGAGACCCTGCCAACTGGAGCCAAATATCACGTTTGGGTTTTGATTCGTCTGACAGCATCACTTGGACTCTGGCACGAGAAAATCTCACCATTAATTGCAAACTCGTCCAGAGGTATAACCTTCAATAATTGTAGACATTTCCTAGGCAGCACTGCTACTCTGGAAGAGCCTAGCTCTGTGATTTAATCCATATGTCTCGAGTGCACCATTTTACTAAAGAGGATCTCTCTGAAAAAACAAAAGCAGAAGAAATGACGAGAAAACCAGCAACTAAAGGGAGAATTATTAGGAGACTGGGGAAAGCTACAGACATCTTCAATAAAGAACCCTAACGCTGGCTCAGAACGTTTTATTTTCCATCATCTCACACCATACTATAAGCTGGTGGTGTAAAACATCGACTCTTTGCACTCCCTGAAAGGCTCTACAGCAAAGGAGGTGAAATCAGATTTGGCAGGGCCAGGAAAGCAGGCAGCCAGGACTGTAAATTAGCTGCTTTCAGCAGTCTGCAGAGGTAGGGAAAAATACATGGGAGCATCTATCTGTGGCTCATCTTGACAGAGAAATTCACGTCAGTAAAAAACCCTAATTAATAAAAAAATGTCTTTTGACAGTTAAAAAATTAAGCACTGGCTCTGCTCAGCTCCTTCCTGACCCTCTGGACTAAGCCCAGATCCCGCAGAACACGATGGGTTCAATCCCACACTCATGAGAAGCTTCAACTGAGCTCAGTGGGGCTGCAGTGATGCTTCTGGTTTGAAGACATTGGGGACCCTGTTGCTTCTCCTGTAAGCAAATACATAAATAAGCCTTCCCATGCACTCTGTACCCCCTATGGGTCCATCTCCATTTGCACAAGCCTTCTTGCAGAAGGAGAGTGATTTGACATGTGAAGAGCAGATCTGCCTGCAAAAGGGGAGCCCTAAATCTGTCCTCAAACCAAAAAAATACCCTAAATACCTTACATGGATAGGAACCCATTCATACACCTTCTGCTAAAGTAAAAACTATCGATCCAACTGTATAACCTTAGAGGTGTTCACTAAAATAACATACCAAAACTGTAAAAAATAAAGAGCTTTTAGCACTTTCCAGAGCTAGAAATGCCACAGCCAAGAGCATGAGAAGGGAGGGAGAACAACCTGACGATAGTGAAATGAAATCTGGGATTATCAACCGCAGTGATAATTGTTTTTTTAAGTGTAAACAAGGCAGAAGATGAAAAGAGAGTTGGCATTTCAACCCAAGGGGAACACAGCACCTGAACGGCCCCAATGTCTCAGCTAAGAGCACTGAAGCGTCTATTCGGCTTTGTCTTGTTGCGCCTTGAAACATTCAACAGCCCTAAGAGCACCTCTGGCATCTTGCCCGGGCTTTCTGGCTGCCCCAGCACAAATTGCTTTCCCTCCATTTCTGATGTCTTGATTTCACCAGCGGTCCTCGAAAACACAAAGAAGAAAAAGAGAATAAAAAGCACCATCCTTTCAGCATCATCCAAAGCCCAGCAGCGCGCCGCATCTCATCCCAGGACAAGCTTTGGCATAAGCTAAAAGCAAATAGTCTCTCAGCCCCCCCACCGTTTCACCGCCTTGGCAGGTCCATGTCCTCAGGTATCCAAGACCCTCTCTGACTTTGCACCTTGTTTGCCAGGATCAGTAGAAACCACTTGGTTTTACAGTACCAACTAGAGCAATGAGACACGGTAATGGCACTCAGCTCGACAAAATAAGCTCCTCTTGTCTCCAGAGGAGCCAACAGTAAAAGACATAAAGCTTAAAAAGCTATTTACACACATGCTGAGCTTTTCCCCTCATGGGAAAGCTAATTTCACCTGCACCAACAGCGGCTGCTGCTCCAAAATGGTATTTCTAGAGGGTCAAAACACCAGTTACCTTGTGGGACAGCCCTGCAGAATTTTAAATGGAGGAACCAAAACCAACTTGCATCAGACTCAGCTGTTCCTAGGGCATCTCCAGCAGTTTTACCAAGACCTGCCTTTATTTTTTCACCAATGCCCACACAGCAATTTTAACAACGCCAGTGCTTAGCTCTGCCAGCAAAGGTGCTGCACAGTACCTTTCCAGGCACTGTGGCCTCACACAATAGTCTCCTCCTGACAGATCAGAGGTCAAACAGGGCTTGTAACAGAAATATGGAAGGTATCACAGCCAGGAATTTGGCACTGACTGGATGAGTTTCATTTCATTCATCAACCCATTGCTGTTGAAGTGCTGCTCTACAGAGTAATGCTGAGTAGTACAACAGGCACTGCGGAAACCAAACTTCTATGGGAATACATGAGATGCTTCAAAACATCACTGCAAAGGGGTTAAATTCACCTAATCCAGGACAGGGATGGCAACATTCACCTGCCACAGGCACTATGCAGCTCTTTCCATGCACAAGGATCCTCTGGGTCTGCAAGGTAGCACCAGCAACTTCACCGAGCCAGGGCCTGAGCTTTGTTTCAGCCCTCATCTGCTAAACTAGAAAAACTTGAGCTCAGAGCCAGCTGAACACTTTTTGAGGGCAAGAGGGTAGGATGGAAAAGCCAATCCACGAGGAGATGCCATCTGCATGGTCCTACGGCATGGTGGTCAAACGGACTGAGATGTACACTGTTTTGGGTAACTGCATCAAAGTCTCATCAGGTTTTGGTTGGGGATGGGACAGACCCTAACTGAGCCTGCCTGCTCTCCCCGACAGAAGGAGAGAACCCCAGGGAGATAGGTGCTGTGTCCTGAACCCAGCGAGAGCTGTGTGCAGAGCAGAAGCTCCTTGGCACGAGCATCTTCCAAGGTCGATCTCAGATGAAAGCCCACAAAGCACCAAACAGCCCACAGCCATGGTAGAGTAAAATGTGCAGCATAAGAGCCATGTAAACCCTGAAGCAAAGCTTTAGCTTGACAAGCACTCAACTCACCCACAGCTCTCACACCAGCACAGGCTGCCAAGGTTCAGTCCCAGCATCTGCTGGTGGGTTAGCCCTGGGATGGACACGCTGCCACCCACAGAGATGGGCTGATGCCTTCAGTTCCTTGTTATTGGCACAAGATCTGGGGGGATCCTGCACAGAAAGGGGACTCCCGCAATGGATCATGGGCACTGCCCAGGCAGCCCCTGCGGTGCACCATTGCAGGGCAGAGGCAGAAATATGGCCATCACATCCCTGGGAAGTTTTGGAAAGCCTGCCTGGGTTTCAGGCAGAAGATGCTTTGCTTTCTGAAAAAGGGACTTTCCTAAACATCACCCTCCCTCTGTCTTCCTATGCCTAACCATTCGTGTGCTAGGACTTGAGATCAAACCTATGTTTAAAAAAAGAGAAATTTAAAAAAAAAAAACCACACATCAAAAGCAACAGTTAATCCCTCTAAAAATGAGATATATTCACATGTCTTCTGACTTCCTTCCAGTGCTGCTGTAGCCACAGGAACACTGGTTACGACAGCCTGCAAGCAGGGAGAGAGTGTTTATCCTGCACTGTTGCTTTTCTCTCTCCTCCTTCCGCAAAAAGGCCCTTTGCTGCCTCACAACAGCATCCCCTCAGTCACAGCTTGAGGCCAGCCGCCACTTCCCAACCCCGGTGTGAGAGCCTGTCCTGACATTTGTAAACTTCTGTTTTGAACAACAGCTCAGCACAAAACTTAACTTGTATAACCTAGGCTCCAGGCTTGGCCCCTTTTCAAACCTACCCGGCATTCCCCCCGGCCGTACAGAGACACCCACACAGCCTCCAAACTAATTGAATTTTAATGAGAGGAAGTCATTTTTCCACTGGAAGAATGTTGTGCTAGAGAGAAACATTTTTGAAACTCCCCTAACCTTCCCTGCCAGGCTTCTTGTGCAGCAGAGCTCGAGCAAGGAAGTCCCCATCTGGGTGCTCGACTGATGAATACAGCAGAGCCACTTCGCTTGCGACCCCGGCTAGACCTGGAGCTTAAACAATCACAACTTTCAAAACAAAAAGCATTCTGTTGGAGTTTTATTTGATTTCCATCCTGACAAGGAGAAGGTAAATTCCCACTGCTCAGAGCTCCTGCTGATCTGTGCTGAAACGCAGCCCAAGCACTCCCCAGCATCACCATCCATCCCCTTCCCAGCTAACTAGATTGTTTTGACTTCCAATGAATACCCAAGAGCCAGGCAACAACCTGGGTGCAGAAAATACCAGGGAGCATCTCGCCAGCTGAGGTTTGCCCACAGGACAGCAGCGGCTTCACCTCATCATCCTGCCTTCAGTCCAGAAATTATCTGCTTTCTAGGGATACACAACTTTAAGAGCTGACACCCATTTCCCACTGTTCTGAGCCACAATTTCTGCTTAGGCTCACAGGCTGTGGAAAGAAGAAAGGAGGGACCAAAGGAAATTAAATGCTGAGATAGGAAGGAAATTAGGTTATAGCCCACTGCCTCTGTGAAACCTATTAATTACATTCAGCTTAAAGCTGCTGGTATCTTGATTAGCATGTGCTAAACACCCTGAAACTCTCTTTTTCTTTGATGAGGATAACAAAAGGAAAAAGGACAAATACCAGAACTAGGGTGGGTTTTTTTCATGTATATGCTGTATAATATCAGTATGTGTGTTGTAAGACAGGGAAAAGCCACTCACTAATCATCCAGTTCTCAGGAAGTGCCTGAAACGATCTTGTAGCTGCATCTTGTGCTGAGAACAGGCAACATGCTCCGGTGGAGCAGAACGCTTGTCCCCCATTACCCCACCACCCAGGATTGAGGGGGGGGTTTACAAGCTCTATGAGCCTGTACCCCCAGAGAAAACCTTTTCAGTGAGGAAGCCAGTGCCAGCCCCAGGGGATGGGCCAACAACGTGTTCTCCCTTGCCTGGCAGAGGAATCAACGTTCCTAATGAACTTTCAGTGAGCACCAAAAGCCAACACAAGCTTTAGGGGCAGTTACAGGAACTCAGACTGTTTCACTTTGCAAAGCAGCACAATTGCAGAGCTCTTTGGATGTGACACCAAGTTCTTTAAGTGGATATACTAGATCCCCTGGTGCAGGGGCTCCCCAGGAAAGTTCACAGCTTTATATAACAACTCCACTTACAAGTGCAGCACCCAGTGCAACTGCTTAAATTTTTGGTAGAATATCCAACACATGCAAAAGACACTCCAGTGCCCATTAAACCCAGCTTTTACTTTCCATTTGAACTGTTAAAACTTGCCAGCGAGTGTCTATTCGTTTAATACAATCTAAAGTTTTCAACTCTCTGTAACCAGGATTTTGGCAGCAGTATTCAGTCCATGCATTCTTGCTCTGTTTACAGCAGATGAGCTCCCAGATGTTGGTAACGTTAAACAGACTAGAACTTTCCTTCCAAGTGGCAGTGCAATGCAGATGAGAGCTGGGTTTGTTGCAGCTCTAATTATCCACCAATAGGATATGTTCCCCACCCCTTTGCTGGGTTGGGGAGGTTGGTGAGATACAGCTCTTCTACCACGTAAGTGCAATAAAAATAAGGAAATAGAGAGTCAAGAGGTCTTAGTTTACACCTCATTGCACTTGTGCTGATTTTCAGGGAAGCAATTTGAGCTTACAAGAAAAGATCAGGGACAAGATTCTCATACACATGGAAGCCTCAGAAGCACAGCAGACCACAGAAGCTGAGATTGCTAGTGAAATGCATATATTAAACTAGCTGCTGAACTATGGGAAGAACTTCTACCATATGTACCATGTCTATAAATAATCCTCTATCTCTTTGCTTAAATCAGAGGAGCTCATGGGAACATTCCACCCATCACGATTTTGGTTCACATTTTTACAAAGCAGTTGCTGTGTGGGAGGGGGCAGGGCTGCCAAACAAGCTGCAAGGAGGGTCCCCTTATGGCATGGTACAAGAAAGCAAGAATCAATGGCCAGTGCATGGGAAGAGAGCAAATTCTTACATAGCAGCAGAGTGAACTGACCAGCAAAGGAGCTGCTTTCCTCAGCCCTCTTTTACTGCAGCTTTAAGTTGTAGTGCAGGGATGAACGAGCCTCCTGTGAGCTCTTCCCATGCTAAATGAGCTCAGAGCACAAGTGCGACAGACCCCAAAATCCCCGTGCAGAGGCTGGTTTAGAACCCCACTGAGGGTGTGAAATCAGAGAACCAGAGGAGATCCCTCCGACAGGTTATCTAGCCCAGCGTTTTCATCGTTGTTATGGAAAGTATTTACTGAGATGAAACAAGAACTGTAGAAAAATTACCTATGACAGTGTTCTATTATGCAAAAAACCCAATACACATTTCAAAAATGAGCTGTAATTACCCTATCAACCCAGATCATCATCTCTGGGGAACATGTCCAGAGCTGTTCGTTGTCATGACTTACCTCAAAGACTTCCTCATCCAATATCCTTGTTCCAAATACAATGATGCCATTGACGTCAATGATGGGATGGTCACTCCGGTCCAAGAACTTGGTTATCTTCTTTTTACAGTCCAAAATCAAGGTGACATTTTTCTTCTGCACACTGATAGCTACTCTGTGCCACCTAGAAGAACACAGTCCAGAAGTGTCTTAAGAGCTCTGGGCTTTCAAGAGCAAGCTAACAATTGTATAACAGCAAAGCTTTCAGAAACTGGTGTTCTGCAAACCTTCATGCCATCCATTATCTGCAAACACACAAAAATCATCCTCTGGCAGACCCTGAAGATGTTATTTGAAGGAGAAGTGGCTGTATTGACAGGTGATGCCATTCACTTCTCATCCCTTCGAAACAGGTAGATGAGCACCAGTTCTGGCTTCAACAAGCAGCAGAGGGAAAATCCCTGCCAACTGCCTGGCTATCACAAAATTTCCACTCTCCCTATGTCCTGCAAAAGACTCAACATGGCTTTTTCAAGACAAACTGATCTCTTGAGGCCCTTTGCAGTACAAGTCAGCAGCGTTCCTATCCCCAGGAGGGTCAATCTGCACTGACCAGTACATGATTCACACTTTGTATATACACACTATTTATTCACCAAAGGGCAAAGTTCAAGACCAGGACACTCAGCAGCAGTCAAAGGTGTATATATACATTTATATACATACATGGCTCCTATTTTACACAATGTTTAACATGCTGGTATCGATATAAACAACGTACTGTTTTTTCCTTTGTGCACAAAGTTTCACTTACTTGCCATCTGCTAGGTTAATGCCTCTAAAGAGAGGATAGTCTTCTGGGCCTGGCTTTCCTGTATGGTCTTCATACAGGAATACAGGAGATCTACCCATCTCCACACCAATTTGCTGGATCCCTTGCTCATTGTAAATTGAGATCAAGAAGGACTGACCTCCTTTCTTCGCTTTTACAGTGGTTAGAATGGAGAAGTCCTCTGGGAATGGGGAAGCTGGAGTGGAAAAGCAGAGAGGTTATAGTCAGGTTTCCTTGAAAATTAATCCCTATAGAAAACAGTTCTGTTGTCCAACAACCCACGGGGAGACCATTGGTTCATTCCTCCAGATGTGTGAGCATCAACCCTAAAACATAATATTGGGCAGCATCTCAGTTGCCAAGTGAAGATCTGGCTTTATCCTAAAGCCTACTGTGATGTGGGGTTGGGATGGGCTGCAACCCAAAGCAGACTGCACCAAAGCCAGTGTAGAGCAGAGTCCCCCAAGGGCTACCTACTCAAAGGGCACATTGAAAAAATAATCAAGGGCAGAATGGAGCATCTTAGAGGATCATTCATTTATGATGACAAAGTTCTTCCAGCCCTTACTGCAACCTATCACAGAGCCAAAAGCCACCCCACACTTGAACTTGCAAGCAAAGGATAGAAAGGGGTCTACTGGTTTGGGGTTGGACCATAGTACTGGGGAAACAGGTTTAAAAAAAAAAACAGGGTTTTTAAAAAAGTTGTTGGTTTAAATCTATTATCTGCACCTAACCCTCCCTTAGTTTGCCCTGGAGTTTTTTAGGACAGAAGGCAAAAACTTTGTTTCATATATCATGAAGTTCCCAAATCAGCTTGAGATGACAGAGGGACACAGGACATTAAGCATCCCCTGCCAGCTGGGCACACACAATACTGAAGGGTTTTATTTAAGGGAGTAGGGAAGCTACATCAGGTTTTGTCTATTCCAGGCGAGAACAGAGCATTCTGTGGCTTTGGCTTTCAGGGTCGGTACAGACAAAAAAATATCTGAAAACAGAAATAAATCTGGCAATCAGCAGGAGATGCTAATTTGTCTGCATATTAAAAAGCATCTTACAAACAGCATAGCTTTTTCTCTACTCAAGAAAGCCACCCTGCCTGATCTCAGGTGATTCCTGCCTGTATTTTTACAAGCTTTGGAGGATTAAAGCCATTAAAACACAAAGCAGGTACGGTCAGCACAGAGGCAGCACTCTGCACGATCCCCTGCAAGGCCAGATGAACCCATCTGAGTTTTGAAAGCAATACAGGCATCAAGTAAAACTCCTTGGCTTGGATTTTCTTTGCCATTCAGACTGGAAAGATGAGCCCAAACCAAAAAACCTGGAACACACATCCCACAATGGGACATCTTAAACACACCAGAAGCATTAGTAAAGGAGCTTCCTTCATCTAACTACTGGAGACGGGACGGACAGGGCACTACCCCCTCAGACACTGCATTTCAGCAGGGTATCTTTCCTTTAAGGTCCAGGCTTTCAAAAACAAGGATCACATTGTGCTGCTGGGTATCTGCTTGAGAAATCTTAAACCACGGCAGGGCAGAGTAAAGTGGGGCAGCCCCACCGCGGGCACTGCGGTGTGCGTGCTGGGACCATCTACGTGTGTGGCAGCTGGCAGCACACAGGGGAGGGAACGACACAATGGAGCATTTTTAAACTGCAGACCCACAGCCATATAAAACCACAAAAAAACCCATCAAGCTCAGTGCCCGTAAGCTTCAAATAGATTTCCCTCACCCCTTTAGGGTTTGCTTAGATGGTATCTCAGGGCTGCAGAAGGGGTTTGGTCCCAGGGAGGGGACCAGGAACATGGGAGTGGGGAATTCTTCCAACCACAGTGAAGGTAGCAAGTTCAAATGCCAAGTGACCATGAGCTCACTCTCTCTTTAGCTTTTACTGACAAACCCATGTTTAAAACACATCTAGCTGCCTAGCATGGGGCAGTGGGGAAGGTGGTGGGGGGGCAGGTGGCGTGAGCCGGCGGGGCTGCATCAAAAGTGAATGCTGCTACAAGCATCTTGTGCAAGCAAAGACACCCAGTGGGACATCTGAGGGTACCAACAGAGACACACCATGTCTGCACCAAATTAATGTCCCTCACCTTAGGTAAATAACATTTGGAAAGGAACATAAAGCAGTATTCTGAACTGAGGACTCAGAGTAATTAACTGCCATGATTACAGCCTGATTTCCCCCAGGAGACCGACCCAGATATTTGGCAAAGGCAGGCATCCGATTATTGTGTCTCCCATAGGATGCACCAAGCTTTATCTCCCTCCTGCTGTACACAAATCCTCCTGTAGCACTGAATCAAGACCATACGCCTTCCTGGTTCCAATTATGGACTACAGTTTTGGGCCTTTTATGTAAAATAGTTCATGTCCAAAGTTTCATTATGAATCCACAATATAGTACCTTTCAACTTGGACAAGCTGCCAACTCATTAAAAAGCTGCTTTTAATTTATTTTTTTTTCATTATTATTAAAATGTCTCCATGGTAATGCAAGTTTCTCAACCCAAATAACCATAATGAATGAATTATAGCTGACATTACTCTGTTACTGCTCTGCTGTCCTGGCAAAATAACAATGCCTTCACTGTCATAGCTAGAATTGACCCAGGCTATTAAATGATGTATGAAAATGCATCCGCACAGAGAGCAATACTAATAAATACACCATAATAAATATATGAAGCACATACAAATTGACCCAAATCCCCTTAAAGACAATGAAGACACCCCTCCAACAATGGGTTTGGGATTTAGCCCTTAAACTCCTTCACTTTTTTCAAATGAGGTCATGCTGAGAGGTGTCACGCATCCATCTCTTCACTTAACAGCACTGCACCGGTGCTGAGTTCAGCCCAGCACTTCTCCTTTACCCCATAACCAAGCCCTTTTAAATTCACTACATGCAACCTCTGGCAAGGCAGCCAAGTGTTAAGATCCCAATTCTGCAGATGGGGCCATGGAAAGAGCTAAGGAGGTCCAGGGTGGGTGAAGATCCCTCCTACACCAATGTCACTGTCTTCACTCGAGCATACTGTGTCCGTATGCACACCCCAGTATGCACACCAGTGGAGCCAGGCTGAGTTCCTTCTTCCTGAGCACCATGACCAGGGGTTAAAGGCTCTTGTGCAATCTCATGGTCTTCAAGACAGGAAAAGCTGGGACCTCTTCCTAATCCAGATCCTGCAGGTGCATCCAAACACAGCCTAAAATAAAGGGCCCTGCTGCTGATCTGGGAAGGACAGGGAAGATTTAGCTGCTTAATAGCAAACAAAAAAAAATATAAATTCAGCAAAAGCAATGAGCTGATCCAGCTCTGACACAAACACAAAGAAGATCTGTTGTGTGAGGCAGTATCATTTCCAGAGCCACTTTTCAAAGGAAAACAGTTCTTCAACAGTGTCACCAACTTCTGGCCTTTTTCTTCATCTGAGAAGACTCTTTTGGAATGGCTTGTTTTCCTCAGAGATGACTCTTCAAGCTATAACAGAGATTTCTGAGCTCTTAAATATACATGCAGACACCCACAAGCAGTGTGGAGGATATCGTTTGCTAGAAGAATGCAAATGACATTTTGCTGGCTGCTACTGCAAACTTTGTCTTTCTTGCTTCTACTGGAAGAGCACGGTTTTGCTGGGAAGCAAAACTTATTTAGGGAGCGAGGACAAAGAGCATCTCAGCAGATTTTCTCACACTTCTGGGCTTGAAAAAAAACAGACAAGCTTTTTTTTGTGTGTATATATATATTGCTTTGCTGGCTATGGAAGCAGAATGCAAAGCCCATAAAATTACCATCTTAGAAAAGCACTGGCTTCTAATTAACACAAAATAGTATGTACAGTGTACATTTGCCTAGGGAGCTCTATAGCTAAGAGGACAAGTTATGCTACAACCCACCCGCCTGTTAACGTGGAATCACTAAAGCCACATTTCTCCTGGTACACTGCACTGCAATTACTTTGTCATCTTTATCTACTCTCATTCATTTGGTGTCATGAGCTGAAGTCACATCTAGATATGGAGATGTACTGAGAAAACATCTGTTGATCTGATGGAAAACTCTGGGGGTTCTTCACCTCCCCTCTTCCCTTCCCAATTCCTTAGCAAGCAGCAGTGAAGACTCAATGACTTGGGAAGTCTCCAGAGAGGGACAGAGCTGCTTCCATCACCCTGTGGATGTCCAGATGATGAAAAGAATGAAAAGTTACTTGATGATACCAAGGAAGCACCATCCAGATCTTCTCACCCAAGGATGACAGTAGATGCAAACCAAGAACTCAATGAGTTAAGTGGTAAGGTGGGACAAAAGAAAGAAAACCTCCTACAATGCTGAGTTCTCTGTGACCAAAATTCAGTTCTGTATGCTGTCTTCTTGTGTTAACCTTTGTCACAAGCAGTGCCATCCAGTCTCCTTGCTATATCAGCCAGCCAGAACACTCCATCCTTGGTTTTATATCTTGGGATCACCATTGCTTGCTGGTTTCCATAACACAAAGGCTATCAGGCAAGACTTCACAGCAACTACTGATAAGCTCTCAAGTCCACTACAGTCAGATACTCCAAACTGGAAAAGTTTGCTTCCAACACTTCTGAGGTTGAAGATACCAGCTGGGCCAAAACTTTGAGTCTCTTCAGATACATGGGAAGAGACTACATGAAAGCAGTTATACACATGCTGGTTGGATTGAGCTGATCTTGCCTTGGGAAAGATGGACAAATTCAGGGACTACTGCGGGGCCCTTGCAGCCTTTTCCTTGGATGAATATTCCCCTTATCCACAGACACAATCTTCTGGGACATGAAGACACAGCCCAGCAGAGGGGTGAAGTTGGGCACATGATATTATCTACCATCAGAAAGGACCATCCTGCCCTAGGCAGCAATAAAGACAAATCCAAGGTCCGTTCTGCACTTCTGCAGACATTGAAACTGGGCTTTAGGCCAAATTGCACAGCTCCTTCACCATGGGTTGACCTGTGATGAAGGGCTACCAGCCTGTAGCCCAGGCAGAACTGCTCTGTCTTCCTGCTGGGCTCTCAGCCCATACATAAGACACAGTGTATGCTCCTGCTCACCACAGACTAAATATAATTCACCTGCTTATTGCCACAGCAGGAAAATAATGAAGCTTGAAAACCTTAGTGACTATGCCTGCAATGAAGGAAATGCAGGAGGAAAGGACTGGAGGATGCAAGCTCGTTGGCAGACCAGCCTCAAGTCCTCATTTAGACCATTGACAGGCTTGGTCTAATAGATACAGCAAGTTAATTAGAAAGTATTGGTAGTGGCATGCCACATTACCTCTGATTTAGCTAATGCGTTTTGTATCATTAATTCTCTCACAAACACCAAAGGAGAATGTGTGTCTGCTCTGCTTAAGACATCTCCTGCTTCACAGACAAGTTACACGCAGCATTGTTCTGCCTCATTGCTAAGCCTTCCTCAAAGGCACTTTTCTCCCCAGTCCTAGGCGGTCCTACCATGCGTAGTCCCTGCATTCCCCCATGTAGAACAGGAATACAGCAGTGCTCCTTCATGGCTTTGAAAGAAGCTCTTGTGATGGTGACTACATGCTCAAGACAGCAGCCCTCAGGCTGCGAGTAGTTTGGGTCCCTAATGGATCCAACCTTTTCACAAGCCCAACTTACACTACACTAGCGAGTGGTGCTCAGCCTGAAAAATTAAAACACTCCATCCTCAGTGACAAATAAAGTGATCAGCAGGCCAGACACTCTTCAAGGGCTTTGTGAACTCCTCCATCTTAGTGGCTTTCCCTGAACAGCTTTTCTTGGGACATCTGTTCTTGTGGGGCAGTCTATTATTTTTATATGGTGATTATTTGTGTTATAGACACACCACAGCCACAGAATAAGACCCTACTGTGCTTGGCATTCCACAAATGCAGAACAAATCATGGCCTGCGTTCCTTTGCATCCTCCAAGTCTCTCTCCCCAGCTGGACGTCACAGTGTGATAAATGAGACAGCAGGAACTTTCTAATATAGGAGGGAGCAGATGTAGGCATCATCCACATTGTCTGCGGTGAGACCCGCCACCACGTGCAAACACCATGTGATACAAGAACACTCCCTGTAAATGTTATTTGATGGTTGAAATTTTGCAGCCCCCTCCGAAATAGCAGAACAACCCCCTGCCAAGGAAGCATGCAAGAACACTTGGAAGATGAGGGAATTAAGCAGTGCCCTGTATGTGCCTGCAGAATCCAAGGAAAGGGTCAGGTATTTCCGTGTGACTAATAAAACACTGTGGACTCACCAGGATACAGCTGCTTTGTCGGTGCACTAAGCTGAGCATCTTTTGTTACTCTATAAGCAACATCTGCTTCTTTCGAAGATCTTCTGCTTGTGCAAAACCCTGTTGTTTTTGTTATACCATCAGGTAAATTATGAAAATCTAATACCTTCAAGAGGTCTGCAGGTTCAGCTGCAAAGAGAAAAGGAGAAAACAGGAATTAGCAGGCAATCAGACTGGTACTTGCTCAGATCCAAGCTGTTACCAGCCTGCCTCGCACAAATCATTCATCACAATTTTAAAAACAGATGAAATAAGATTTCAATACCTCTGTAAATATAAAGGTAATGCCAGCTTCAAAGGTAGTGTGCTGCACAACTGGTCAGAGACACTAATTCAGCAGAGAGGAACAGCCGGTGGGCTGTCTGCACAGGGGCAGAAGGGAGAATATGCTACCTTATTAGCTATAATAATTGTACTTTCTGGATGTTTTCACCTCACAGCTATCATTCAAGTGCATCCTTAAGATAAGAGCATAAGGCAGGAAATTCATAATTGGAGGGAAAGGCTTTAAATCAAGAAGTTGCCATCATGCCTAGGCTAGCTGATCCAGAAAGGTGTTTTGAAGCACATACCTGATCAAGGTTCCCCGGAGGATTACACACCCCCCTTGTAAGACAAGCACACAAATCCTCACCAGCTAGGCTAACAGGTAAACCCACAGCCATGCCTTGGGGGTATAAATGAGTTGGGGCAGAGCAGCATCCCAGAACGGTGCTGCAGTACCCACAGGTTGTCCGTGGTGCCCACAAGCTCACCCAGACCCTGGGAGGGTTTGTGCACCGTGTCTATCCCTGCCCAGGGTGAAGACACACAGCCAGCATGGGGCAGGGATGCAGCACAATTACTGCAGGTGGCCAAGGGCTCCCCTGTAGTCCAACCCAGGCGAGTCCCACCAAATAACTGCCCTTCTTCCTCCTTGTGATACACTGGGATTTCTGCATGGCCACCAGCACGCACAGGGTGCAGCCAGACTGGCCAAAACACCACCTACACTTCACAGGAGGTAAAACCCTCTTACTCCTTCCCCAGCTTGAAAAAAAGCTTGTTCTGGTTTCTGTGGCCTCATCATGCCATCTGTCCCTTCAGATAGGAAATCAGGGCAGACATGGAGATGGCAACTCCATCCCAGCCAGGAGCAGGCTGTACAGCCACCATTGTGTGCCATCCATCATCCCCATGTCTTCTGGACAGGGCAGTACCTGGGGATGCCTCAACATGAGCAGCATGGCACTTTGACTAATGACACGAAGCAAAAGACTCCTTTCCTCCTCGACCACATTCCATCAGGTTCATCCTGACTGAGGCTCTCGCTGCCACAGATGTTAAGCTAGTTAATGGCAAACACTTCTCTCCCATCCAGCACTCCCTGCACCAGCAAAGTTGGGGCTGGTTCACCTCCAGATGTTCAGTGCTTCAGAGCATTAGGTAATGTGAGTGATATGTCTCATTAACTCCCTAATCTGGCCTTGCTCATGTCAGGAGAGATGGCATCTCTCAAAAGTGGCATAACCAGACCCAACTTTAAACATTTAAATTATTTTTAATTTTGACTCGATACTTGGAGCAAATTGCTGTCAGAAAGATGAACCACCCAATGCCAACCCCTAGGAATGCCCAAAGCAAGCATCTGCATGACAGCTTCATTTAGCCTTGCCTGGATAATATATTCCAGTGGTATTCTTTTGCCACTTGATCCATTATTTCCCCCATTATTCAGATCCTCAGGGACTGACACACATTAGATAGTTGGATGCCTGCAATGATACCTAAGACAGAAACCCCTGGGCTGGCTGCCCCAGCTTCCATCGGGATTGGGACATCTCACCTTGCATGGTCAAGGGTGCAAAGCTTATTACCAGCTCACAGACTGACCACAAATACATGCAGGAAGGTGCATTACATTCCTGCTACTGCAAAAAATAGAAAAGGACAGATCTCCCAGAGAGTAGGAAAATAATACAGGAAAAAAATCATGCAAGGACAAAAAATATTAACAATTTGTCTCATGTTGGGTTCAAGCAAAAGACTGGAAAGACCAGAGAGGAAAGAGGGAGAGGGTTTGCAAGGGGTTGCATCCATAAGGAAGGGTTAGAGCACCACAATAAACAACCCAGTGATGGAAAGAAATAGCACAAACAGATCTTTTACAATCTGAAAAGGTTTTGGTTACCAAGACCATTGGCCTAATATTTGCATGGAAAAATCACGTACATTGTCAGACAGTCTTAGAAAAGTTTCCACAGTCCCGAGCAGTTGGGCCCTCAATGAGAGATTACAAGCATATGGCAAATCCAAGCCCACACTGCAGATGATAAACCAGCTGAGAGCCTGGCCCAGGCACCAAACAGCTGGAATGTTTTCCTCCTTGCTCTCATTAGACAGTATATGGATGACACACATTTGTCTAAGCTGTCCCTGCCACTTAGATCTTCCCACTGCCTTTAACCATGTTTTATTTCAGGCAAGAATATCTGCATGTGTACAACCCAAGCTGTGTTTAAGCAACTAAAATGACAGTAAAACTCCAGCTCTGCTTCCAGTTACCTCCCTGCGCTCCAAGAGATTCAAATCAGCCAGCTCCTGAGCTGCCTCCAACATTTATTTAAGGAGGAGGGGGGGGGAAAGGCAAAGACAAGGGGGAGGGGATGTGAATTCCAGACTCCTGACATCAGCCTGGTCCCCACACCGAGTGCAGGGAGGGGGGATTTGAGCCTGGCTCACAGCACTGCACATAAACCATCCCACAGAGAGCGGCCGCAGCGGAGCTGAGATGTTTGCAGGAACACAGACATCTGCAGAAGAACCCATTGCCCCAAAGCTCGGCTGCTGGTACAACACAAGTTACATGAGCATCATCTCCTCTGGAGAGGGAGCCCTAGCTGATGGAGCCAGTGGTGGTTGTCTCAGAGAAGTGGACGGTGCCGGGGGAGTTAAATGCTGCTCGTAGTCTCAATCCCACAGCTAGAATTGCGCAGTGCATTGGCAGGAAGGAAGTGTGACATGAAAACAAAGTCTCACGTTAACAGCATGACACCACTTGCAAGCCATATGGCAACCACTTGTCAAAAGCTCCTGCAAGCAGTTACAGTGAGGTGGTGGGCAAGCCAGGGAGCTGGATATCCTCCAGAAGCAACCAACACAAGCTGGTAGCAGGCTGGGCACTCCAGCCCCTCCTCAGACCCCTCTGCGCAGCCCCAACCCATGCAGCGCTTCCCACTTGGTAAAGGATGATCTCAAGCATCTGTCTCCCTGTGCTGCTGTGAGCATCCAAACACAGCACACAATTCATCTTCATTTCAAAGGAAGGTCCCCTTTACCTCCATAACTATGATGGGTTAAATCAAAGTGAGATGTTCAAGTAGAACAACAGTCTGGGTACTGCACAAACAGTAAACCCCAGCAGCAGGGAACCAGCAGGAGGGAAAACAACCTCTGTTCCAATGCACATGAGCATCTCACCTCTGCCTGCTCCTGGAAATCAAAGGGGAGGTGAGGAGCCTGCTGAAGCCCTATAGCCTATTCATGCTGCACTTCACTAAAAGCATCAGCCTGAGTAGGGCTTAAACAGCATGAAAGCATCCTGCTCTGCCCAGAAAGATGAGCTTCACACAGGAGACACTCTTCTTCCTGCACAGCTAATAGGTTAATTTATTTCCCCTTGGTTTTTCAGCCAAATCTAAACTCAGCAATCTCCTGTCAGGAGCTATGACGGCATCATGCGCGGAAGGACAGAAGCCAGACTGACCAGGACCATGCCCTACAGGGTATGCCTTGCAAGCTTGCTCTGAGCTTGGCCTTCATCCGAGACCTGAATTAGCTGTTGCTTTATGAAAGCTTTTTTTCCAACTTGCTATTTTATGAATAACATGACTATGCAGCACTACACACTGCACCGTTCTTTCACTCGAGATGCACAGGGCTCTCCAAAGAGACCAGCAGCTCAGTCCCTGCTGTGCTGGGGATGGGGGTGGCAATATACCCCACACACAAACAGCCAACCCCCCCAAACAGCCAAAGTTAGACCAAAATCAGACTAGAGGCTGCTCCCACAGCCCGCAAAGCCCTTGAACAAGGCAAAAAAAGCAGCATTACTTCCTAATTTAAGAGTGGAGATGACTGACTTGCTGACAAACCAACAGTAGCAAAGGGAGGAATTAAATCCATAATTCCTCTGTGTCTGTCCAAGCCTTTAACCACAAGACCAATCTGAGTGTTAATCAGATTGCTAATGATTTAATTACCTGTTAAAACCTGGAACAGCAGCAGCTGGTATTAAGTTTATAACTCTACCCCCACTCAGTGTCTAATAGCCACTTTTTCTTTCTTATACATCAATATTAAAGCAAAATAAGCAGCACTCCCTGAAATAAGGTTCCTGGCTCCAGGCTGGGCACAGGCTCCTGCCCAAGCAGGGTCAGCGTGGCCACGACCTGCTACCCTTGACCACAGCCAAACCACCTGTTCTGTCTCAGCTGTGGGATGCAGGAGCAGAAATATCCCCAAGGAACTCCAAAGGAAACCAGAGCATTGTTAACCCTTGAAGACAATGATCAGAGCATGCTGAACGCCCCTGCCTGTGCACAAACCCCATTCCTATCTGTCAGGGTTCTTCATCCCCACCTTTCTTTTCCCTGACTGCTCTTGATATTGATTTCAAGAAGGAAAGAGGCCTCAACCCGACTGATCCTTCAGGACACAACAAACAAGGATTTATTTTTTTTAAAATGCCATTGTACTCGCTAGTCACTGAGCAGAAAAGAGGACAAGAGGACAACCAGCCCTTGTTCAGTGACTGCAGCGGAGGTCACTTGAAGACTTTTTCCATCCACCATCTATCACACAACTATTATGCAAAGGTTAAACAGTTTGGTTTATCCATCAAGCTTGATATTAAAGCTCAGACCCTCCTAATTTTATCTTCCCTGGCCAAGGCATTTCTTTTGCTTTCCCCAGGGGAAGCTACACTGTCCTTGCCTCATTCTTGCCAGCATTTCCGAACAGAGAGTGCACACACCATCAGCTCCTCTTGTTTCATCACCCCCTTGGCTGTTCACCAGTTTGATGTTCTTAAAAGAGGATGGATCAGCAGGACAATAAGACATTATTCCCACCTTCATTAAAAAACCAACCCACCCCAACCCAAGAACTTAAAGCAAAGGGTTCCTAATGAAATTCAGCACCAAGGTGGACCTGCAGCTTCTGCAGACCGTGCTGAAACTCCGAGCATATGCAGCATTAGCCAGAAGTCATTAATCTAAGCCATATTTATGCCTATAATAATAATTTTTAACACCTGAAGCAAAGCTCTTGAACAGGCCCCAAAGCACTTTACCGGGCGTCAGGATACATAAGTCGCTTACATGTTACTTGTGGGTATCCACACTCCCAGTGTCTGAAAAATTACCAAATTACAAATAACAAACCTCAAAACAATTCTCCCCACCATCATTTTTCAAGGTCTTTAATTAAATCCTTATCCCCAAGGAAATCCACAACATATAAACTTGCCACTGAGCTGAAGGCTGATGCTGTTGCAGCCTTGCAGTGCTGGCAACAGACATCCTCCGTGCCCTCCCTGCTCTATGCTGAGCAGCACCAACGTGCCCAGGTCGAAAGGCAAAGCCAGGCATTCAAAGAGAATATGGTCTGGATTTCTAGTCAGATATAAAGTTGGGGTTTTTTTTAAGATTTATTTTCCCAACTATATACCGTCAGTTCCTTAAATCTGTTATTAAAGACCAATTAAAGACATTACAAATCTTTTCTGAAAGTTGCCTTCCAGTTTTTCAGTGCAATCTTCAAGCTTCTCCAGCTGTCATTTGGGATGATTTATTTGTTTGAAAGTGAAGGAATCACAGGGCTCCAGGAGCAGAGACTTTCAGAAAAAGCAAGAAAACCCCACTGGGTATCACAAGTCGCCTCCTACAAATCCCAGCAATGTATTTCATCCTCAGATTTAACAGTGGATGCTTATACAGGGATAACAAGGACCCCAGGCTCTCTAAGCCACTTATAAGTGCCCGATGCTGTAGCACAGGACTGGAAGGAGCAGAAACACTGTTTCTGTAGTACAGAGAGAGCATCTGGAAAAGCTACCCCAATTCTCCATGGCTCTGTGGCATTCATCTGATTGCTAGCCCAGGGCTCTGGCTTGACATCCCCAGAGATCAAAGCCAGCCCTCTGCAAGCATCTGATGCTCTCATCTGAGAGAAGACGACAAGCTCCCACCCCCTGCTCCTTCCTCCCAGCGGGGCTGGAAAGACGGTGCATCCCCAGTCAGGCCAGCATCCTCATTGCCATGAGAGCCATTTACACACTCCAAATGAGTTGATGCCTAGATGATGTTCTTCAGTCCTCTACGCATTTCCCAGTGGGGCTGTGGAGGATGCCATGGCTTTGGTGTATTGCTGAATGCAGATTTGCTTTTCCAACGTTTTGCTCATCCCACCAAAGTGGTCAGGAGGCCCCCAAAGATCCCAGCTGACCAGAAGCTGAAGAGGTTTTAAGCAGAGTGGTTTAATCAGCCAAAAATCACACCCACACTACCACTGCCCAGTGCAAGATGCTGTCTGCAAGACATGAAAGCAGCTTCATTGCAGCTGCATCCAGATTTGGGCTTGAGAGGTGAAATCCTTGCCCTTTCGCTGCCTCTGCCATCTCCAAGTATACCTGCAGCTTAGTCTTATCCGACACCACCAAGCAGGCCTTCAGCACCTTCACTGAACTTAGAGTCAAGAAACTCCTCTTTCTCCAACTTTTTGCCTCACAATACCCTTCAAAGTGGAAATATTCCTGGTCAGCATATCCCAAGACACACATTTAGTGTGCACAGCTGATGTGTGCTGGTGTTAAAGTAGTAATTGAGACATTTAGGTGTTCGGAGAAGAGGTCACCATCCTGTAACAGTGAAGAACCTGTATTCAGTTTTGTAACAGCTAAAGGGCGTCCAAAGACCTTCAGGGCTTTGTGACGCAGCACTTAGTCATGCTACAGTTTATGTGCAATTATTGCCAAAGATTTGAGGCCAGAAGGTGAAGAATGAATAAGAATTTCTGTTCCCAGCTTGTTCCAGGTGCCCTCTGCAACTTTCGTCATTCAACCCACCAGTCTGGGTATTTGCATCCAAGTGTGACACCACCAGTGAAGCGGGTTTACTGGGAGGCAAAGCCTTCCCATACCAACAAGCAACATAAGACAAGCTCACCACTTATCCCACAGCAAATGATGACAGTAAATAAAGCAAATAAGGATTAATTCAAGGGTAATATCTCCTTGAAAAGTACTTTGAGTTCCACAGAAAGGCAAAAAGAAGCATTTTAACAGCAAAAAGCAAAGAGATGCACTGCAACTAACCTACCCACAGTAAACAAAGTGGTTTAAATTGCCCTGTTTCTCTTGCACACACATTGCTGATGACATCCAGGCTGGTGCTGGATCCTGTGCTCAGCTGGGCTGCAGTCTCACCCACACAGCCTTGGCCAAGCCAGGTAGCTCAGGAGATAGGGTGGATCTGAACTCCCAGCTTTAATGAAACAAGTTCTACTTATGCTACCAGAGAACCTACTCCTTCCCATCTCCATCTCTCACATTTATCATCGTGAAGCCAGAAAGTCACCAGCCTCTGTGCTGAGGTTACATGAAGGAGTTTTGTAAGGAACTTCCAGGTACTTAGGTGACAAGTGAAGGTATTACCTCAGGGGTTTCCCCAATTAACACCAGTGGACAAGCAGCACTAGGCAGAGCATCGCCCTATCTGGCTGCATCACTGCCTCAGACAGGAAAGGATTCTGCAGAGCTGCCTGAACCCATGGCAGAGACCCATTCCTGGGAATGGTTGGAGGAGAGGCTACTGCATGTTTTTAAGGGAAAAGGTGTTTTCCCAACAGAAACCCAGAAAGCCCAGAACAGTGAGAGGTCACCCCAGGGTGTGCCCACCAGGCAGCACAGCAGTGATCAGGGATAGAAGAGACAGCCAAAGTCAGGGTCCCTCTGGGAGGGAGCTGAGCCTCCGCACCCAGTGAGCTCCTGGCAAGGGGACATGCTGGAGGCTCTGCTGCCCAGCTTGGGAGCACACAAACATAGACCCTTCCCTTCTATCTTTACCAGCTTCTGCTTCTTTAAGAATGAAATACCTTGGAAAGTATTCAGTGCTAAATAGACAGACGCTCAGTTATTTCCTTTGGAGGACCAAACTGACTCACAGTAGAGCATGCTGGGAAAAGGATGCCCCTTTCATTGCATTTGGAGTTCCACAACCCCCCCCAGCCAGCTGCCCAGAGGTTGAATGGGATACCTTGGCTTATGCTAGGAATTAAATACCAAGGGAGAAACGCTCCTGTGTGGAGATCCATAAAAGACAGCCAAACACAGAGGAGAACTGGAAGCTGCTTCACTTTGGGATGTATTTCTATGGAGCCTGGAGTCTCCAGGTCACGCCTGTGGATTTTGAACAATTTCTACTCCTTATCTAAACACTCCTCACCACTGCTGACCTCCCAGCTGCAGCCCTTCAACAACTGACTAAACCAAGATGGCAGAGACTAAGAAAACAGACAGAAAATAAGAATGTAACGCTCTGACAGCCATTGCTCAAGCATTCTTTGGATGGCCTTGATACAGCTGCTTGATTTCTTCAGCAGCCCAATAAAGCAAATGGATATATTTGGATAAAAAGGAAGAAGGACATTTTAAGGAGGAGAATCAAGGAATCTGAACTGCAGGACTGAAGACAAAAGTTTGTCCCCTAGGAAGGGGAATAACAGCAAAAAAAAAAAAAAAGCCCAGCTATGAAAGGGGTCAGATACTCATCTGGTGCACATCAGCTCCATTCCAATAGCTGCAACAGAGCTGTGGCAATTCACATTGCTCTAGATAGCCGAATATTTCGCCAGTGACTCATGTCATCCCCTTATGGGGTTTTTTAAGGGCCCAAATAGTCCCAACTGTGAACAAAGGAAGCCATTATGCAGAGTCAGATTCGAAAGATCAAATGTATAATCCCAAAAGGGAAAGAAAGAAACCCAGAACTGATACTGGAGCAGCTCTGCAAGACTACATTAAATTCAAAGAATCAAATAATCTTTGTTCCTTTGAGCATAAATCTTTTTTTAAAAAATAATCAATCATTTTGGTTTCTAACAAAGCAGTGGTGTTAGCAGCTAACAGCAAGCAAAGTTCAAGCCTTTCCTCCACAGAATATAATTAAACCACGCCAAAAAATATCTCTGCTGCAAATGCCACGCAGAACTTAAAGACACAATGCACAGAAAACAGACAAAACCTGAAGGACTTTGGGGGAAAACCCAGTCCCCAAGAGCAGCAAATATCCCATCCACTGTAAAGAAGGGAAGATTTTGGATTCACTCCTGGTAGGGGAAAGAAAAACAGTGGTACTGGGCTGGCTCCATGAGCATGGGGATGGCTCGGGGGAGGAAACAGGGTGTGAAAGGGTCAGGGATGAGGATAGGCTTTCTTCTGACATGGGAGCAGCTCTGGCTGGGGTGAATCCTGCCCCTCACTGGCATGGGAGCCAGGGCACGTCTCTCTGCGGGGCAGAGAGCAGCCAAGTGACACATCCGTCATGGGAAGCTAGGGACAGCCCGCTGCTGCCTGCCAAGGGCACACAGAGGAGAGCACCCACAGTGGGGTTGGGGGGGTCTACCCCTCTGAGGAGCTGCTGG
>VZTU01004340.1:183697-209464 GCA_013400835.1 Zapornia atra
GGGTGGTGTCTGCTCCCCCGGATCTGCTGACCCCCATTCCCACAAATCCTGGGGAAAAAAGTGATGAATGAAATGCAGTATGCAAGGGAAGGGCAGCGGTGGGGTCCCCAGGACAGTCTGAGGGCACAAAACCAACACACAGCATCCCTTCCCCTGTTCATCCCGCAGGCATCAGTGGGCTTCACACCTTGGTTTCACCCAGGAGGTGGGTGCAGCACAACTTCTGCTACTCCTCCCTCTCCACCAAAGCAAACCATTGCCTGGGCTCAAGAGAAAAGCACGAAGCCTTTTAAGGCAGAGCCCACAGCGAGCCCTGCCAAACCCCCAGCCCACGCCAGCACTGTTCAGTGACTGCAGAGTTTTTATGGGCCCATCCTGACAGCGGGGTCAAAGGAGTTAGGTGAATCACCAGTTTCCCAGTTGCCATCCTTGCCTCTGCTTGCACGCCCAGGGCTGCAGCAGAGATGCCTTGCATACCACCCTGCCCACAGCCCCGCTGCTCCGATCCCAGCCAGCCCCACTGTTCGGCAAACTGGGATCCGGGGGAAGCTTTCCAATACCCCCCCCAACTTGGATCAAGTATTTCTGGGTCACTGTGACATTTTGGGAAGTTTTCCAGCAGGAGTTTGATTGCTGGCAGGAGTCTCACCCTTGAAACAAAGGGTGAATGGAGTCTAAAACTTTTAGAGTTATTAAAACTCCAAACTCACATGCTCAGCAGATCTGCAAAAGGAAACGGTGACGGAGCACGGCTCCATCTTCGGAATGATTAACTGAGAGGTCTTAAAGAGAGCTCAGTTTTAGGAGCAGTTTCTGAAAGCCAGCTATAAAGGGATGCATAAAGGCATCCAAGTGATGTGCAGATGAACCAGGCACTCTCCTCTCCTTCCCTCCTAGCCAAGTGTCTGGTTCCTTTACTCAAAAACTCTGCGTCAAAAGGCTTGCAAGGTTCCCTCAGCCCCAAGGAGGGATGTGAATGTGTACCAGTAAGAGATGGAAATCGCATCCAAGGAGTGGTTGTTCTTTGCTCTTCCTGAGCAGAACCATGGCACAGCAGGTACAGCGTTGAGGTGGGGAAAAAACCCTCTAATCTGAGAGCTGTCCTATCTCTGACCATAGCATCTCCTGCTTTTCCTCAAGAGGTGATTTGGGGAACCAGCTCCTATCCCTGCCAACATCTGACCAAACAGCCCAGCCTGGTGAGAGGGAGGATGTGCACAGACAGCACCTTTCACACCAAGCCGTCCTGACACAAGGCAGAGCTCACAGCTCTTGCCCACAACCACATGTGTGGAACAGAGCTGCAGGGACTGTCAGCATCACTTGTGGTCCTCCGAGTTACGCTCCGCTGGGACCATTCCATACAGCCAAGGCAACCCAACGACACGGTTCAGTCACACTGATGACAGTTTAAGCAAAGCAAAGAGTTATTTACTGCTTCTATAAGCAATCATTATTTTCTGACTGGGTTTTACAGGACACCCACCACCTTCACTGTGCTGCCACGGGACTCTCACTCCTCGCATCTCTCAAGCAGGTGCATTGGGAGATGGAAAATGAAATTTCAACCTTTTGTCTTCGCTCTAAGGGGTGTCATGTGTTTCCAGACAATCTGGCACTTAGACAGCGCTTTCTTTTTCAAAGTGCTTTGTGATAATCAACCACTTAATGCTCTTTGTAAGATTTAATTAGGGCCTGATCTTGCAGTCAACGGAAGTTTTCGCAACCGGTTTTAATGGGGTGCAGAATAGTTACTCCCACAAGGGAAAAAGAAGCTGGCATGCCCATCTCCCAGACAGGGGGGAAATCATACGCGAAGACCTGACACAACAGTCTCTTTGTCAGAGCAAGTGTGAGCATCCTGCCTCAGCCGCTGCCGCAGCCAGCTGCAGTGCTCTGCCAGGGCCACCATCTGCTCCAGCCTGCTGCTCCTAGATGCTGCAGCACGCCACGGAGGGCACCCTTCTTCCTTTTGGTGGCCAAAGCTACTTGGCATTGAATCAAGAACAAGAAGGGCATCACCCCTCGATGAAAGCCAGCGACCTCCTCTGCATGACATCTCTCAAAACCTCCCAGAGAGACAAACCAAATTCAGACAGCCAAATAGCAGTTTTGCTCAGAGCAATGCTTTGCAGCCTGTGGGGTCATTTTGTGTGGGTGACCATCTTATCACATCCCAGGGATGTCACTAAGCACTCACAGACACGGGATGGGAAACACATCAGGCTGGAGCAGACTTACCAGTCATGTCCTACAGCCAGGAAGCCCCATGGCCCATCAATACTGAACGCTGACAGGCACCCAGCTGCTTGCATGTGTCAGGGCAGTTTGGGAACAGAACAAGCCATGGTCAATGCTTCTTTTTTTTAATCTCCTCTGCTAGCAGCTGGAAGCACAGTTGAGCACACCAGGATGCACACAAAGCAGCCTACCAGTGTACAGGATGGCCAATGCCATATCTCTTCTTAATTAGGAAATAAAAAAGCTCATCAGCCACTTTCTAACTGGAAGTGGACCCCACAGGAAACAGGGCCACCCACAAATTCAGTGCAAAGAATTATGGTGCCTCTCAGCATCTTCCAGCAGTGCTCAGGGAATGTGGGAGATGCTGAAGAGGTACCATTAGAGCAGCCTGGCCAGTAACCACAGCTGCTGCAGTGCAAGGGACAAGGGGTACAGAGGGACAGGCAGCACCTATCAGCTAGACCAGTAGAGTCTGGAAAGAGCATCCAAAATGGTCAAGCTCTGGTGGACATAACTCATCCCCGATTAACACCCCTCCCCAGCCTTCCTGTAACTATGCCCAGCCCTTTAATTTCTGTTGTGGTGCTGCATGCGGATTGCCCAACCACGAGCTTAATTAAACACATTAACACAAGCACCTGCATAATTACAATCATTTCCACCACGGTAAACATCGCAGCTAGAGTCAGGCTGGCAATCAGCATCGCATGGCTGGCACATCACATCAGGCACTTAAAAGGGAACAAAACCACAGAGGAGTTTGCAGCAGGGCACTACCCCCACACCCGTGCAGGTAGCTCAGCTGGGAGGCTTCCAGGATACAGCCATTTATGAACTAAAGGTTTTTAGTTGTCCATAAGGTTAATGGGATTGAGCATAAGTAATTTTTATTGTTTTGTATTTCATAAGATGATTTTTACGAGCCTAATGCTGAATTATTTCCTGCATGTGGTGGTTCAGCCCCAACCATCACACACCCCTCACTGAGTCCAGGAGGGCAGACAGAGCTCGGGTTGTTGGGATAAGGACAGTTTACTGACTAAAGCACTGTGACAGGGGAACAATAACAGCCCACTAAATTTCACTTACACCTGGTGATAACAGAGTACCTTACCAACCCGACCATAACACAGTGCTGCACAAGTGAGGACCAACAAGACACACTCAGCCTGTCCTGGAGGGACCCATGAGCATCCCTCCCCAACCAGCCCCTTTGGTGGGGGAGTGATAGCAGGTGGAGTGGAAAACAGCCTGGGCTGACTCAGCTCCCCTGTGCTGACGACCAGGGGATGCTGTCTCCAGCCTGGCCAGAACCAGGACATGGCACTAACATACATTTGAATATCTTGACATGGGGAAAAGAACCATAAAACTAATTCTTCCCTTAGATGTTTAAATCAACGCACTCATAGCATTGACTTTATATCTCTATCTGATTTCCTTCATAAAAAGAGTGTAGCTGGAAGGCAAATTCAGCTTCGTGTCTGCTTGACTTCATGAAAAGTGTTTCTGAAGCTTGTTTGCTAACGGTTTCTCATGAGCATTAGCATCTCTGAGTTCATAAAACCCACGTCTGCGCAGAGGTGCTGCTTCCAGGGCACCAAGACCAGGAGGAAGAACTAACCACCCTAGCCTGCCATGAGTTTCATCAGTCCCCAGCAAACCCCGCGAACCATGACGATGCCCTCGAGGGAAGTCTGCTAACAAGGAGAAACTCACCACTTGTCACTAATTCCTCATTATTTTCGCAGTTCCAGCCCATCTTTATTCAGCAGATCTTACTCCTGATTAGGTGCATTAAATGGATTTCGTTGTTAATGCCACTAGGGAATAAACATCACTTTACATCAGGCCAATTGAGTTTGGTAGGGACCAGTTAGAGTAATATATAGTCTGTTGATGTCCAAACACGCAGAAGAAAAGGCTCATCCAAATACAACACTCCAGCTCCCATTCCTTTACGGTTTACAGTCCCATTATAAATAAAACATGAGTACATGGCGTATTTCCCTCCTGCCCAAATTAAGAAGTGGCACGTCGTGAGGCTTTGCGTTGGAAGCACAGGACTCCCATCCTCCCACAGCCCCCCCCCAGGCGGCACCGAATAGCCGAGATGGTTTATTACCTTTAACTGAGCACATCAAGGGGCATTAGGGTAACATCACCAAACTCCCCTTCAGCCCCGGCTGACCTCTGTGATCTCTGAACCTCGGTCATTAGGGGAGAAAGCTAAGCCATTAACCTCCTCCTACCCTCGGAGCAGGATCTCCATTACAAACAGCTATCAGCAGCCAAATAGGAGCTAATTACCCAGCACCAGATCCTCTTCCCTGCACCATCCCACCTGCGATGGGAGACAAACCCTTCAGAGGTAGAGTAAAGCCTCATCAGAAACCATCTTGCTGCTGCTCCAGGCCCTGATTTAGAGACGATGGATTTATTTTTCTTCTCAACATACACAAACAATCCTATAAGTTCCTAACTTCATCTGCTTGAAACCCATGGCTGCCACTAAGGTGGTGTGTGGCACTGATTAAGTCACACAGGGACAAGAACTGATTATATAAAACTTGGGGCACAGCCACATGATCGTTTCTCCCCCTGCCTTAGCTATTTTTCTATTAAACTGTTAGTGATTTGTACATTGACTGTTCTTGGAAATATTGGCTGTACTTAATAGCTGAAATGTCATTTCAGGTCATCCATTATACATGAAGGAGAATTCTAACCCAAAGATAGCATCTACATTGAAATATGCTACTATAAAAGCTAACAAGAAACATCCAAGACATCCATCCAAAAAGCTTTCCCAGGCCTCAAACTAACACTGGCCCAGACAAATATTTACATAATTATTCACATGAGGTTGTTTTAAATAAGAGCCTTTTATTATTACTACTTTGGCATCAACCATCTAATTAGGGGCCAATGACAGTTATAAAATTCACTGAGTTCTCCCAGCAGCATGGACAAGAAGTGGTACCTGAGTGATGGGCAGTACCAGAGCTATCTCATCCCTCCTGGGGAAACCAGGAGAGGGGACTGTCAGAAAAGGGACTATCACCCTGAAGGAGATGGAGGGATGGCTTCTGCATCCAGCTGGGAAGATGGAAAGTTGATGGGCAAAGGCCAGGAGGCACCATGGCATCATGCTGGACCAGTGGCTTTTTATGCATCCCTGCTTTACATATGAGCTTTGGGACTAGCCTTTCCCTGGCTGCAAACAACCCAAAGTGGACCTCAACTCTGAGGTCCTACTGTAACATAGAAACGTAGTGTAGGTAGTAATCCACTTAGCACAGAGAGAGATAAACACATGCCCAGGTGCTTAGGGAGATTTTTCCTGATAATAAAAATGTGCACGACCCAGTTCTAAGACCAGGTTTCAGGTACACTGATGAAGTGGAAAGATAAGAAAAAGCACTCCTGGATTGCAGGAAGACACAACTGAGCTGTGATCAGAGTCACTTCTGCACACGCTTCCAGATCCCACTGCTGGAGATCCCTGGGGCTCCCTGCACACTCAGGCTCCTCTCATCAGTCCCATCATTAAAATCATCTCTTTCCACTAATGGAAAGGAGCCACGATGGTGACACCTCCTCCAGCTCCTCAGGTGCCTCCAGGGACCTTGCTTCATCAGGGAGCACAGCAGAGAGAGCTGGTGAGAGCAGATCACAATCTGCAAGAACACAGGATCTGCTGGTCTGCAGCCCATCTCCTTCAGAGCACTCTTCCTTCTGGGCACTTTTCTGGTTATGTTCTGCACAATCTCTGCCAAGGTCCCTGAACCAGGTCCTTCAGGACTTCTCTAGTGGCCCCTAGCTTAGGCACTCAGTTTTCAAACTCACCAGCTCAAGCAAACAGTCAAGTTCAGCACCAAAATCCCTTCATGTTCCTGAGCCCCTGGAAAGGCCCTTCCCTAATAGACTTATGTTGATGAGTCCCTGCACATCCAGCCTCCACCAGCTTCAGCTGCTGCTTCCTAAATCCCTTCCAATTTATGCCAAATCTAAGAGGAGAGAAGACACAATCTTCCTGTCACAGCCTTGCTCACAACACACATGGAGGGGACAAGTGACTGTACTTGGTCCTGAGCATGACCCTTGATTTGCACAAGTAACTCAGAGGTTGGAATTGTTCATCTCACCACTCTACATCATGCCACTATCTGATACCTAGCAATGACTGGCTGAAGTACATAATCACTTGCTGAATATCTTTTCCTTCTCTTTTCTCACAGCTTTATTGTGCTCCTGAGGCCTTTTGAGCAGAGATTCAAGTTCCTGAAAGCAAGACAATCCATCAGAGCATGGCTGAGAGAGTAGAAATGAAGCTATCCAGGACCATAAAGCTAAGCTAAAACAGTTAAGAAAAATTTCTCACCCTTCCTATTGATCCTTCCATCCCCAGGGCAGGTGCAAAGAGAGGGAAAAGAGACAGAAGGGCAGCAAAAGTTGCCTTAGGAAGCAGCTACCTTCACAATAAGGAGGTGGCACAGGGACTCAGCACAGGTTGCTTGGTGCACGATGTTCCTGGGGAGCCTAATGGAAAGGTGACCCTCTTATTTGCACTTGCATGGAGACTCTGAATCACTGCGAACCCATTTAACTCAAGCAAGAAAGCAATTAGTGCTCCCTCCTAGTAAAAAGGTAGATAATAAATATCAGGTAACCTTTCCACAACCCAGTCCCGAAGCACCAATAAAAATGTATGAAAATATATTTTCCTCTGATTCCTTTCCAGCTAATGAATGGAGGCAAGAGAAGATTTCCTTATGCAATATTCAGCTCGCATGGTGACTGAGGTAGGTAAGAAAAGGGCTTTGTATTTCAGCAGCTCCATCTCCAGGACATCCTTTCTCAGGCTGCAAGCAACAAAGAAACCAAAGCCACCCTTGCTGTGCCTCAGCATCTGGGAGAGGTCAATTCCAATCCCAAGGTTATTTTCAGTCCCCTGGACTGGTTCATGGTGAGGCATCTTAATCACACATGGAGCTTTAGAGAGCTCAGTCACAACTTCGACCAGTCAGGCGAGTAATATTTGCTTTAAGGATGCTTTCCATATCCTAATATATATATATAGTCCAAGTGCCTTAAGGAAATGATACTTCTGGCTTCTTAACTGCAAGCAACTAATTTCAGTGAGACAGAAAAAGGAGCTTGGCAGGTGGGTGAGGCACTTGGCTCTGCCATGGGGTGAGCAGCACCATGGGCAAAGAACAGCCAGAGCCTGGCAGCAGCAGGATGCTGACCCCTCAGAACCAGCACTACCTGCTCCTCACACAGGAAAAATAAAGCACTAAAACAGGGCAACAAGGGGTGGCCTGAGGGGTGGCACATGCACCCTGTTGGCAAAGGGAACTGGTGGGATTAACATCTGTGTCACCTTTCTGCAGAAACTTGGCCCACCCTTGGCACAGTCAGCAGCAATTCCCACCACGCTTTATCTCCTCTGCCACCTCAGTCACGGTCTGCAGACAGAGAGCAAAGCCCAGCAAAGTACTTTGTGTGTGTGCATCTCCCTCTTCAATGCAGGGTTCCCCTTCCCAGGTTGCCAGTGAACTTGTTCTTCAGATCATAGTTCACATAGTGCCTTAAACCCAAGCATGTGGATCTGGGGGAATGGACAGTACAAACAATAAAGGCAGCAAACACACAGGGAGTTGGCATCAAGAGTGACCATTCATCCAGACCCCAACTACTTCAGAGCTCTACCAGGGGTCAGACACAACAGCAAAGAGGAAACAAAGTCTTGGTGCTGCTTGAGGAAAAGATCAAAGAGGAGGAAAACTCACTCGCTGCCAGGAGTAGTGAAATGCAGTTTTAATCCCAAATGCAGACTCTTCCTCATGTTTCAAACTAAACCCAGAAAATAGATTGAAGATGCTGAAAGATTCGTTTCACTGCTGGGCCGCTCTCCTGATGCTCCCCAACTTAAAATGGTGCCAAATTCTGAAAGGAATTCAGAATTTTATCAAGGAACAAATGTTTCTCAAACTGTTTGGAGTTTCCAGGGCACAAATTGGGCAACTGCACAGATATACCCCATTTAAAGCCAGGGAAGTGCAGAAGAATAACACCTCAAGATGCTGGCCACTAAAACCTGGGCTTTTTGGGTTTGTGTGTGTTTTTTGCTGACACTGAAGAACCAGTTTTCTGGCAGATAACTGGCTTCTCTAAAGGGAAATAACTGAAGTCCAGCTTTGTACATGAAGCTTAGCAGAGCTGGGGGTTTCTGCAGAAACTCAGGACAGCCACGTGCTCCCCACAACTCTCCCAGGCTCTATTTCCACTGAGGAACAGGGTATTACTTTGCTTTCAAAGAAAAATAAATCACAGTGTGTTCACTGGGAATTTACTTTAGTGATAAGGCTGGGGGAATCTGTCCCTAGGAGATCAGTAATCAAAAAATTTGTATAAGGGAACACAGCACAACAAGCATTCATTTACATGATGTCGAGAAATGCAATCACAGCGTATAGAGGCACCCAAACAAGATCTAACACAGCAACCCCAAGGGTAAGAGAACTCCCACACCTAAAGCTGTGCAGCCCCTGAAAGCTGTTTGGCTTCCAGTGATTGATGCAGCATAGCTAGACTGGATGCAGATCGGTATTGACATGTACTCTACTTGCATCTCAACTGCAAGCAGAGCCCATATCACTCCCACCCTGCCAAAGGATGCAGCAGGTAAAGATACCAGATGAGTAAAAGGCAGCACAGAAATCAATAGCCTGACATATTAACTACTTTTTAGAGTGTTCTCTCTGTAGCACAAGGCATTTACCTTGACATTACCCCCTTTATTTGTTTTAAAGGCTCACAACATCTCTTGTTAAACTTATTTTCTTCCTTTATCCTAAGCAGGATAACACAGGTGGCCTTGAGCAAGGTCACATGAGTCGGATGAAGAGGCAGTTCATCTGCACCTCCAAACATTAGACCAGCCAATAAGCTTCCCTTTAATTACTTATGTTAGCCATTAAATGCTAATTAAGCATGTGCTTTATAAGCCTTACAGTGAATTTTTTTTCTGCCACTACTGTTGAGTCCCAAATGCACTGTAACCTTCCCCCAAAGCACATGCACAAGAACCTGCCTCAACACCCAAGCCATGTGGCAGACCCTCCATAACCTGTCAGTCATCCTATGAGGATGACCATCAACGTGCCCTATTGCCCTCGGACAGTTTTTAACAAGACCCCAGGATGTTCTGAGCAGACATCTGCTTGTACACACTGTCTACAAAAAGCAGCTGTTGGCCACCTCCATCTGCTCACAGCCCTAACGTCCCGAGCAAATCCAACACAGACCTGGGTGGGGAGTGTATTTGTTTGCTTCTTTCCATTTCATAAATTATCAAGGACCACACCTGCTCTGTAGAGCAAATCACACCAGAAAGCACTTCTCACCCCTGCAATGCTCACCCTTCCTTCCCAACTCCATCGTTATCCCCTGGGGGAGGTTTGTCCCATTCCAGCAGAGCTGCAAGTGCAACCAGAATATCTGTCCCTAAATTTAAACTACTTTTGTCTCCTTTATTCCTCTCCACATTTCTGCAGAAAGCATTGGGAAGAGAAACTCTTGCAGGGCTTTGATCTGCACAGCAGCATCTTGTCTGTGGCAAACTCACTTTCAGCTTCCTTCTCCTGGAGAATTCACACAGCATCTCAAAGTGGCATTTTTGACTTCAGAAAGCACCTTGGTTAAACAGCTTAGACACCAATCCTCTCTGCCAAGCACACCTTTGCACTCAGAAACAAGTAAAAGCATCATCCAGGCAAAGGCACCATAATGAGTGTCCTTCACTAAGCCAAGAGCTGTACAAGGATGCTCCGAAAGGACAGCTGACTCCCAGAGATGCATCTGGAAATACTGCCAGTCAATATCACAGCCACTGTGGGTAGCAAAGAGCAGCACAATTGGCTGAAAAGCTGAAGGGAGGAGGAAGAGGCAGTAACCGGGGCAGGGGATGAAGCTGGCTCTCCAGAGACATTCTGAAAGAGCCAGCTGAGGATGAGTGGTGGTACAATTGAGGACAATAAAGGTAGGCAGGGGAGTGAGGGATGCTGCTCCAGCCTGGTCACTGAAAACGGAGTAGGAAATGTTTCCCCAGGTAAGTCTGTGTCTGTGGGAAGGTCAGAGCTTTGATCAGCAGCAGAACAGGGATTCTGATTAATGAGATATTGATGAGGTAGGAAAATGGCTTAGCTGTAACATAACCAGGATACCACTGAGCAGATCCTCATGTGGTGTAATTCAGCATCACCCCAGTGAGAGCCTAACAGAACTGGGAATTTATTGCAGGGAGAGATCCCTCCCTTATACTGGAAAACCAATCTCAGCGTATGACAGTCGGCAAGCATCCAATTACCAGGTCCTTTGTTTGGACAGGATCCTCAAAAAGCAGCCAGCCAGGATTAATGAAGATGCCACTGCATAAGAATACTTCAAATTCTATGACAACACCAGCAGTAAAGCACCCGTAGAGGCAAGGATGGGGGAGTCACACAAATAGCTGCCAGCATCAGGCAAAAGCAGATGGAAGGATAGCCTGAACTCCTAGTGCACAGTCCCATCCCAGGGGAGCCTTCCAACACACGAGTAGGAAATATTTGGGAATGTCTGGAGTCTTCTAATTAAAGTTCCTTCCAACTTAATCCAAAGAGAGAGGACTCATGTGAGCCAGCACAGCTGGGTGTGTGCAGGTAGAAAAGGGAGCTGAAAAACTTTTCCAAAACTTACTGCAGTTAAAAGAAGGGTCAAGGGGAAACAAAAATACAAGCAGGATCAAGTCTAATTAAAGGAGCAAAACTAAATGACAGCTACAAAAAGGCAGGGGCTATTTTCATACAGAGCAAAGGGTCACTGGCACGTATTTGCAGAGCCCCAACACCCAGAAGGCAGGGAGAAAAGAGGTCCTTTGTGAGAGGGATGGGGAAGCATGGGAACGCAGGAGCCCTGGGGTAGCTCAGAGGCATTACTGTACTTAGCACAAAAGAGAGAAACAATAGAGGGCAAAAGGAGACGAGGCTGGTTATTTTTTTCGGGTATGGTAGGCAAGGGAGGGCTCACAAGTAGTGTTGGGAGAGATAACTGGGAAAAGTGGCCACTGAGGAAGGGCCTGACGCACGGAGGGGAAGAGAGGGGGAACCCTGCATTGGGCACGGTTCAAGTCCTCTGATCACAGTGATTTCCAAGGTAAATGGCAAGCCAATCTGCTGAACTAATTACTATGAGGCACCTTCTGAACAGAGGAGCAAAGTGTTATTAGGAGGAATTACCCAGCAGAGCCCTGACAAGGAGACGCTCTTCTTATGTGAAACAAAATGCAGGAGGGAGACAACACGTTAAGATACACCCAGGGTTACTGTTTCCAAGGCTCTGAGGAAGTCCCTCAGCTCTGCCCCTGGCCCAGGAGCTGCATGAAATGCCAAGTAACTCCCTGGAGCTCTGCACGGCTCCCAGAGCCAGGACAGCGCCAGGAGCAAGACAGCAGCGACCCAAACCTGCATCTGCTGTTACTCCTTCGATTCTGACAGGACTGTCTTGATACTCACCCCCCACCCCCAGCTTCCAGAAGCACAACAGCCCAGAATCTTTGTTCGGGGCTGTTAAGCTGAAATTGAGTCCTTCATTGCCTTAACTTGGGTACCCAAGCCCAGAATCCATGCAGAATCACAGATGCTTTAAGGTTGGAAAACACCTCCAAAGGTCACCAAGTTCAACCACGTTGCCAATGTCTGACCACAGCAGCTTCTCTACAACCCTGCCCAACTTGGGTACTAGTACAACTCCTGTCCCAAAGAGCCAGAGAACTTTCCAAGGCATTGTGCAAATTAAACAGACAAGACAGCAATATCCTGCAAATCGATTAGAAGGGCAAATGATCAATGGTAGATAAAGAGCTTATGGGGATGCAATGAGAGCCAGCACTGGGACACCAGCATGGCAATCACAAGCAGGACAACAGCAAGGCAAGCTGCCACCCTCTTGCCATGCACAGCAGAAAAGAAACCCAAGACTAACTTTGCCTTTCACTCACCAAGCCCGTTCTTCTGTACCAAGAGCAAACCCAGCTTTCCCCATGAAACAAAGACAACACCAGCCAGGTCACCCTGCTGCAAACCCCCATCTTTACATTGCTTAGTCTCATAGCTTAGTGATAGCGTCCCAGCTCCTTGAAGGCTGTTCCTGCTGTGGGGTGTGCAGCTTCACCCCACACTGGTGAAACGGAGACAAGAATCGCTCCGTCACTTCAGTTCAAGTCTGGTAGTAATTAGTTTCATTGAGTTTGACATTTGAAATAAATGAAGTAAGGAACATGCTTCCACCATCTGGAAAAGTGCATGCTGACACTTCCAATCATCTGTGCATCCACTCGTGAATGTCTGCAAGTAATGTTTGGTATTTTTACATATAGAGAAGGTAAACGACACAGAGGGCATCAATGCATGCAGACAAGTACAGCAGCCCAGCACCACTCATCATATACATGAGCAAAAGGCACATTGGGGACTGGAAACAGCCAAGCAAGGTAAGAAAATATCTGGGAAACTGAGACAAGTCAAACGCCAAGATGAGTTATCTGAAAGTTTTAGGAGGACATTTGTACATGCAGCACGCTTGATAGTCTCTCCATCACTAAAATAAGCAAAATAGGATGCACATTGCATTTAGGGGTATACACAACAGCTTAAAAGTAATCTGTGTATGTTTCAAATGCCCCCTCATTTATTACTCCAAGGGAATACAGACTTTTCTTAGCTACAGGAAAACAAGTCTTGTCTTTACAAAAGTGCAAAGAGGTCACTTACAGTATGTTCCTCTTCCCTTCATTAACATGCTGAGATATCTTTTCCAGTGTAAGGGGAAAGGAAGAGATATTCCCTTTGGCATTAAGACAGACATTCTAGAAAATGTAATATCAGACTCAAACTCATGAGAGTCTGGAAAGGACTCTGTGCTCTTTCAGTGCCATCCTGGCTCCTCCTGCCCATTCCTGTCAAAAATCCTCAGGATGTGCACATGGAGAAGCTCCAGAGCCATTGCTATGTGTGTAGGTAATGGAATAAAATAATTCCATACTGAAACCAGGACACTACAGTTCAAATCCACCACGGTGCCAATTAAAAGCAGCCATAACCATAATTCAAGCTTTGCACAAAACAGGGGTTTAACCCTAACTAGGGCCACCCAGCCTATATGAAAAGGCTCCAGTGCATACGTTGAGTCTTCCTTGCTCCATCTGCAAACACCTAAACCCATCACACTGCAGCCCTCAGGACTAAGGCAGAGTGTTTCTGCTCTTCACATCCAAACCATGGTGGAGCATTAGTTTCTCCAGTGGCAACTGCCTCCTCCCCAGGAGTCACTGACATCTCACCCAGCAGCTCCGGCCCCAATCCATCCCTTCTCCTGCTCACTCTGGGAAGCTCTGTACCAAGACACTTCAGAGTATGGAAAGGCAAAGATGCTCTCAGCACCGCAGGATGCTCTCAGACCCATAAGCCTCACCCATGCCAAGCATGCTGCTTCCTTCCAAAGCCCTGAGCCATTGCTTGGCAGGTTTCCAGGGGCTCAGATGAGGACTGTGACTTGCCTAGAGCAGGTTATTGCACCTCCCCAGTTCTCCAGGGATTGTTTCTCACTAGGCTTTACTTCCTAAAAGAATTCTCCACATGCCTTATTTAATCCTGTGCCGACTGACATTACACAGGCGTGACATACCTGCCTGTATTAACGCCCCCTCTGCTATCATTCATTGCTCACCAAAATGGAAAGAAAAGTGTTGAAAAAAAATCTCTCCTCCCAAATACAATCCTTGGGGCACATCTCTAGCTTTCAGTCCTCAGCACAGGAGAACCCCTCTGAGTTTCACAGAAGCTCCCCCGCTATTTTCAGCCTTTCCAATGGCTAAACCATCCTATAAGATGCTCTCAACATTGGGCATTTTGCTACTAGCAGAAAAATAATCAATTTGAACCCAAGAGTCACAACAGGGGTGGGTACACAGAGCCCCAAATCCCACCTGGGTTCCTTAGAAGCCTCGTGAATTAAAGCAAAGATGTGGCAGATACCACTCCCCCAGAAGCAGATGTTTCAGCTTCATCCATAAAAAGCTCAGTCCCAGGTCCCAAATTGGCCAGCTCTGCTCTGGCAGCACAGACCCAGCTTCTTCCAGGCTTGCAGGAAACGAGGCTGCTGTTATTTGGCATCAGTGTCCCCAGGGCAAGAAGGGCCCCGGCTTGTCTGGCCAAGGCTTTGGAGCAGGGAGCTGCAGGGAGGGAAGCACGCTGAGTTACTCCTCTGCTCTGAATGTGAGGAACATCTTTAACTGATGTTCTGACTCTGAAAGCTTCAGAGCATCTCCAAGTTTATTTGGTGTGAGTTTTTAAGTACATTCAAATGAGGAACCCAAAGTTCTTCACAGATATTTCCACACCCAAAACACTCTCCAGTTTTGGTTCTGGTTCATATTTCATAGGAAAAATCTTAATCAGCTTTGTGTCACCCAAACCTATTCCTATTCCCCATTGCCATGAGAAGTTACATTGCATTTTCCATGCTCCATAAACTGCTGAAAAAAATGCAAGCCTGTGGCAAGGAAAACAGCAAGGCAAAAGCAGTGCTAGAGAAGAGAAGGGGGGTTTTCTGACTCCTGCTTGGTGATGCTCTGCTACTTCACTGCCTAAATTCCCAAGGGCCAATGAAAGTCAGGTCCCAGCCTTGCCATCCGCCCTCAGATCCCTGTGGACACGCTCCTACAGCAGTGCAGTACTGCAAGAGCCAGGCACACAGCCAAGAAGCCAAAAAAAAAAGATAATCCCATCTCTGCCCAGGCATGGGGCAGCAAAGGTCAAACCAAAAATCCTGGCCCATGCACAGGGCCTCAGTGCACAGGAATCCCCTAAGCAGGGACCATGGTGGTGTTTGGAGCCTGGGTACAGAGCCCCACATCCCACATCCTTGGGCACTGCTCCGTGCCAAAGGCTACACAGCTCCTCAGCTCTGCTTTCCCCATTTAAGGGGTAAAGGGCTGATCCTGCCCAGTGCTGAGCTCAGCTCACAGGGAGCATTGCAGCCAGACCCTGCCATGGGAACGTGGCTGTGGTTGGGAAAGAAATAGATGGTGAGACACAGCAGAGGACTTCACCCTCTGTGCTGGCTCTGGAGGAAGGGTTCAGCATGCCTGCCACACTGTCTATACATAGTCCTGTAAGACAATAGCCTCCAGCACATAAAGGCTTCGCCGCTTCCTGATATAGCTCTTTAATTAAGAGCACTGGGAAAAACTGATGTTTCTAGAGCAGATATGGCCCTTATTGTTTTTTCTGGTCTGCATCCTGCAGGGAATCAGGGCTGAAGGGTTTGGTTTTTTTTAAAAATAAAAAAAAAAAAAGAAGCCAGAGCCTGTTACAAGCACTGGGGTCTGATTGCTCCTCCCAGTCCCAGCTCCTGAGGTCAGCAGGGAAAGCATCCAGCAGTTGCAGAAAGACAGATTGTTTTAATTTAAACATTTGAGGCAGAGTGAGGGACTTTCTCCCAAAGTGTACAAGACGTGATAATATGCTTCTCCCCAGCCCTGCGAGCTCTTGCGAGAGAACATTCCGAGCAGTTTTCCTATATGAGCACTCGCCAGCGTATGCCAGAGGCAGCAACCAGCATGAAAGGGGCTTCCTCCTCCCATCCTTGCCTTGCTTTTGGAGCAGAGGAAAGATGAGGGGATTCTTAGTGACCTGCCCTCCCTGTTACAAAAAGCAGAATACCCAATGGGATCAAGAGAAAAACATCAGCCTCATGGAGAGCAGCATCTGCAGCTCCAGGCGAGCAGTCCTTATCCTTCAAGGAATCGACAGCTTTCCAAGATGAGACACTGAGCAGCCCGTGGTTCAGGGAACAGATGCTGTGGCTCAGGGGGGATGGACAGGCTCACAGCTTCAGGGGAAATCCTCTGAGGGGCATGTACAGTGTGACTCCTGCCCTGCATGGCGGCACCCACCACATCACACAACAGCTCTGCCGGTCCCACACACCTCACGCTGCCTGAAGCTCTGTCCTGCCTAACCTCAACCAAACACCCACCACCCACCTCAACTTTAACCCCCATGCAATACCAACGCAAGGGCGCCAGACAATGCTTCACTGCACAGACCAGGCACTGTTCTCCCCTGCACGAGAGCTATAAGCCATTGACTCTTGCCTCACTACATCCCACCCCCCCAGGGGGACCATCAGCTATTGCATCACTAGCAAAACAGCCCTGGTTCCCAGTCATCTAGTATCAAATGGGAAGTGGGAAATTTTGGCCACCTCGGATCAAAGCTATACTGGTAAATTCATTTGAAAGTTGTTTATGGAAATGATCTTACAATCGGCAGGCAAGAGGAACAGTTGGCTCCACTTTCTACTGAAGGTGTATTTTGGTGGAGAAGAATCAAGAGTCTAAAATTTTAGGGGTTTTTTTGAAGGAATATCTGCTTTACACCAGCAGAATGATTTCAGAACAGAAAAATCCAATGGCTAGAAATCAAAACTAGAAATATTTCTATGTATTGTCTCTCAGGATTCAAATTCTGCCAAAATACCAAAGGAGGACTAGACAGTGTGCAGGGGTGTCTACCACAGCACACAGTTTCAAATGCACCATGGATGTTTTCTTTCTAGGACAGTGAAAAGCAATTAGCCAAAATGCTGATTACACACACACACACACCCCCCCTCCAAGGAGGGTGCTTAAGCCATTTGAAAAAGGAAACCCACAGGTACAGAGCCCATGACTTAAAAGAAACTCTACCCCATTAAAAAGAGCATTAACAACTTCTGAACTGGCTTCTGTTTTCTGGTCTCCTGGCCACCACCGCTGTTTTATTGAAATTGCCCCAGCAGTATCAATTAAAGGGAAATTCTGGCCAACTCCCCATCCTATCCCACCCACTTGGCATCGACCCAGCCAAAGCTCAGTGCTCCCCCTTCCACACATGCAACCCACGAGCCACAGTTCTATTTCCAGTGCTCTGCCCGTGTGGTTAACCAGCTGCCTGGGGCTTGTTGAATGAAGCTTTCGGGCAGGAAATTAAAAAAGCTTAATTTACAACTGGGCATTTTGTAGGGCCAGGGCAGGGGATGGACCCATGCTTACCTCCTTCAGGCACCCTATGGACTCACACATACCACCGTCCTGCTCTGTCGCTGCAGCTCCAGTCCCCATGCCGGTGCAGGAACCGAGCTGGCACCACTGCACAAGGAGCACACCTTTCCTCACCAGCCTTTCAAGGGATAATCCTGTCCCACGGCATCACCTTTGCAACACTGCCAACCTGTGCTTTAAGCGATGGAGGCTGAGTTCATGGAGCCTCCACATTACTTTGGAGGTGGCTTTTCCTTCAGACTACCGCTGGGCATGTAACTCCAAGGAGTAGAGCTTACCAACCCTACAGACTCTGGCTGCTCTGCAGAACAGCAGCCACCAGCTCAAAGCTTTCAAGAACATGAGCCTGTCTTTCTGCACACAGCCTACATCAGCAGCTGCCTTCGGAGCCCCCAGCAGCTCCAACTGACAGACCCCAGCTCCAGCCCTTTGCTAACTTTTAGGTGCTTGAACACTTGGACAGATCTCAGCTGAGATGCTCTTGCAACCCCCTGGAAGAACAGTGAAACAGAGCTGCCTGGCACCAGCTGAAACACCTGGCTTGGAAGCTCCTTTTTTTTCCATTTCTTCTGAGTGGAGTGACACTTGTATTCACAGTGACTCATCTCCTTGACCTTTCTATTCACTTTGAATGGTGCAAGCTGGAAATAAGGGCATACAAACAATGCGTTCATTATTCAGCTGGTGAACTGCAGCCCTCAGACCAAATCTCTGCCCTGCCACAGACAAGAGCACACAGAGCAGATATCTCATTCCAGCACATCGAGGATGAACCCACCTCAAAGGCCACACGAATCTACTGCAGAGCTCGTATTTGAGGGGTGCAAGTCAAGCTGCACCAAAAAAACCCGCTGTGTGAAGTGCTGTCAGAGCACAAGAGATCCTGGGAAACTGGCAGTGTCATCTCCAGGAATTCAGCTGCAAGGAATTCTTACTTAAGTATTGTCTTGGAAACAAAAAAAAGGGGGTGGAGGGAGGAACAGCAGAGGAAAAGAGGCCAGCTAGGCTCTCAGTGAGGATACATGAGCTCAGCCAAAGCACAGCTCTTTCCTGTATAGCCACGCTCAAAAAATAGAAACTCCAGCTGACATGCAAATGAAATTCTAAATCTGGCCACTAAAGCTGCCTGACGGTCCCTTCACACAGGGACTCTGGCATGAAACTCCTGCTAAAGCCACACCTCAATGCCAGGTTTTCTGCAGGGAGGCAGGACCAGGGTACAGGGACTACCCTAAGGTCTGGGAGAAACCCTTCTGCAGATAGGAACAGGTATGGATGGAGCTCATCCCGCTCACTCAGTCCCCAAACTCACTTTTTTTCCCCCCTCTCCAGGAAGTTACACAACCTTGATGGAAAGCTCCAGCACTGTAAATACATCAATACCACTTTCCTAGTTTCAAAATGACATCTCAACATTGTGAAAGCTTCCTGGTGACACCAAGAAACCTGTTGACTTCTGCAGATAAAAAGAGCCCAGGCTCAGAGCAACCAACCTCAAAAACCCCTTTTGTGGAGCTCCTTCACTTACTTATTTCAGTTCTAAGGGTTTTCCAGACATGTCCACAGAGAAACCACAGCATCATTTGGACAGTTAACTCAGTGCTAGGCTTCATTTCAAGAGCCTTGAGACTTGCCAACAGTAACCTGGTGGCTAATTATACCATGTTGCCAACCTAAGTTTTTCCCATATAACATTAGAATTTAACACTTTTTTCCATTCTTTCATGTCTCAACTCTTTTTTTCCAGTTTTGCTTGTTCTGCACATACTGGTTTGTGTGTCACACAACAGTTCATTTTATTTTTAAGAAAAACAGCCAGCTTGCAAGCTCAGTACCTTTCACACAAGCTCTAACCAAGCTGGTAAGAATAAAATCTTTGATACACAGCAAGGCCAGAAGATGTTCACAGGAACCTCAAACAAGCCAGGAGAGCAAAGGAGAGGGAATGTGCTACCTAATTTAACAGCTGAAGGTTTAAGTAACAGGCAACACCAGGAGGCTGGAAAAAAATATGTATCTAAGGGTTTAAAGAATGCATTCTGCTTGCCTTGGTCAAAGATTTGCACCCACAGCCAGGCAGTGAAGCTGCTAGCTCCGGACACTGCCGTGCTCTGCTGATGCTCAGCCAGAAGCGAGCAGCCAAACTCTGGCAATGAAACTGTTCCCTAATAGAGGTGTGAGGTTCTCTGCCTTTTCCAGAAAGCACAAGACAGTGTCCACCTGGAAGTGTTGCACTTCCAAAAAATAATAAATAAAATCGCTCAAAAATCTGGTGAAAAAGCCACCACCCCATCAGCAGTGATTGAAACCCCACCAACATCTCCAGGCTGCTATTCCCAACAGCTCTGTACAACAGCCACACTCCAAGAGTGGCCACAACCAGAGAGGAATAATAAAAAACCCCAAGAGCCAAAAAAAGGCACCGAGTAGTCCTGATCCCAAAGAGCATCCCCAAGCACAGAGCAGCCTCTGCATCTCAGCAGAACCTGAGCTTGGAAGGCAGCACAAGGGAAGCAGTGCCTCGGGTTGCATCAGCATTCCTATGTGGCTTTCCCACCATGTCAGCTGATCTAAGGGGGAACCCCCTTCGTGGGGATAGTGTATCCAGGACCAGGTCCTTCTGCTCATATCCATGATAGATGGGTGCACTCCATGCTAAAAAGAAGTTAATGTCAAGGACCTGCACAGATAGTGCGTGGAAACCAGCAGGGATTATAAATCAGAACTGCAGAAGAAGTGTTAACTCCTGTGTGCAGATGCCTTTGTGGTGACATGGACTTCTACTGTGGGACAGATCCTGCAGATCTTAAATTTGACCTAATTCCAGTAGATGACTGTTTCAGGCCTCAGCATTCCCAAAATATCCTCAGCAGCATTAGCATCGGAGACCTTCGGCAGAGTGGGGGCTTTCCTAAATACATGGTGAGTAAAGTCTGCACTAGGTAAGAGCACAAAATAGAATGGAAGAAGTTGTCTTCCACATGAGAAACATCTGAGAAGATGTATGTTTTGGGGTTCATTCCTGGTTTACTTCCCAGGCAATTTTTCTCATTTTAAACAGCAGATTCCATTTACCAAACTTTAGGCATTGAAAAAGCTATAATCACATTTACAACAGAACCCAAATAACATTTTAGACCTTTCTCTGCAGAGTAACTCGTTTTGTAGAACAATAGCTGCACCCTGAGGATAAGACTCCTGCTAAACAAACCAGGCAGGAGCATACGTGGGCAAGGAGGTACCTAAGTGACAAGTAATTTATACTCGTAACACAGCAGGGATTTCCCCCGTCTTCGGGGCTGCTACATGTCAAAGTCACTTCAACAGCAGAGCACGAGCTCCAAACACCTTTCCACATCACTCCAGACCTGAGTACCTCTACCCTGAACCATGGCGTTGGCAGGCTGGTTCCTAATGTCCCACGCCAGTGCCAAGCAGCTGATCACAGAGTCTCCTGACTCAACCTTTGGAAGCCCTTTAAGGCCAAGCTGCCCCTGCCTGCACCACTTGCTCAAAGAAGGTCCCAGACCCCTCTCTGCACCAGCAGTGTTCCCTGCCATCCAACAACCCGCGGAGGGGGGCTCTGCTCCCAGCTCTTCACAGGTCCCACCATTCTCCAGACGTATCTACAGGCAACCACACATGCACATAGACAGTAAAACCATCAGTTACCATGGTGATACCTCATCTGAGCACTTTTTTACATACACAGTCTCCCCAGGGCCAGCTGGCCTGTCCCCTCCCTTCCCTTCATTGCCCCTTTAGGTTCACCCCTAATCCTCAATCTGCTTGTGTGGAAGCTTTCCCAGCAGTATTTGCTCCGTGAAGTTTTCCCCAGTGTAGATTTCTATGTTTACACAGAGCAACTGGCCATCCATCCATCCTCCATCTGCTTCGGAAGGGCAGCTCCGCAATGCGGCCCCAGCAGCCGGACAGCGAGGGGAGAGGGAGGGAGCAGGTCAATCAGGGCAAGGAAGAGTGATTGTTAAAAGGATTAATTGCCAATTTGTGTTACCTCTAGAGAAGAGAAAAAAAAAAAAAAAAGTCTTCAGGCTGAAGAACAGTTTCCTGGAAAGCAGTCCCATGGATTTATTTCTGAAGTCCAGAAAAAACCCCAAACTTGGATTACCTAAAACACATCTAAGAACGGCGCTTCACATAAATGCCTCTGCATTAGTGGCATATGTCACAGCGGTGCCATCTGCTTATCTGCACCTGCTGCCATACTTCATCTCATCCTAAAGATTATACCTGTAATTCAGAGCAGTTGTGAGAACACCTACTCTAAGCCCAAGCCCTGAATCCAGGCTGGAGGACCTAAGGGGAGATGAGTCCCCAAAGCACTGATAGACAGCCTTGGGACCAGACCTCACCTTCACTGTTACAAGAAAAGCAACTGGGCATGTAGTGATGTCCTGTCACTACCAAGGGTGACAGGACATCTACATGTCACTAAGGGTCTGGGCCTCTGGGAGGTGACAAAGATTTTCATGTTGGAGCTCTGAGAAAAAGAAAGGCTACTCCAAAATTAAAACTGATGCTGGTACCACACATACAAGCTGCACTCAAATTAGCCACCAGTAAATCCTACCTACTTAATGAGGCTCACCACCCCCACCTCCATCACTGGGAGATGGGAGCTGGAGCCATAATACTGCGTCTCACCCCAAAAGCTTCCGAGATGTTAGCACAGCCCCTGTAACACCATGGTGTGACTGTGACCTACCAGTTAGATTTGCTCTGTGTTTCAAAAGGAATGAATCCAAAAAACCTCTCTCTTTCAGCAACAAGGCACAAGGGGCAGGGACAGTCCTGTTTAAGGGACTTTACGGCCCCTCCCTATCTGTTCTAGGGCAGGCTATGTCTGCAAGCAGACTAACACCAAGCCAGTTCTGGTTATTGGATTGCCCTTGCTCTTAAAAAGAGGTTTTCTATGCGAGTATCCAGTATCAGAGGCAGCGACACCAGCAGGCAAGTCCATGCTGCTGTCACCTCCTGTACACCAAACATCACCGACTCTAGAGCAGGTTCTGCCCTAAAGACCAGAAATGAAATGGTATTCCTCCAATTCCCAACAAACTATCACCCAGATAACACTGCAATGCTTCCTACTGAAGAGCTAGAGTTCCCCTTTACTGGCCAAGGGAACCAGCTTCTCGACTGCCAGCCTGTAACCAGCTCCTGCATCCAGCACAGCTACAAGCACCGTGGGCAGACAAGGAAGGAACAAGCCTTCAAAAGCCACCTTGAAGGGAACAGTCAGCAAGGAGGGTGTTTTTTTTGTCTTGACCCCAGTTTACATGCAAGAATAATATATTACCTCAGCTGAATGCCTCAACTGCGTCCCCTGGATGGGGCATGTCCAACAGCTGGGTGCTTTTAAGTTACAAAATCCTGTTCCAATCTGGCAATGCATTGACAGCATAATCCAGGTTTTACGCCGGAAATCAGATCTGCCCATCAATTCCAGACTTATATAGTCATATTTCTTCTTGTAAAACAATATCAACACTTTTGATTGGCAAAATATTAAACAAAACACTTCTAACTGGCTGGACAAAGATTATTTTTTTTAGCTCATTCTAGATGACTGGGGAAGAGCCAAGGAGAGAAGCAACAGATGGTAACAGGATACTTCAAAATTTCCAACATTTTTATTGCTTTTAAAGGGCATGCCATGTATTCTTATTACACTCTTCCTTGCCACTAAAGGAAACTGCTGCTTCCAAAAATTTTCACCCAGAAACCTGATTCAATTTTATAGGGATTTGTAAAAGCAGAGACAGATTCCAACTTTGTCTGTGGGTTAGATCTGTGTGTGACATCATCTGGTAAAATATGGGAAAATCTGAGCTGGAAGGGCAGTGTTAGAGGCAGTTCGGTTCACGGTGCCTTCGACATCGTATTTCTCCCTCTGGAAACCCACTCTGCAAAGTTTCTTCCCCCTTTTCTTTGGGGCCACCTGATGGATCTGCTTTTGAAGATCACAGACAAGAGCCACTTCTCTCCATACAGAGAAGCTGATTAAAATGAAACTGAAACAATCTGAGCTGAAATAAAACCAAAGAGAACTTGGAAAGATTAAAAAGAACAGTAATGAGCATTAGTCAACGCCATCAGCGGTCCCAATCTGACTCCTCCCTCATCCAAATTATTTGCTGTCCTGTTAGTAGGCTCATTAGGAAAACTCAAAGCCTTTTGCTGCATGAGTCCTTACTGGGAGCAGCACCCTGGCCCTACAAAAGCTCTCCAGCCACCCACCCACCGCAGCACTAACCCCAGCCAGCCCACTGCTTCCTCCAGCTGCAACCCATAGCTAGACCCAGAAAAACCATCAGAAAAGTTACCTGGTAACTTTAAAAGGAGCCAGTTCTTCTGCTGGAGCTGCCCCAAGGACATACACCGACAAGACAAAGTGCCTAAGGATGCTCTAAAGCCACTTAAACATTGGCACAGAAACACCCGAACCGGTCACCTTTCCTTTGATACAGTTGAGACTGGTAAGAATTCAGTTTTCCCCTCACACAAAGCAGGAAAGCATCCTGAAAAGCTAGCTGCTCAGAAAGGGGACCAGAGAAGAGTAGTACCGCTCCCGTATTCTTCCAGAGAACTGCTCCAACAACCCGACACGTCTGTGCAACACAAACTCCTGCAACAGCTCCCACTGCCATTAAACTTTTCCTGCCCTGATGCTCTAAAGGCATTTTATTCATTGACTTGCACCTTATTTTCCTTCTCCCTCAGACTTTGCAAGCAAACCATTAATGAAAGCATTCCTCGTACACCCACCTTCTCTTCCTGGAGCTTGTTTTTAGAACCTACAAATTACAATATCTGCAATCACTGCTATACACACAACCACACATGCGTTTGTCCTGGTAGCACACAAACCACCCTGCAAACATCCCTGGCCGGGCTTCTCAGGGAAAAGTACCCAGAGCACACAAAAATCAAGGCTGGAAGCTGGATCCCAGACAGCTCAGCTCTTCGGGACACTTCTCACTGAGTTTCTCAAGTTTCCCTGCAGAACTCCCATCTACTTTTAACTTTGCAGATGGCAAACTCAGCCTCACCAACAAACCGCTTCTCAGCCTTTCCCTTGAAACAACAACATAAAAAGACCTCAGAGCACCGGTGCCTCCATGTGTCTGCTACAAACTCCAAAAAAAAACACAACCAACCAACCCCACTCTGAAAACACAAGAGGAAACTTTTGCAGCGGATGGATCCACAAGCCTCCATCTGTGCCCTGCTCGGGCATTTCCCAGCCCACCCGGGGAAGGCAGAAAATTGAAAGCAGAGCTCTCAAAACACACTCAGCAAACCCAAAGCTGATGAAATAAAGTGCTTAGTCCCACTCCCGCACGACTGCAGAAAGAAAAAGGCATTCCAGGGTTTGGGGTGGGTTTTTTTTCCCCCCCTTCCCGGTTGCGTGTCTAGTGCTATTGCACATCTGGTACTTCACAGAGCTTCCTCTCGCCACAACTCAACAGCCACAGTTTTAGGGAGAAACCCTGCAAACTGGGGATGGTGAGGCAGGGGGAGGGAAAGGGGGGAACAGAGTGTGCCTTAGAGTCCCAGGCAGAAGGGGCTGAAGAGATTTTTGTGTCCAGAGATCCGCGCTTTGATGTGCGGAGGGGGGAGAGCAGATTACTTCTGGACAAAAAAAGTTTCTTCTCAAGTAGGAGAAATGAGGTTTCCAGTTTACTAAATATATATTCACCTATATACACACATACAGGGGGCTAAATATTTACATACACACGCAGATATATACAAAAAGACCTCGAAGCTCCACAAACACATTCTGACTTTTGCTTCAGAAAAAAAACAAGCCCAGCAACAGGCAGCTCTGCCCTAAGAAAGGCGAATAAAGTATTGTTTTAAGTTTTTCCCCTTTTACGGGCCCCCTGACAAATGGCATTCAGCTAAAGGAGGTTGGGTGGGTTTTTTTGTTGGGGTTTTTTCCTCTTTCTTTTCTTTCTTTCCCCCCTCAGCTTCCCCGGAATGCACTAAGTAAGGGAAGACAAACGTTTTGCCCCGCACAAAAGCCATCTAGCCCTCCCCACCAGCCCGGTTCTTCCCCCCTCCCCGGCCCCGCACGCCGCTGACACCCGCCTCCCTCCCGCGGCAACCGGGACTCGCTGCCCCGGGGATGGGAAGGGGTATAAGGGGGAGGGGGACTCGGGGGCCGCTTACCTGCCCGTCCGAGGGACAGGGCACCCAGCAACACCAGAGCAGCGGGTACCGACCAGCTCCGTATCCAACTGCGCCTTTTCCACCGCGTGTGCGTATCCATGGTCCACAAAAAACGAGGCACCAGCTCGGGACAACTCGGGGGGGGTGGGGGGAATAAAAAAAAAAAAACAAAA
>VZTU01004340.1:209775-319426 GCA_013400835.1 Zapornia atra
ACACACAACTCCTTTCCCCTCCCGGCCCCCTGCTCTTTCCGGCTCCCAAGGGAGGCAGGGCCCGGGGCTGGTGGGAAAGAGGGGGAAAAAGCAAGGATTTGGTAAAAAACAAGGCAGACAGGCTGGAAAACGTGCGTGCAAAGGGCAGAAAGTGCAAGCAGGAAGGAGTGGAAAGGGAAGGGGGCATCCCCTGGCAAGCTAGCTGGGTGCTGGGGTGGCAAAACCCACCTTTGGCAGGCGCGGGGAGGGGGTATGAAGGGGTCATAGTGCTGCTGACCCACAGCCCATCCTGGGGTCCAGCCCCAGCACTGCTCTGCTCGCTCCTGGGGCTCTTGGTCTCACTACACACCTTTGCACACTAGTGGTGGCTGATGCATCATGCGACTAGACCAAGTTTACTTGATGTGGCTGGGTAAAGCAGCACTATTAGAGCATATTGGGAAAAAACAGCCTGGAGAAGAGAAGGCTGTGGGGGGACCTCATTGCAGCCTGCCAGTCCCTGAAGGGAGCTTATAAGCAGGAGGGGATTCAACTTTTTAAAAGGGCAGATAATGGCAGGGCAAGGGGGATGGATTAAAGCTAAAGGAAGGAAGGGTTAGATTAGATATTAGGGGGAAGTTTTTTTACAGAGAGAGTGGTGAGGTGCTGGAACAGGCTGCCCAGAGAAGTAGTGGATGCCCCGTCCCTGGGGGTGTTCAAGGCCAGGTTGGATGGGGCCCTGGGCAACCTTGTGTAGCTCCAGGCCTGGAGGCTGGTGGCCCTGCCTGTGGCAGGGGGGTTGGAGCTCTATGATCCTTGGGGTCCCTTCCAACCCAGACCATTCTATGATTCTATGAACAGGAGAACCAGTTTGACTCCCTGGAATCACAGAATGTGAGAAGTTGAAGGGACTTCAAAAGATCATCCAGTCCAACCCCCCTGCCAGAGTGGGGTCAGCTAAACCAGGTAGACTTCCCCACAGATCCTGCCCTCCAGCATTTCCCCTTTCCTCAGGTCCCAGGAAAGGAAAACAGACCTCACACAGCAGGACTAGGTGGCACACAATGCAACAAAGCCAAGATCAGGTCATCTGGAGATGGAGGGAAGAAAAACCAAATGCAGCCTGCTCCCTTAACTCAAATGCTCTGAAGACACTTGCTGGTATCAATAGTCGCTTGTTCAGTGCCGTTCAAGATCTGAACATCATTGCTAGCACACATCCAGGTGACAGTCCTGTGACTTAGGTGGTTGGAGTTGTACTGATTTTTCACCGAGCAGTGATTTCACCTAGAGACTGAGCCACATCAAAGCATCCCAGCCCTCTCCAGTCCTCACACAGCAGCATCCTTAAGGCCTTCATTGTCTACAGGGAAAACAACCCTTGCCATCCCTTCAACTCCCACACTCCTACCCCAGACTCAATATCCCTGTCTTACAGGTTCAGTCATTCAGCACAAGAACCTGGGCAGTCACTGGCTGTTCTCTTTATCATATACAAGGAGGACAACATATGAGTTAGGGGTCACTCATCCTGAACATGCTTTGGGCTGTCTGATGGAAGAACTCAGCACAACAGGGGCTTACATTGAGCTTTAGCTATTCACTCAGCATAAATCCTTGACCTGCCAGAACAAAAGTTTCTTGGACAGGTAACTGATATCAAACTAGCACATCAAAACCACAAGCACAGGAGGCCAAATCCCCCTAGTTCTGCAGGAAGAAGCAAGGGGGAAGGAACACTCCCACTCTGCTCAACCTGTAGCCTAGTAAGGAAGCTATCAAATGGTTCAGTGGAGAAGAGCGGTAGAAAATCTCTCTTCACCTCTGAACCTGTTGAGATGGCTTCTCCCTCCTATCTGGAAAGGCTGGAGCACAAGCCACACACAAGAAGAGATTCTCTGCTGAAAGAGCCTTTCACCACAGATGTGAAAGGCAGGTTGGCTGGGAGGAGGCTGCATGTGCTGGCTGCAGCCACGTGCAGGGTGGGTACAGAGCCAGTGGCACTCCCGGGCAGATCTCTCAGGTGAAAGCCCCTTCCAGTTCTTGCCTTTCATGAGTAACCAGATGACTAGAGGCTGGCGAGACAAATTAAGTGATGCTCCATATTCAGGAGGTGCCTGGAGGCAAGCACTTCCAGTACAAGTAACCTGTGTGCAACCCTGAAGACACCACTGCAGAGCACCCACTGGATGCAGCCCAGCAGAGACCACGTCCATCACCACCGCACCTCTCTCCTGCTTTAGGATACCCCACTGCCCTTCCCACAGGCTCACAGCTGCCTTTGGCACGGTGCAGAGCAACTCTTCCACAGCTCAGGGTTTTGGAAGGAGACCCTGCTTTGTCTTCTCCAGCTGCAAGTGAAGATTCCCACGAACACCTGAACACTAAGCAAAGTATTGCCACCCCCTGCCATTCCAGGGGCAGCTTTAGGAAGGGGGATGCCTAAAGCACTGCAGACAAGGAAATAAAAGTACCTCACAACAGTACACTTACACACACATTACTCATTTTCTAAGAGCTCCCAACTCCAGAAGCAAGCCAGAATAATACCCACATCTAGACCTCTATCCAATACAATGCAGCTTTCTTTACACTCATTGAGAACTTGGCCCAGGGACCTTTTGCTGAGCAGTAGGTCTGAGTTTCCAGTTGCTTCCCAGGTGATTTCAAAGCTTGCAGAGACCTGTTCGCCCCTCCTCGACAATAACAGAAATACAGAAAGCTTGTAATGGCAAACTGAAAAATTCCAGCACCCTCATGCCAAGTTTAAAGCACCAATCTGAGCTGGAGCAGCCCAGATCATCTGGCAGTGCAAGCTCCAAGTAGATTTACATGAGCCAGGCTGGTTGATGCCAACTCACAATCCCTCCAGCAGCCAGTTGGGGTAACATCTGAATAGCCAAAGGAATACATTGCAGCAGTGGCAGGTGGCCAAGTAGCTTTAAGGAACAGCAGTTTATAGAACTATTTTCATGACTAAATGCATCTTGAGCCCAGCTTGCTGTTGTTTATAGGATGGAGGATGCGTTTGTGAGCTTTCAAAAAAAGCCACCTTAAGATCCATAGGTTAAATTAAAATAATTAGTGCTATGAAACCAGACATGAGCATTCAGGCAAAAGCCCCTGAGGGCATTATTCTGCAGTTTGGAAGTTAAATATTGAGATAATCAGAAGGGAAAGCCCTAGGTGTTACTGATAACCAGTTACACCCAGTGACCACCTGATGGGCACAGACTGGAAAAAAAGAGACTTAGAACTGCCTGAGCTGTTGCATAAATTGTCAGGAAAGACAGCTGCTCTCAGGCAGGATTTCAGATACTGTCTATGGAGGGCACACATACATAAAAAGGCAGTTTTCCTCTGCAATCTTATTGTTTGCCTTTATTCTTTACAAAGATATAAACAGCTACATCCCCAACTCAAATTGCCTTATGCTGAAGTCACAGTCCTGTCTTATGATCTCACACCTGTTGCCATGAAAATGATTGCTCAAGTTCTGCCCAAGAACAAAAGAGATTTTAGTGATACTGAGACATTCTGGATTGAAAGACTTGGAAAATAAAACTATTTTTTCCCCAAAAGGAAGCACCACAGCTGGTAGCCCAAAGCCAGACACATCTTCAGCCCCAATGCTCTGCGTGGTCTTTAACCTGAATACAGCTTCCTGCACTATCCAGGGCCGTTCATGTCCATTGCCACCCTCTTGAAGAGCTGCAGTGTGGCAGCAACTTCTCCAATCCCCTAAAAACTTTTCTGGAAGCAACACTTTGAACAAAATCTCTCACAAACCTACATTGATACAACACAGTGATGGGCAGCACATCACCAATACTGGAGTACTTCAAGCTCTCAAGGTGATGCCACACACACAAAGCAGTTATTTTCTACTCAGACCAGTGAGGTGGTGAACACCTCCAACAGGCACCTCCCAAATGTGAAGCTTCTAGAAAGAGTTAAGTGGGTTTGTTGGTTTTTTTTCCTCCCTCAAAAATAAAACACAGAAATAAAAATAACACAACTCCTGTGGTTAAGCACCTGTTTGGGCTTTGCAGGCCAATTTCTTTACAAAACAGCTACAGTGCTGTGAGCTGGACAGGCAATTCTCCCAGATACCAAATGCTCTGGTGGAAACTCAAGTCTGATTTTTGCCATGAGGTGGCACCAGGACAAGCCCCATCGGTGGAAAGAGCAGCCAGCACAAGGTGGGGCTTGTTTTTTGTGTGTTTAAATGTTTCATATTCAAAGAGGTTTGTTTAATAGAGGAAATAGCATTATAAAGAGAACAGACTTTCCACTCCTCCCCTTTTTCCAGTGTTGTTGCCTTCTCTGCAGTTTCATGTTAATGACTCCAAGCCATGTATGTGTTTGAGCTGTACTGATGTATTAAATGCAGAAGGACAAATTGCACTATGTGCTGAGCCTATTGAGAAGGATGAACTGAGTTCACCTTCTTCCCCTTTCATGTCATTCCTCTCCATGCCCAGCACCAGCCTGGAAGACCGGTAGATGTTGCCATTCCCCCTTCACATCCCCGTGTTTTATTTTTCTCAAGCCCTATGATCTGTGGTCAAGGGCCCAAGCTAAACCCTATATAATCTGTCTAGACTTCAGGGAGATAATCCTTGGTGCTACATAAAGTGTTATGTCAAACCACGAGGCTGCACATTAACGAGGACTTATCCTATGATCTTCCCAAGGGTCAAAACATGAAGAACTTCCTAAATGACTTGGACTAAACTCTCACTGACCCCAGTGAAGGCTTTGTTGAGTACAGACCAGAGAATTCATAGCCCCAGTTTGTCCATCATAATCATGTCTGAAGATTAAAGGTGAGCCCAAACCACAAAGTTTATGTACAGGTCCAAAACCCATCCAGTGACATCTCACTTGAGCTTGGAGTGCCCGTTGGGAATACTTTCATCTAGACCACTGATGTTCATTTGCAAGCCTATCCACAAGGAAGGCTTTTAATATTTTCCCCAGGGATGAAGAGGGATGGGCAGGACTCAAATGATGGCTCATGCACCTCCTCTTTGGCACCAGTGATGATCACAACACTTTTCAGCAATTTTCAGGCTGTGGGGCTTTCCCCCCCACCTCCTGCCCCTGTTATTCCAAGAATGCAGATGGGCAGTTTTGCTGGTAGAGCTCAGTTTCAAGAACTGAGGTTGCTCTCCTCCCTTCTGCCTTACATTTATTGAAATGACCAGGGCAGGTCTGTGGGGATGAGCACAATTGACATCTATCTCCCCTTCAAGAAAACACCATGCTATTTTTTTTGCCAAATATTCAAAACACAGTTATTTGATATTAGTACAGATCATCTTTGGGAGCTTCTAAACATAAATAAAATTCATAGAAAGAAAAGCCAGAAATGGATTTTTCCCTTACCACAGTTACCTTCTTTGAGCAGACATCTTTCCTAATGAGAAGCATGCTAGAAACCTATTCAGGAAAGCCCTGCATCCAAAACAGAAATTGCTGGAAATCCTAGGATATCAGACTGAATAAGAAGTCAGCAGAAGTTGTAAAGGTTGATCTATAGTGTATAGGTTAATAAGCATGGCATCCCAACTTCCCTGCAGAGCTTTCTCCAAAAAAGCCACCTCTAGAGATGTCTGTGCATTTTTGGGGGGGATTATCATAACAATGCCAGAGGTCTGTATTCTCAAAACCAGCTCAAACCACCTGAGTGTGTACTACCTGGGTGTGAGGGTACAACACCAAACAGGTAGAGCTTAGGGCATGCAGGGATTACTGGATCAAAGTCAAACAGCACAAAATTCAGATTAAGATGTGTAGGAAAAAAGTCTTTGGATTTAGATGTCCTCAGCCATGGAGAATCTTTGACTTCCCAAAGGAAGTGGTGAAAAATCCCATTGCCTGAATCACATCAAATCAGTCCAAACAAACCTATATGGTTGGGAACAATCCTGCCCTGGCATGAGAATAAGTTAGATGACCAGTAAGATCTTTTCCACTGGTAGGTTCTGAAGCTCAGTAATCCTGAAACAATTTGGGTGAGTTGCACAAGAAAGTGTGGTCACTGCACTAAGACAAGTCTTGTGGCTCCTGCTCCCACCACTGAGCTAGTGGGTTAGGGTCTTTTCCTGCCTTTGCTGCCATGTACAAGGCATCCCAGCAGGCCTTCTGCCTCTTTTGCCTGTTGATCATGGTATGGTCTCCAGGAGAAGGGTTACATGCACACAAACTAGCAAAAACCTAAAAAACACAAGAGGTTTTTCACCCCTATGAGCAGTAAAAACACTAAAACTGACATGTTCTACATATGTCCAAGCAACTCATTGAGCATCATTTATGAATTATTCTGCTCAGGTCTAACAACAACTTAAAGCATCCCAGTACATCTTGGTTGCATCAGCTGGTGATCCTCTCATCCTCCAGTCTTCCATCAAAAAAGAAGTATAGAAACTTAAAGCCTAGAGTTTATTTTACTGAACAATTTCCATCCACATCCCCCCTTCAATATTCCTGTCCATTAACCACGTAACACAATTTCCAGGCAGCAATTTCCACTTACAGTTTTGTTGCATTAACTATACCCAAAAAAGGCACATTCCAGAGATTCTCCTTTGATTTCACAAGATTACAGGTTCATTCCACCAAGGGCTTCTGGAGTGACAAACCCTTCATTTTGTTGTCTTCCCCCACTCCCCTCATTGAAGTCGTGGTTTAGAAATGATGAGAATACGAGGATGCTATGCACACCACCCAGCTATCAAAAGGCAATCCAGACAACAGGCAACAGTCTTAGTAAGTCCAAGCTACTTTCTAAATAGAGAGGGGAAATAAAATGTCAGGCAAAGCAGTCATTTCTCTCGATGAATCACTTGAGGAATCCAATCCAGCGAGCAAGTGGTCTAACATGACTAATTTTTTCACTTCTCTCTGTTCAGTGTTTCCAGTAAGTCACCTTCTCAGATGGATCAGCACCTTTTCACAAGTCCACACATAACTTATTCCCTTTTCTCCCTGCTGATGAGTTTTCCAGTTTGGGAAGCTCTGGAGAAAGCCAGACAGCATGGCCAAAGGGCCAGGCCTTGGCCAGAACAAGGTGCCAGATCTTTAACATGTTTAACTAGAGACACAGTGCTCACACATCCAGATTAAGCATCAATACACCACCCTAGATCTCCCCACTACTTGGTTGTCCTGGTTTGTGCTCCGGTTTCTCCGCTGATTTCAGCTGGGTTTCCAGGATGCAGCACACACATACCCACCAAATCCCTACGATAGATGCTCAGCTGCTGCCCAAGGGACAGCAGGATGACCATGAGCCAGCAATGTGCCCTCATGGCCAAAAAGACCAACGGCATCCTGTGGTGTATTAGAAGTGAGGTGGTAAGCAGGTCAAGAGGGGTCCTTCTCCCCCTCTGCTCTGCCCTGGTGAGAGCACACCTGGAATATTGTGTCCAATTCTGGGCTCCTCAGTTCAGGAAGGACATAGAACTCCTTGGAAGAGCCCAGCAGAGGGCTACCAAGGTCATTAAAGGGGTGGAACACCTTCCTTATGAGGAGAGGCAGAGGGAGCTGGGCCTCTTTAGCTTGGAGAAGAGGAGACTGAGGGGTGACCTTATTCATGTTTATAAATATGTAAAGGGTGAGTATCAGGAGATGGAGCCAGGCTCTGCTCAGTCATGGCCAGTGATAGGACAAGGAGCAGCGGGTGCAAGCTGGAGCAGAGGAAGTTCCATGTGAATATAAGGAGGAACTTTGTCACTGTGAGGGTGATGGAGCACTGGGACAGGCTGCCCAGAGAGTTTGTGGAGTCTCCTTCTCTGGAGACATTCAAACCTGCCTGGATGTGTTCCTGTGTGATTTAGTCTGGGTGAGCCTGCTCTGGCAGTGGTTTGGACTATGTGGTCTTTCAGGGTCCCTTCCAACTCCTAATGTTCTGTGATGGTATCTTAGTGCTGGTGTTCTGCTGTAGCATCTACAGGCTTCTGAAATCAGTGCCAGGTTTTACAGCAGTCTGAAACTGCTAATTAGGTGGCCACCTCTTAACAGGGTTTCTTCACTTTAATACAGACCTGGTTTTTCCCCAGGTCAGTTCTTACAGCATTATTTTTAATCCACTTAAATATTTTGTGGGTTTTAGAAATGTAAGAACAAAAAACCCTCAGACATCTTCAAGGAAGTCCAAGGAGTTTTGTCCACACATATTTGCAAGTGCAAAATACTCCTCCAGCATTTCACTTCCCCTGGACAAGCAAATCCAGGACAACACAGCAGAGGATCAGCCCCAATTGTTCTTTCCTGAGGCATTAAAGCAACTCCCAGGGAACAGGTAGCAGACAGACCAGGGTCTGGGGCTTCCTCTTTGAATTGCACCTAGGCCATACCTCTCAGAGAACATCAACTTACGTGTGTATATACACCACCAGCTTTGCCTTTGTTTTACCTGCAGCCCCATCCCCAGAGGGTGGGAGGATCTGAGGGCATTTATACTTGTCCTGTAGGTTCTAGCTGCCTTGGTGGGCTGAAAGGGTTTGCTGCATTGCCCCATCTGACTTCAGAGTGTGATTGCAGCCACAGCTTTGTCACTCCTTGAGGTTTTACTTAGCCTTGGGAAGCAGCACGGTGCCTGTTCAGGGTTCTGCAAACATAAATTCCTGGGCATCTAATGAATATAGGCAACTCCTGAACATTAAGAAATAGAAATCTGCATAAATTAACATTTGGGGGAGATTAAGTCAGCACAGATCCACATGAGATCCTGATTAGGACCAGATGTTTTCTGGAGGTGGGGTTAACTGCTGGTGATGACAATAGGAATGTGGCAGTGCGTCTCAAGGGCAGGAGGGCTGGGAGATGCCCAGCTGGGTCCTGCCCCTTCCCAAAGGCCCAGCTCCCATGGCTGCTAACCTGGTTCAGTCCCCTCCACCTCCCAACACCACAAAACACAGCCTCACAGTGCTCCTATGGACTTGGGCTCACAACTTTTCAGTTATACAGACAAATAAAAAGCACAGGGCTACAGAAGGCAGCAGTCCCAAACCCTGCAGCACCTAAAGCAAGGACACCTACTCCAGACTTACCCTCAGCAGCTCCCCCTCCACAGAAGCAGAGCCCCTCCAAGGAGAGCAGAGTCCTTGGCAGCTCATGACACATCCTAGCTGTGTGGCTTCCACATTAATGGGCGCCTTTAACCCTTTCCTGCTCTACTGCCTTTTATTTACTTATCACACAGCGTCTTTTCCTCTGGCAAGACTTCCCCCATGGCTTTGTATTAATAAATCACAAGGCCAGAAGGGTTTGTGTTTCACAGAGGCCATGGGGTTTCAATGAATTAAGTCTTGTTTGAACTAAAGTATCCTTTTTAGCAAAGCAAACAAACTTCTTGACCTGACTTGTACTGGAGCAAAATGAGCCCAGAAAGAACTTCTGGCTGCAGCAGGAAGGTATTTTGCTTGAAAAGTCAAGTATAACTGCTTCCTCATGGCACTGCTGAGAGAATGGAAGATCTGAGGAGACACCCTCATCTCAGACATTCTCCTGGGTCCAAGATTGATTTATATAAGGGCCCTTTATACCCTTCTGGCAGCCCTTAAATCACCATCAGTGCCTTCTTGCAGTTAGGGATGCTTTTCTTTGTGTCATGTTTGGCCCCACAAAGCAGTTTTTCCCCTCTTTGGTCCATAAGTTCAGCAGCAGAAATGTGCCTGTTATCCAGATGAGATGCTCAACTGACTTAAATTGACCTAGCTCCAAAGGCAATGAGACTTCACACTCACACTTGCAGCATCTCTGCCCCCATGCCTTCCCTTAAATAAAGGAATTCAGCTTCTTAACTACCAAACATGACTGATCTAATTTCCAGCATGACATTAAATCTTCTTGCTAACTGAACTCATTCTACAGCCTTCCCCAAGACCCACAGAAAATTCTGTCCTTTTCCAGAAATGCTTTTCCATCCAGGCAACAATTTATTCCCAGCTCCCACACAGGACTTCAAGCTCCCACAGCTCAGTGCCACAGCCAGTGCAAAGCAGTCATCTCCAGGAGAGGGGCTCCCATGACTTAACTCACACAACTCCAAACCTAAGATCAGGACTTCTGGGACTATTTGCCCCAATCCCATGCTCTGCTAAATCAGCTATTGGCTTTAGCATAGATTCCACTTTTAAGGATCTGTGTATTTAAAAAGACAGAAGAGCCTGCAGATGAAGGATTCAATTGACAAAGGTCAGCAGCAGACATGAGTAATCCATTATGCTGTTAAACAACTCAACACGCAGGGGTTAATCAATGCTTGCCCAAGGTCTAATCCCCCTTTCTGCTAAATAAGTCACTGAAAACAAACTCTGCCTACTAATGTTCTGGAAAGAAAGATAAATGCATACAAGGCTTGAGAAGGTTCAGTTTTCAGAGCTCTGTTACTATAAAGCCTGACTACTGTCAGGCTGACCAGATGTTATTTCCATCCTTGCAAGGATATGGATATGGGGAAGGTTGAGCTGGCACTGTGCCACCTTACAAGAGTCAAAGCACCAGACTACTCCTCAACCTGGGTTAGCAGGGCTGTCCTGCACAGGCAAAGCAGAAGTCACTGTTCCCTTGGGGTTCTGGGCATATTCCTATTTATAGATGTGATTTGGGCTTTTACAAGATGGTAATTTCATGCTGCTCATAAATCTTGCCCTGAAAACCAGTATTTGTAGGTCAGCAAGGAGAAGCAGCCAGCAACCAAAATTGCTGAACTTCTGCAGGAGCTGGACAATTGGGCCACAAACACTGAAATGCAATTAGGAGGAATCAAAGAACCTTATGTTGCCTCTCATCTTGGAAGGGGACATGTTTGTTCCATGAGGATCAGTGGCTGCTGCCTACACATTGAGGAGGTTGTTCAGGATCTGGGAAGAGGGTGACACCATTTGCTTACCTAGTGGATACAGCTTACTGCATCAACATGCAGCCAAGTTTGGACTGGCAAGTCTGATCACTGACACTATGTCATGAAAGCATCCATCCCTCTTGAGTCTCTTGCATTTCTTACACCTTTGGGACTGAATTTTCCCTCAAAGGGGAACAGAGACTCAGCAGAAGGTTATTTCTTTTGGCATTTCAAGATATTAGGAGGAAAATAATACTAGTTTAGGCTCTACAACATTGCAAAGCCCACAGATAAATGCTAACTTGTCCTTAAGGACCCTCCTGTGCCTCACTGTTTTGGGGCAGCCTTGCAAGAGTCCAGTCCCTTAGAATAAATTGCCACACCAAGCTACTGCAGGCCATGCCAACTTTTTTTACAAGCAGGTATTGAGAGCTGGGATCCTCAAGCTGCAGGGTCTGAGACCCCATTTCAATGCTTCTACCACCAATCACTGAGTGAAACCCTTTGGGCCACGTCCATCCCTGCATCCATCACACCCCTGCTCTGTCACTGAAGTAGAAGAGCTTTTCCTCCAAATGCCTGTTACATGGGAGACATATGTAACCAAACCATAACTATGAAACTAAGAAGAGGTTCTGGGTTCCTGAAGAAGAGTTATTGCAACAAACCATTTTCAAAGTTGCATTCAGCCACAAAAGGACTCCAACTTCTCACCCCAACATCCTGGCCTGCCTCCATGAGCAGTAAGTGACTTGCAGGATGTTTGCTGTTTGCTAAGCACCCAAAACACTTGCTGCTTTTCTGAGCTTTTTTTTTCATGTGCCAGTGGAAATTGGAAGGGTCACAAATAGCTCCACAGTGAGTTTTCAAGCTGCTGCTTTTCTCCTGAGCTCTCCAGGACCATCTACAATCTGGGTACACCAGCACCCAATGAAAAAGATGAGATTACAAAGAAAAAGTACAACACTAAGACTTTCAAAACCTTTTTAAAATAAGAAATCAAGCCTCCTCTTAAAGACCCTGTGCCTGACCTCAGCTTAGTGACACCCAAGCATGTCAGCAGAACTGCTTACAGCCAAATCTATCCTCTTGCCCTATGAACTTCTTTGACTAGAGTGAATTTCTTCATGCAAAAAGGCCAGGTGCCTCAGCCTGGGATCTGACTAATGACAATCATTGATGGGGAGCCAGAATTGCATTCCTGCATGCTGGCTTCACCACCCATCCCTGCACATTTCAGACTGTCAGCAGCAGGCATCACAGTCCCCATTGTCCCACCATGGGTGCTGGAGCATCTCAGCTGGGTGTGCCCCCACCACCACCACCCACCCCCCCCACCGTGGATGGTGGAAAGGAGCAGGAATCTCACCCAGCAGCTCTGGCAAACCCTCACTGGAGCAGGAGGCAGCAAATGTGGAAAGCAGATGTGTGAGTGGAGGAAATCAGGTTTGCAGAAGACAAGGAAAGGAAGCACAGAGCAGCCTGCGGGAGCAGCACCTGCCCTGCTGAAGGAGTTGTGTGCTCCTAATAAATGCCTTTGCAGCCGAGGCAGCCACACCAGCACACCGACCAGTTCCCCCCCCACATCCTCTCATTTGTCTTAGCACAGCAGGAAGCAGTCTAGCCTTGAAGATACCGAGAGACATCAGCAGGGACCAGGCTGAGGACTTCCAGCAGCAAGATGTGCACAGCTCCTGTCTGAGCCGGTAGCTCACCAGCTCACTGTAACAGCTAAAGCAGAGAGCCTCTGGCTGAATCTCTGACACAGGGAAGAAGCCTAAAATATTTCCCAGCCCCTCTAGTGACCTGGTGAACCAGTCACTGAAATTCATCAGCAGTCCCTGTACTGGCTGCAAGTGTATATATATATATATTTGGAGAGAAAAACCTGAATGATGGCTATTTTGAGATATAGTACCTGGTTCAGAGCACAAATTTAAACCTGGCCTCCACCTCCTCAGCTGAGGAAGATAAATGATAAGTTTCCACAAGGTTTAGTCCCAGAGAAGCAAAGCTTGCCAACTGCAAAGGAAGCAAACATATCACAATCATTCTCAGACAGCTCTGAAAAATATCCTGTAAATCTTTCACCTGAGACTTTTCACTTGATCTACTCCAAGGCAGGATGAAGGAAGGAAAAAAAATAATCAGAAGGGGCTCTTTCCAGGCATGAGGAGCTGTGGTTTGGTTCAGTACTAATTCTGGCATAGAGGAGTGCTGGTGCATGTGTAGTGTCGTCCTGAAGAGTGTTCAGCTGCATCATAAAGTTTAGTCTTTTGGCATATTGTATAGTAGCTGAACTGACCTAATAGTAGGAATATCACAGATGTGCTGGTTCAATTGTTTCCCAATAAAGCTATACACTGACCTCTTCAGCACCTGCATTTTCACATCCCCAAATGATTAAATAAAGTCCCCTGAATATCTGTATTTCTCAAGTTTGTAGCTCAAGCATGGATTGAGCAAATTCCTGACAGGTTGGAAACATTTATGAAAATATCAGTCTAGAGTCCACTGTAAAAGCACTATCCCACACACAAATCCCCACAGTGCAAATAAAGCCAGAAACACACTCAGTTGCTGCTCTGTATTCTCCTTCCTATGGCCCAAATTCTCTTGGACACTTACAGGAGAAGATGCCAGCTTCCCAAGGGCACCTTTGAAAGCCCAAGAGCAACCCCCCAATCCCAACACTTGGCCACATTTGCTGTGGTTCATTCCCTCACATGCAGCATTGTCCCCACAGGACACAACAAAAGCCTAGCTGGTGGCTGTTTTATTTACTGCCAGCTGCAACTTCTCCTCTGAGTGCTGCAGCATCTGGTACATCAAGTCTGATAAGCTGTATACATGTCTTCCTTATCATGCTGCTCTGGCTTTTCATCTACCAGTGTCCCATGAACACAGAAGGAATCCTATCTTGCAATATACAGCTTGGCCTTTGGAGACACTGAGCATCTCAGTTCGCTACAGATGTTTGGCATGTGGCAGCACAAGTATCATTTAATAGGACTGAGAACAACATTTGCTGCTAAAAACATCAATTACATGTAACTGAAGCTAATTCACATGCAGATCCTCCCAAAGCAAGACAAAGATGGTGGTTCCCACACAAAACTGAGCTTTGCCAAGAATTATGCCTACAACAGAGCAGAATCAGCATTTTCCACAGCAGCAGCAGCAGCACAGGAATCAAGAGCAAATCTGGGGTGAAGTTCAGGCCATTTGCACAAAACCCCAGGGGCAGATTGTCTGCAGGATTTAGCCCAGCAACTCTGAAAGAGCAGCATGCAGTGGGAGCACTGGCAATAAGAGACACCAGTAAGGGGAAGAGGGCAGCTCACCAAGTGATGAACTCAGGCAGCCTGCAAGCATTGACTCCAGGAGCCCTACACAGAGGGGGAAGCACTACATGTCCATGCTGGACTGCAGCAGCCTGGAAGAGCCTCTCCTTTTCACCCATTGATTTAGCACCTCTCTGGCAGGTCAGTTGGGAGAGGAGGTGCAAACCAGAGCACTTGAGCCATCGTGGCCATCACAACCCTCTCCTTGGGGATCTCCTCCCAGCAAGGACCTCTCCCTTTCCCTTGCAAGGCTCCAGCTATCACCACACTGCTCCAGCACCAAGCAGCAGCATCTCTCCTGCACACTAAAGGTCATACAATATAAACAGCATGTTCTCATCATTGTGCTTAAGCCAACAGCAATTAACTGCACAGAGTTATTCATCCCTTTGCTGGTCATGCTATGGTATGGAGTTAACATTATTAAACTGGGGCTTCATTGTTTCCCAAACACTGTGCTGGCATCCGTGGGCTTGGGGATGAGGAAGAGAGCTGTGCTCCACAGCCACCACTCCCATCTCTAAAGCTCAGTAACAGGAAGGAGACAGATCTATGGGCATTGCTAGGAGAAAGGAGAGTCTGCAAAGCTCCAGCTTTCTCTAGCTTGACAATTCTATGAGCATCCCAAAGCAGTGCTCTGAGGCTGCCAAAGGGCTCTTTCTAGACACCCCCCCTCTGGGATCCCCACCATTTATGTCTTTCAGAGCAAGAGGCCTCACTCCAGTGTGTCCCTGCCCTTCCCAAGTCCAGCCACCATGGTGGCTCCATCAGCTTTCAGGGGCCTAAGAGAACTATTTCCAGTATGTACTTTGGAGGAGTCACCAGTCCATAAAGACCTGTGTCAGAGGTACAGAGAGCCCACACCAGCTATTACTGCCACAGACCTTGAAGTAAAGGAGTTTCTTGCCACCGTGTCATGGTTTGCCTCATTACACTGCAGTCTTCTCCTTCCAGCTCAGTGTATTTACCTGCATAAACTGTGGGAAAAAAAGTCTTGGTGTTCAGAGGTGAGAGACAAGACTACTGCTCCACTTCATGGAAAGGTGGAAAGAGGAGGGAAGTGCCATCACAAATGTTTTTCTCCTCAGCCTACTCAAATCCTGGATGCAGATTTGGAAATTCAGGTTACATGGGTTCTGGTGAGCAGGCAGCATGCATGTGTGAGAGCAATGTAAGCAGTTCTATTTTACATCCAGAGAAGAGTTAAATATGATGATTTCCAGGGTATTTGGTAAGGTTAACTGAAAATAAGCCTCTTGCAAGAAAGTGCAGCACAGTATATCAGCCTCCTCCTCAGAGCTAAATTACTTCTGGCTTTACTGTGCTCATCACTTACTCTGTCCAGAGGTTTGACAACAGCACAGTTACAGCTGACAACACACACGGTGTGAAGAACCAGGGCTGAGGCTCAACCCCACTCTGTGGGATAGGGGCCACAATCTCTGCTGCTGGCTTCCAAGATTAGCCAAGCTCTTTGCATTTCTCATACATACCCTGGCTTGCTTCTGATGCAAAAAGAGAGAAAGGGATTTCTTCTTGCCAAACACATCTTGCAGTGAGAAGACATCATAATGAGTCTACCAGCCCTTCAACACAGAAGATATCATATGGAAAAAAGCTAGTCCTTGAGACTCTTGGACAAACCTTGCTTTTTCCCCTTGTTAGACCTGAGATGGACACAGGGAACAGCTGGGATGTTGTTTTAAATAAGAGCAACCAGTTTAATGAAATGTGAAATTTATGAGCTGGTCAGCCTTAGGAATAATTAAGTTCAGGGTCCATAGGGTTTCTCAGTAATGGAAAATCAGCTGTCTTCCTTTAGGATCTATAGGCTGCAATGAAGAACCCCATAAGCCCTTTGGGCAGCCCAGGGACTGATGATACCGCGACTGGCATCACAATACAGAAGTGAAATCCCAGTCGTGGCCTGGAATAGCAAACTCCCAGCAGTTCTACTACACCACACAGCTGGCTTTTTCATTTCTTCTGTGCTTTTTGTTTTCTTAACTGCCTCCAGCAACGTGAGCCTGGAGTTTTGTGAATCGAAGCTGCAGCAGGAGCTCCAAGCCCAATTTCGACTCAAAGGAATGTAAATCCACTAGCAAAGCCACACGTGTGTGGAGGCGTCAGCAAGCAGGGAAGGAAGAAGCTGGAGACCTGAGTATGGGAAAGACCAGAGTCTGCAGCCAGGACAAGAGGAGCGCAGGAAGAGGATCAAGCATGCATTTCTGTCAGACTCCTTTCTGTTCAGTGGTTGGTTGGGTTTTCACAGAATCACAGAATCACAGAATTATCAAGGTTGGAAAAGACCTAAAAGATCATCCAGTCCAACCATTCACCTATTACTACTAGCTCCCACTAAACCATGTCCCTCAATACAACATCTAGTCTTTCCTTGAACACCCCCAGGGTCGGTGACTCCACCACCTCCCTGGGCAGTGCATTCCAGTGCCTGACTACCCTTTCCGAGAAGTAGTGCTTCCTAATGTCCAGCCTGAATCTCCCCTGGCGCAGCTTGACACCATTCCCTCTAGTTCTGTCACTGTCTACACGGGAGAAGAGGCCGGCCCCCAGTTCACTACAACCTCCCTTCAGGAAGTTATAGAGAGCTATAAGGTCTCCCCTGAGCCTCCTCTTCTCCAGGCTGAACAATCCCAGCTCCCTCAGCCGCTCCTCGTAAGGCCTGTGTTCCAGACCCCTCACCAGCTTAGTAGCCCTCCTCTGAACGCGTTCCAGGGCCTCAATGTCTTTCCTGTAATGAGGGGCCCAAAACTGGACACAGTACTCGAGATGCGGCCTCACAAGTGCTGAGTACAGGGGGACAATTACCTCCCTGTTCCTACTAGTAACACTATTTTTGATGCAAGCCAGGATGCCGTTGGCCTTCTTGGCCACCTGCGCACACTGTCGGCTCATGTTCAGCCGTGCATCAATCAGTACCCCCAGGTCCATTTCCTCCACACAGTCCTCCAGCCACTCCGCCCCAAGCCTATAGCGCTGCCTGGGGTTATTGTGGCCAAAGTGCAGGACTCGGCATTTGCTCTTGTTGAACCTCATGAGCAAATGCCGAGTTATGTAGGCAAATGATAATATTCCATAGTGGGAATAGACCCATGATAGGAAGAGTTGCCATGCTTGGGCTGTACTGCAGCTTTCAGAGGCCACAGCAGCCAGCGAGTGTGGGGTGAGCAGGGACAGCCCTCCCCACCACTGCCAGGGGAGAACAGCCCTCCCTCCCAGTGCTCCTCCAGACACCTGTTTGCAGAAGAAATAAATACAGCCCACAGATCAGGGCAGCAAAAAGTCACTGTTCAACACTACACTGAGCATGTACATGTTCTGAGAGCCAGAACCTCCCTGAGTACTCCTCCAAAGCAAAACACAGCAAAGCAAAATAACTGCAGTAAACACAGCAGCTTCCCAAAGGGACAGATTCAGCCAGTCCCAAATAGAACATCTGGTGCTCAGCGGTGTCCTCTCCCTTCACCCACCAAAGCACCAGACAACATCATGAAAAACCTGTCCCTAATGCATCTGGGGTTGCAATGTATCCAACCACCTCAACACAGAATGGCTCCACCACCTCCCAGGACATTCCCAACACCTCCAGGATGCACAAGCACTTTGCAGGTCCTGCTGCTCTTACACCAGCTTTCCCTGGCAATGGTAGCAGCAGCCCAGATGTGCAGGACCAGAAGCAGAGTATTTTGCAGGAACAAACAGCCCCCACACGGTGTTCCCAGCTTCAAGGGGCAGCACTAAAAGCCAAGCAACTCCCAAAAGGCATAAGTTGAAATTGCAACTCAAATCAAGGAGAGCAGCCCAGGAGCTGCTGTGCCAAAGCTGGTCCCCCAGAACAGTCAGCTGGCCATCAAGCCAAGCTAAGGGGATTGCTGTGGCTACACTGACTCCAGACTCGGGGCAGGGGCTCTGTTGGCACAGCCTGCTGCATGCAACTGAATTGAGACCATCAACCTTAGGCTGGTAATACCAGTGGTGCTTGGGCCAGGAGGATTTGGGCAGCCCTGCCACAGCCTGCCCCTCCTGCAAACCCTGCCTCCAGCCCCAGGGCTCTCCCAGTGCGGGGTGGGGGGGCCAGCTCCTTCAGAGGCATCTGTGGTCCAAGAGAAGCTCAGCCACTCTCACCATCACAGGAGAACAGAAGGGTTTTTTCCTCTTTTCCCTTCAAAAACTTCCCACAAATCTTCAAGAAATAAATCACATGGTACCTCTGCAAAAAACTTAATACCTGGCATTAGTGAGGAGCTGCCAAGATACTCTTATTTTTGAGACAGAAAACAGTCTTCTCAGAAATCCCAGTGTAGTAAATTAATCCCAGGAGGTAACAGACTGAGCTTTTGCTACTGTAAATAGACTTTTTCATTATTCTGGAGCATTTTGAGGCCAAAAGACCGTCCCAGCATATTGGAAAGTGTAAGTAACTGTCTCACTTCTCTGCAGAAGAGGAACATTAAACAAGCAGAGCAAGACAGATTGATCAGTTCTTCCATTTAGCTGGCAGCATCTGAAGAGTGGCTGTTGCTGCTGCTTTCACTTATTTCTCTTGCTGGGGAAGGAGGACACACACTCCAAAGGCCCCCACACACAGAGGAAAGAGCTGACACTGTGAGAACAGGGGTCCAGGTCCATGTTCAACAGCTTCAGAGATGCCAGACACAGGATGGTAGCCACCAATATGAGCTGAGGGGCTGCCCCAGGATTTGGGGTACAGACACAGTTCTCTTGGCTGGACTCTACAAGGTAACACTTATACAACCTGTGATGGGAACCATCAAACCCTTAATCATACTTTTTTTCAATTAGGAGGTACACATGCCTCCTACCTTAGAGTAGGGTGATGCCACATGTGTGCCTGGTCTCCAGTGCAGCAAATGTCCATTTAGGAGACAGTTTGCTGCGTTGAGATTAAAGTTTAGTCTCTCTAAAACACCTTTTCACCACCTCTCCTCCCCTTCCTTAAATTATGCTATGGAGATGGCAAACAACTGATGGAAAGTTTCTATAACTCTGGATAAAGCTTAAAGAATTATTTCAGCATAAGATCAGACTCAGAAGCTATACAAGATCAATAACATTTAACAAATCCTGTCCCTGAAGCTGCTCAGTAGGCACATGTGAGCTCAGGAGCCACGATGCTATAAGCAAACCATGAAGCCAAGGGGGAAGGGAGCATTGCAGAACAGACAAGCCTGGCTGGGTAAGGTGTAAGGGGTGACTACAGATGTAGTTCACCTGATCCCAAAGTGTTTGCAAAAGACATCATCTCAGTGAGACAAAATCAGAAATAGGCAGTTCCCATCCTGCAGGTGACCGGCAGCAGGAAGAGACAGAAGATCAAGGGGCAAGGTTGCACACTGAACAGGATTTGGGGTCAAAACCAGCCCTCCCTTCCACCCTCCCGGCTCCTAGACAAGGCAAAACACTTCACTCTCCCCACCCCACAGGGACCTGATGTCCTGCAACCCAGTAACAGCCCCTCTACTTCAAGCATCACCCCCACTCTGTTAGCACTGCCGCCTTGGACCACGTATTCAGACAGCAGGACACCCCAGTCTGGGCACAGAGCCTGGTTCTGCACACAGAAACACCAAATAGCTGCCAGACCTCCAGCCTGAGTTGTCTGGAGGGGGCTGGACCCAAACAGGGCAAGCTCATGGCAGTGATTTACCAGGGAGTGGGGCTGGCAGAGTCTCAGGGTTTGGTTTCTGCACTCCAGGGCTGCCTCACCACCAGTGGCTCTACCCACAGAAAAGCTCCTTTCCCACCTATGTAGCAGCACTGCAGAAAGTGCTTTTAAACTTTGTGTTTTCCACCAACTTCACATTTCCTCCCCACAACTTCTCAATTAATTTCCCTGGGCTTTTAGCACCATTTTCAAGGGCTGGTTTAGCACACCATGTCAGACAGACCACAATTAATGTCACCCTATTTCCTTTCACTAGTATTGCTCCTGACATCTGTACACAAAGCAGTGCTGCCCTCACCTTCCCCAGCTCCCCAGGTCTCTAGCAGACACCCAGCTACCTCACATCACTGTGGGAAGACTCCCCTCCTCACTATCCCATCTTTTCCCCATCCATCCTCAAAATCTGCTTTTACCTGCAGTCTGCAGGAGAATGCTGGGTGAAAACCACCAAGCAGAAGAGATGAACATCTACTTTTATCTGGGCAAAGAGGAGAAACGTCTCATACCTCAAGACCAAGATCTTCTGCTGCCCCCACAGTGCTACCCACCCATCAGTGCACCTCAGTGTGCATTTACAAGCAGCAGGAACTACTGTAGTTCTCACCTGCATAGAAATGGAAACACCTGAAAGCACCTATTTAAGAGGGAAAGCTGGAGCTAATCAGCTTGGCAGTTTGCAAAGCTCAGCTCATCTTCAAGTAGAAGCTGGCAATTATTGCTAATAGCTGGAACTAGCTCAGCATTGATTGGCAACACAAGAGTTCAGGGGAATGCAAACCAGTCCTCCATGTGCACCCCAGCACCAGCAGAGCTTCAGAACACCCCAAGGTGATGGGTACCCCAACCCCTCCCCCTCATTAATTCAGGGGTACACATCTTAATTGTTCATAAAGATATTTTGCAAGAGGATGCTGGCTCACATCTTCCTGGGACTTCACTTTTTTCAGCTTCAATCACTGCATCATGTTAAAGCTGCTAAACCCTTCTCTGCAAGTTATTAGAAACAGTAATTTGGGATTATCTGTAATTCATGAGGAAGACAAAGCCACAATTATATCACAAATTTTTAATTTTTTAGGCTGAAAACTGCCTTCTCTCCTCACCAGTATCACCCAATGCTGCTCAAGGGTTCAGATGGACCTAAGCAACCTGCACCACCTTCCAGGCTAAGAGGACAAGCGAGTTTTCATTGTTTCAGGTCCCCACTTGCACACAACCTTCCAGGCATCGTATGTACATGCTGACTGGAAACCCAGCTTCACCACCAGCAGTTGAGGGAAGTTTTCCAGTTGACAAAGGTATAGTAATTTCCCCATCAGCATCAGTGGGAAGCATGCACAGCTCCATGGTTTCCCTTCCCAGGGATCCCAGACAGCTGTCATTTGGTTTCAGTGGATTCACACCACCTGACTCTAGCATGGCTTTGAAATTCAGGTTCAAGTGAACCAAGCTGAGCTGTAAACAATAAATATCACAAATGCCTTCTTTCCTACCAGTACTAAGCAAAGCAGAAACAAAGCCCCAGCCACTGGAAAGTCTGTTACAATATTTGTAGCAATGTATATTCACAGGAATAGTTCTTGTCCTCTAATTCAATCCCACTTCAGCAGAAGTTAAAGCTTTCCTGCTGACAGCAGGCTGTGTGTTCTCTGAGCAAGGTCTGAAGAAATGCACCTCTCCAAAAACCAAGGAGAGCTCAGCCTGTGAAGTGTGAGGCCACAGGATGAGTGCCTTTTAGCTGGGTATTTTATATTCTGTGCAAAATGATGTACCAGTCCATCACTAGGCTGCTTCTATAACACAAACATGTTGCTCCACAAGTGTGCTGGAATGGTGCTTCCATCCCAAGAACACACCTATAAATAGCACTTCCCCCATTAGCACCCCACTCAATAGATGCATGTCCTTGCTTCCCAGATCACCCAGCAGCAGACTTGTTCTGCACCAAGCTATAGTATTGAACCAGCTCTTTCCACAGGACCACTTGTGAACTTTAGCCCATCCTCACCTACAACTTTCAACCTGGCCCACAGCAAAAGCATAGAGACTTTGTTTAGATCAACACACAAGGAGTATGTGAAACCTCTGGAGGAACTAGAACACTCCCTTTGCCTTCATTCCCTCCACCCTCCCCATGCAGAGCTTCCCACAGCATCTTCCATGCCAGGAGTTGGTCCCTGGGTCACCCACCTTTAGTACTCAGCTGAAGGATCAGAATCTCAAAGGTTCTTCCTAAGGACAACAGACTTTGGGAAAAAAAAACAAACCCTCAGTACATAATTTGTGCCCCTCAGTGGCATCACCAGAGCAGTTATCTGGCACATCCATCCTCCAGCACTCCCTGACCCAGCACCACCACAGGCAGAGCAGAAAGAAGATGAGAGCTACCTGGGGCCTCCTAATAAAGCACATTCCTGCTTTGCTCAATCCCCAGAACTGGGCTCAGCTGGCAGCTCAGCTGTTAATAATGTGAAATTTCAACCTCCTGCTGCTTTCTGCCTCAGCTTGGCTCTTGCAAGGTGTTTTCTGTAAATCTTACCCTCTTGTCTTACACCTTCTCCCCCGGCAGAGGTGAAAGCCCTGCCAGCTGCCCTGCCAGAGCAGGACAAGCAGAGCAGCCCCGTGCAGAGCCCTGACCTCTGCCAGCAGGACAGGATAACGGTGGGATTTGTCCAGACTACCCCGGAGCAGGCAAACAGATGCTCTGCTGCAGATCTCTTGATGGGGAAACGAAAAGGACTGCTCCCACCAAGGCTCTGCAGCAGGAGGGAGGGAGAGCAGAGGTGTCAGCCACCACTTTCCCAGCTAATTTCCACATCAGGGACGTGCCTTCTGCAGACACCGATTCCCACTGCGATGCGAATGAACGCAGAGCGGTGTTTTATTTCCAACCCACCGGTGGCAAACTTTTTCCTCTCTAGCATCACATGTATAATTCATCACACAGTGACATTTCAGGGCATAGCAGCTCCATAGCTGCTACTTGTGTCACAGCTTTACAGGTTCAAGCCGTGTCTGTTCCTTCACATTTCCCTTCCCTTCCCAGCTGCCATGTTCCAGCGTTCAGCCATTTCACCAGACATCATTAAGCCCCTGCTACCCTGCAGCCTGAAGTTGGCTGCATGTCACCATGCCAAAAGGAAAATAAAACAACAAAACCCAACCCCTTTGTGTAGTCAGCTTCTTGTGTGTCTTGTAACGCACCGAGAGGCTTGGGGGGGGAAAGGCACCGTCGTAAATCAATGTGCAGTTGGAGATTTGTATGGCGATTACAGAACCAGGTCCCAGGTTAATGGATGAAACCATCTGTGTGCTGGAATAAAGCAACAGATTGCTGACTGTGCAGTTTTCCATTCGTGTTTACAAGTGTGCGATGTCCCTTGGCATCAGAGCTCAGGTCAGAACAGAAACCAGAGGTATGGCTAGAGTGGGGTGGTTTATTTGTGTCCTGCTCTTGTGGACGTTTGCCCATGTGTAGGAGGAGGTCAATATCTGCATGGATCTGCAGTGTTTGTGGGCCATCCTTGTTTATTGTGTGTCTGTGTGTCTAACTCACCATCGCAGTGAGTACAGGGATCTATGATCCACCCAGAGCTGCATGTTGAGCCCGGGGTATTGAAGTGAGACAGAGGTGTTTTCCTTGCACTTTCCTGGAGTCCTGGCTGGTTTTTCTAGGCCAGCATTAGGAAACCAGCAGCAATGTCTTGTCATGCAGTGCTGTGGAAGTATGGAAAACATGAACCTTGGCACAGAGTCCACTTGCTCTGCCTTATTCTGCCTTCTCCTTGCCTGATGTACACTAAGCACACGCACCTCAGCACTTTGTTTGGGGAAGGCGATCCCCATCCCTCTAATGTGGGAAGCAGGACCCCCATGCATGTGAGAGCACAGAAAACAGGCATGGGAACCAGCTGCAAAAATCCCATTCTGGGGCTGGCTCCAGTTTACGGGCCAGGCTCCACATGTTCAGTCATTCTCTTAAATCTCCAACCCATTTGTACTCATCAAGTGCCGTGATGAGTGCCTGCTCAAAGCCCTGACCCTCTGGTCAGTGGCTGCATCTGAAATTTCCTGCCACCACAATCACATTTCAGCTGCCTGCTGCTCCCTCCAGGGCTGTAAATGAGATAAGAGAGAATATATGTTGATCTAGCAGTAAATGCAATTGTTTAAGTCGAAACCTAAAGCTATCTTGCAGGAACAGTGCTAGAATTTGATCACTGGTGGCTAAAATAAAATTGTAAGGAGCAGCTGTTTGTGTCCTCTCTGGCACAGAAGAAGGGATGAGACCTTGGCTTCCAAAAGGGTTTGTGTGGAATTGCACCCTTAGGAAAATACCTGCTTCCAAGCCTTAGCTTGATTCTTAGCCAGCTATCACAGAGGGGAGAGGGACTGGATTTGCTTTTGGAGACGTGACACATGAGTGCAGAGGGGCGAAGCAGGTCTCTGTCACAAACTGAACCTCACTGATGCATGGTGAGGACCCCTTGCTGCCCAGGTACATCACCTTTAAAGTGTCAGCCTGCACTAAAGAAATCCTAGCTTTAGGAGATGAAGAGAACACTTGTGAGCACAGGGGGAGGATGCCAGGGATCGGACCCTCCCACTGAGCACAGCTTGGCCGCCTGGCTGGATAAACTATGCCATGGTGTAGGCAGAAAGAAGGAGGCTTCCTTCCTGTAAAAACATCCATCACACCTTCCAGTTGCTCTGGCAAGGGCTAAGGGGAAGGTTTGATTTCTGGTACCCAAACCATGCAGCCAGACACGCTTACAAACAAGCTGATGTTTATACTTGTTTCACTCTGCCTTGCTTGGAGCCAAATCCACCCTGTCGCTCCAGCACAATACTTTATTATTAATTTATTAATAAAAAGAATGGAGGGAAAATAACTCTCAGGGGAGAGGTAGAAACTTTAATTTAGCAGCTAAAGGCTTGGCTGCGCCAGCTGGAAATTCCTGGAGTTATGAACATGAGGTAATTCTGACGTAGGTGAGATGTGAAGGTGGAGCATGTCCTCGGAGAAGGGTTCAGAGCCTCCCTGGCACCTCAGGCTGCACCTCCTGCTCCGCCACAGCCACATCAAGTGCTGTGATGGTCATGTCCCCCCACAGCCCTCCAGCCCCATCTTCCCTAGGAGCTCCCATCGGGCAGACATCTGGCTCTTTCCTTCTGGAGCTCAACCCTCCAGCCTGGAGAATGAGGAGAGGTCATCCCAGATGAGGGAGACCAGCATGAAGGGTCCAGCCCCGCCCGTGTCCTCCCCAGGACTGGGGCATGAAGGCTTGTCCATCAGATGTTATTCCTTTATGTAGGAACAGAACAGAGCTCAGGAGCAATTATGATTTGTGCTGTTGCACACAGGAGAATAGCCTTGGGTTAAAGATCTGGATTCATTCTCAGCTCTGCCACACACTCCTTGCATGACCTTTGTCAAGCTGTTTAATTGCTGCATGCCCGGGATATTGGGCTGCAAATGAGGGGATGTTTCTTCCCTACTAGTTCTTATTTTGCTTATCTAACTTAGTCTGACTTTCTCCAGCAGATCTTCCTAACTGCACGTGGAGCACTGTGGGTCCACAAGGAATCCTCCAGCTTCCCTTCACAAAGGAGACAAAAAGATGAACCACCTGCAGATGAAGAACTTCCCTTGCCAAAGAAGCATGTTTAGCCCAGCGGACCTGGGGATACATGTGGGGACCTGGGCAGGGCTGAGAACAGAGCATCTGAGAACAGAGCATCTGAGAATGGAGCATCTGAGAAGAGAACATCCCAGCCAGCACTGGGAACAGTGGGGGAAAATGGCACTCTCAGAGCAGGGAACTGCAGTAGGGACAGAAAGAGGAACACTTGATGGTATTTATTTACTTTATTCCAGTGGGCTATCAGGAAAGATCCCACACTGTTATGTCCAAAGAGGGTTGCAGAGTTTCTCCATCCTGGCCAAGCATATATCCGTGTACATACATGTCTACATATTTGCAGAGGGTGGTGTGCTCTGCAGCATGGGATAATTCAAGGGAGGTTTAAGAGGGGCTGGTGGATCTCAAGGGACCTATAGAGAGCTCCTGGCCTCAGAGCCCTCCAGCTGCTGCTCCGTATATACACGGTTCCCAATTCTGCATCATTGCGTGGCACAGTGTAGCAAGCAGCTCATCTTCCAAACCCGCCCAGGACGCAGCTCTGCTCCACCACAGTTAAAATCCACAGCTTCCCTGTCTCTCTGCTGAGCTGTGTTTTCCATTTACCACAAAACCACCTCTTTTGGTTTTTTATTTTTATAATATATTTTAACTTTAATGCAATAATCTGTAAGAACACCATGTCTTCGCCTGGGCTCAGCATCTGAACGGGACCTTGTGGCGCTGGTGGTTTTAATCTGAGTTTCAGTAATAACATTTTTCTTTCTCCAACTGCTCCCTTGTTAATCTGCTGCTCTTCTGCTTTCCAAATTGCAGCAGGTTCTGGTGAGCAACGCACTGTGGAGGAAAAAAAAAATAGGACATACCCATCTTTCTTAAAGGCTCCTCTGCAATAAAATAGATGCTGTTCCAGGCTGTGTACAACCGCCTGCAAAAGGCCAGTCTGGTGTTAGGCATGGAATGGTCTGTCTGTGACCCCCTCCCACGGAAACGATATAGGTTAAATACCCAGCTCTGCACAGTGAAGCACAATGGGAGAGTTTTACAGACTTCTTTTAGGAAAATTAGGTTTGTGAGCAGGATTTCTGTGACTTTAGTGTGACCAAAAGATAACCACAGTCCCCACGACTGACCCACCCCACCCCAAAGTGAATGCCCAGCTCACGCTGCTGCTCAGAAGAGGAAGATGTGATGGAGCTGGTGCTCATCTGGTGCTTCCTCAGCAAAGACAAGATTTCCATTTTATATTTCAACAAGCAAATGCCATTCCTGTTCATTTCCATTGGGGAGTGGCTAAGTAAGAAGCAGCTCGAGTGAGGATAATTGCTGGCTGGCAAGCAGAGGAGGCAGAACTGTGCCAGCAGACAGTACATTGATAAATCGAGCCCCTCATGGTTATTACATGATGATTTTATGTGAACTTTCCATTTTCAGCAGTGTGTCACGTAAAACCTTGGTGAAACTTCTCCAGCAGAAGTTCCAAGCACACCTTGCCCTCAAAGCAAGGCAGCAGGTCTGCCTGTAGCTCTGAGCACCAACCAGCACCCTAGCCACGGGCTCCACGGCATGAGCGCTGCCGAGCCCAAACAGAGTCCTCTTCTCCAGGCCTGATCCAGAAGGCACCAGTGACAGCAGAGTTGGTGCTCTGGCTTTGCTGAGCTCTGGATTGGGTCCTCAGTTTGAAAGAGAAGGTACAGCTGCCTGATCCAGGCTGCAGTTTTGTGAGCTGACAGAGGGAGAAGAGCATCCAGTTCTCAAGGAAATAAAAACCAAGTAAAGCTTAAACAATGGCTTTGGGACCAGGCTCAGGTTTTTATCTCCAAGAATACCTACTGGCTTGCAGAACAACCTGGCAGCTTTCCTTCTCTGTATAACACACAGCTTGGAAGATGACAGCAGTGATAACATGGGATTCCTCAGCAGATATCGAGTGCCAGCCGGATAGCAGTATCCATCCCCTGCCACAGCTCTCGGAGTGAGCGGGACAAATGCAAATCACATCCACTTTCATGGCTGCAACTCCTGTGTAGTCTGCCAGCCAGAGCTGGCATCATGCTGTAATCTATTGAGCAAAGTGCCTCAGACAGTGGTAGATCAGGACTCAGCATGGGAGATTTATTTTCAAAACAAGTTATGTGCTGTATTATCCTCGCTTGTTCATAACCAGCTTAAGGAAAAGGGCTGCCTGAAATTAGATATGACAAAGCAGCACCAGTTTGCCTGGTTTGTGTTGCAGTGGGAAGTGCGATTTCTTTTCAGCTTGGAGAGAAGCTAAAATAGAGAGAGGCAGGTTGAGCTGATGTCAGCCCCATCGGAACAGTGTGTGATTTGCAAAAAAATCCCCCATCGCAGGGTCTGTGGTGGATCTGAAAAGGTTGGATATATCCAGCCCAGGAATTCCTGACCAGGGATTTGGGATTGATGGGAGTTAGGAGAGGGGTCACTGGCAATTTCTGCAGTGCTCAGTGCTAAGCGGTCCCAGAGAGATGCTGGCAGGAGAGGAAGGATCCTTGTTTCCTTTAGCAATTTTAATTCCTCAGAGGTGCAGCATTCAGAGAGCACCTCTTAGCACTTCATGCACCAAAATAAACAAGTTATTTAGGGCAACTCCCCAAGTGCCAAGTCTCTGGGTGCCAGTATGCCACGAGCACGTGGATGTTGAGAATCGATTTAATGACAAAACAGGGGATGAGAAGCAGGAAAAGGCCCTACCTCAGGCATAAACCCTGTTTGTGGCTGCGCTGGAACTAGCTCCCAGGTCAGTGGAGGAGCCCAGCTCTCCTCTATGCAGATTCCTGTGCCTTGTGCCTGGGGGACCTGGGGTTTCCTCTTTGCAAGATGCCAGCTGAGCTTGAAATTGAAGCAGGAGGGGCCGCTCCAGCTACAGACCCTCAAACAGCAGTGGCATCTAATTCCCTTCACTGAAAAGGCCTTTGGAGACATGGCAAAGTAAAAATCCATCTTCTGCTCTAAAACCCCCATCACTGTATCACTGCAAGAGCTAATTGCCTATCAATATGCCAGGATTTGATACTGCAATTCATTCTTCTGCACTCAAAGGAGCAAGCGGTGGAAGGTGAAACTAAGGGAGTTTCTTTGTTCTTTTCTAGCTTATTTTAAGCTTTTTCCTGAATTGGTGTTTGCTTGTTTTACCAGTGTTTTTAAAGGATCCCTTGGCCCATGCAGCATCCTTTTATGATACCGAGTACTGAATGAGAAATGTGGCTGTTATGTGCCTGAGGGGCTGATGCTAAAGGAGCCAGAGGCAAATTACAGACGTAGCAACTGCATTTCTTCAGAGGAAAAAGGATTTTTTAAAATGTGCTCAAGTGCAACAGCAGAAGCAAGCAGTGCTAGATTCTGATTTTGATTAATAGTTGGCTAGAGACAATCTTAAACCATTGTGGATTAGAGAAACAGTCCTCCAACACTGAAATCTTGGAAAGGAAAATCTGTCGGTGAGCCAAAAAGCTCGAGAACCAGCTTAGAAACAAAACAAGAAAGCAAAATTGATGTGGACAGAGTCTCAGTTGGTGACAGCAATATTGAAACCCGTGTAGCTGTATGGCATCCTTGCAATAGGCTCAGAAAGTCCAAAGGCTGATGTCCTTGGAAATGGAAGCAAGGAAGACCATTGGGTTTTTCTCCCTCTGTTTCGAGGTGGGGAATCAAAATGCATGTACACAAAAGGCTTAAGTAACAGCTGGAGACTTGAAATGGTACTGCAGACTAGTCCTGTGCCTTTAAAGCAAAATGAAATAAAACCTGTAATACAAAAATCCATCGCCACGAGAGCCCGAGCAGCACCCGCTGCAGTCCCTGTGCTGATGGGGGCCTGCTGGAGAAGAACCTGTGGTGACCAGAGCAGCAGGGACCTTCTGTGGGGCACTGCTTTTGTCCTTCATCTCAATGCTTCCTCAGCATGGAGGTTTATACCTGATTTGTGAGCATGGGTATTTTCTAACTCATTTCTGCAGCTGGGCCAAGGCTATCGCCCTGTTTGGGCCAAATCCCAGGCAGCTCAGCATTGCCTCATCAAAGGGAGAAAGCTGGTGCAATTGGCTGGTACCAGCAGAGCTCCAGCCCCAGAATGAGCAGGGACAGCACTGAGCACCCCGCTGTAGCGTGAGACCCCCACGGAGAAGCCTGGGCTGCCTCCAGTTTGTTCCCAGTCCCACACGCTGGGTAAAACAGCAAGGGGGTTTGGTAACCAGCATCTGTGGAGTCTCACTGACTTGGCCCTGTAACAAAAGCTGTCACATCAGAAGCTGAGCTGAGAGAAGTCTAGTCTGGTGCTGTGCAAGGAGCTGACAAAACCCCAGTGCAAGTCGGTCCGGACACCTCAGGTCCCAGTGGCGGGTCCCAGGGAACTTGCCCACAGCATGCAGTTCACTCCAAGCAAGCCAGCATCTCCACCCCAGTCTTGATTTAAATCCTCCAAGCAATTGGGGATGCATTACATCCCCAGGGAATCAGTTCCAAGGCTTAATTACACTTACTGTAAGAAAAGATGGCCTATTTTTAGCTTTATTTTCTGCATGCTCTTCAGGGCGGTGCAGTGAGGAGGAAGAGCTAAGGTAGACAAAACATGGTGGAGATCATTAGGAAGGTATACACAGCTAGGGCCAGTTTCTGCCCTCTTGTATGAAAATAACTCCCTGAGTGGTATTGAAGAGCTCCTCTGAGGTGTCTGAGAGCAGGACTGACCTCAGCTGATTGCATTCTCAGCCAAAAATCTTTTGAAAACCACGTGGCTCTTCTCACCAAGAACTCGGACAATTATTTCCCCTCTGGAAAAAAAAGGCAGCGTAAGTGCCTCTGTACAAATAAATCAGCAAGTGAATGAGATTCTGCAAAGACTCATCAGAATGCTTCTGCAATGACAGCAGCAGAAACGACAGGTAGTTTTCCAATTTTACTTTTTTCCAAGAAAATATGATCACCAGGGATCAGGAGCAAGGCTGGCTTCCAAAACTGCAACACTTCCTGAGACATCCCTTCCGTTTGCTTGGTCTGTAAATCTCCTCCAAGATGCAGGGATATCTTGACACATTTGATCCTTCTTCTGTTGTGGGAAATCTCAAATTGTTAAGAGGGAAATTCCCTTCTTTGCCTTTATTTCTTAAGAGCGTCCAGTTGTAAAGTTACTAGTGATGGGGCTTCTTTATTTCATTAGCATATGCTTAGTGATAGTTAATAATTGTGATTATGACTACATGTATTCGAGTTTAAGAAGAGATCCCTTATATATTACTTTCCTTTACCTCAGATATTAAAGACAGATGCTTTTGAGCATGCAATAAATGTCTTGTTATGAGGGGACTAGATTTAGTAGCAGAGGTTTTATTAATTTCTTTTAAAATATTAGCCAATTATTGAAAACATACTTGCTGAAACTTAGCAAATCTGAAAGGGATTTATACCTACAGCACAGCTAATCCCAAATAAATTTATTTAACAATCTATTGACGTGTATTTAACCTGCCACCAGAGCCAGTGATGGGAGCAGGCAGTGGCAGGCAAGAGCCAAGAGTGCAGTGTCCGCACTGTCTGCCACTGCCTGCTCCTCCTGGGGCTCTAACCCTGGCTCCACTGTCCATCTGTCCATCCAGATCAGTATGGATGGCACATTGGGTGCCAAGGGGATGCCAAACTACTCTTTTGCCCATGGATTCATGGTGCAACACCTACCTTGCCCAGTATAGGCAGTTTGCCAGCACTTGCAAGGGACCCGTTCTTCCACATCACCACATCACCTCCCTGGTGCTCAGAGCAGGAGGGACCTTCCTCATTGCTCCCAGTCACAAAGGCAAAGTAAATTGTTCAATGTCCCACCAGGAATTCCAGGAGATATCTACCCATCTGATCCACGAGCATCACGCTCAATCCTGCTGACACAATTCTGGCAGCAAAATGGGCATCAGCTGCTGATGCTGCTCCTCTCCCCAGCACTGAGCTTCAGGGACCTTCCTGTGGGCACTTCACCCCCAAGTATCACCCTGAGGTAGTCCCTGGCCTGCACATGGTGGGAAAAGTCAGTCAGAATAAACAAGGCAGCAGCATCTGTGCAAGGCAAAGGCAGCAGGAGCTGCTGTTTGCTGCAGGCTGGTTGCTGGGCACATCCCACTTATCCATGCCAGCTCTGAGTTGAACACATGCCCATTGGCCCCGGCTCTTCCCAAAATCTCCCCCACATATAAACTCCTTCCTCAATTCCCTCTTCCCTGATGCCAGGGCTGAGGGTTTCCTTAGAGGCTGCTCCCTAGGAGTGAATTCTCCATATGTGATCGAGTCTTCTGCAGGAGGAGGATGTTGGCCAGCAGGATCCCAGCTCCTCTGCAGGGTGGTGACAGACTGTACCCCTAGCTGCTGGGACCCACAAAGCAGAGCAGGGTGACAGCTTTTCAGAGTCATTCCCACACTGAGCCCAGCGCTGCAGAATAGGCTGTGCCCAAAATTCCTGCGGTGCACACAGGTTTATGTTGGCCTGTTTGACAGGAGCTGCGAGGGCCAAGGCAAACAAAAGGGGAGAAGTGATTCTAATTATTTGATGCATTAAGGGCAGTGACATTTCCAGGAAAAACACAAGGGGTGAGATGAGGGGGGTTTTCTTTCATGTGTTAGAGCACACATCTTTAATTTTTCCTTCCTAGCTCCGATACAAAGCATCACTTGTGAGCTTTGCTCAGGGATGCAGAGGGAAAAAAAGCACCAACAGCAGTTGAGTTGATGGCTGCATGGATGCTAACTTTGAGAGAGGGGTGAGATGGGGGCTCATGAAGAACCCACTGTATTGACAGAGGAAACATTTGTCATGGTGCTGGGGGAAATGCACCCTTAAAGCTGGGAGCTTTGAACAGTGCTGCTACAAAGGTCCCCAGCATTTATTGTTCATCAGCAGAATTCAGCTAAGCTGGAAACTTCCCAAATAGATCTTTACCTGCAGCAGCGTGGATGGTCCTGGCTCTCCCTTGCAGTTTCAGACCCTTCTTTCTGCTTTTTCTTTCAAATTTTAGTAGGCTGCTGTAGTGGTCTGGGCCTGCCAGGGTGCTCGTCCCAAGGGGACCCCTCCTGTCCCAGCCCCCTGGAGTGGGGACGGCTGCGCCTCCGATCACTGCTGGACTTCGAGCACGGCCCTGAAACAGCCCAGGAACATGTGCATGGGGAGTGGGACTGGGATCTCATAGCAAAACTGCAACCATACGGTGCTGCACATGAAATATGCAGACAAACCTGGGAAGGAAGCCAGCCTGGGCAGAATTAAGTCCCTCAGGCTTTTCTTGATGTCCTTTTGGTGGAGGTGAGTTTTGTTTTGTAGATGTTGAAGGATGTGGCCAGTGGGCAAAACTTCTACTGAGCCTCCAGAGGCCAGTGCTATGTGCCAAGAGCCTGATGCTTGTTTGACCATGGCCTCATCCCACTTACATGATTGAGCAGCTTTATCAAGTATCTGCTGCCTGAAATCTAACATCCTCCTCCTATCCAACATAAAGATTGCTCTTCCCACAGGCAGCCCCTTTGGGCATATTCTCCTCTTTCAGACAAAATGAGCTTTGGCTGTGTCTTGTTCAGCCCTTTCCCAGAAGCCACAGGCTGCTGCTTTCCTGGTTTGGCAGAACAGCTGCCATGCAGGGGGATATAATGCTTTGGACCAGCCTGAAGCTGGTGGTGCTGAGCTGCTCCCTGCAAGCAGAAGTCATCCAGCTCAGGGGCAAGATGCAGCTCAGCATGTGAGCACTGCGGCTGTGTAGGGCTGTTAGACCTGCAAAGAAGCAGGCTGTGTCTGTAAATAAGATGGGCTGGGATTTAGTGTGCTGCCTGGGGCATGCCTGCTCACTTGCTTGCCCAAATTTCTCCACACAAGTGTGTGGTGAAGACCAGTGATATCTGTAATATCCATATTCATGCTGTCCTGAGGTAAGGGAAAGTTGAAGTGGAGCCTGAAAGAGCTGTGTGAGTACAGAACTTCAACCCAATGCTGCTGAGAAAAGCATCCCCTCTGCAGATATTTCTCATTTCCACGGCCTAACCTGCCTAAGGCCATGGTTCATGCAGGCAAAACGCATCCTCAGCTCCACTCCTGTGCAATGCCTTTCCAGGTGGGTGAAGGGAGCAGCAGGCAGCAGCCCTTCAGCAAGGTGGGCACCGGGCAGTCTGTGGGATGCTGGGCTTGGCTGCTTTCCAAAGGGAAACCCTGTGATCCCCAGCAGGTCTGTGCCTGTCCAGGGCTGTTGCTGCTCCTCCTAACCCAGACTGTCAGGAGGCATTAGCAGAGTTGCTTCAGCTCCTTCACTGCCTTGCAACATCCTTCCAGTTCATTTGCATCTCCCAAGCAGATCTCAGGCTGTAGCAAATACTCAGCAAGAAAGGATACTAATTAAAAGGCTCATTAATAAGGTAACTGGAAGAACCACTTAACCTGAGATTTCCTTTTGATGCAGGAAGTGTGGAAGAGGCAGGGAAAGGGTCTGGGAGTACTAAGGTTGGTCCCTTACCTTACTGGTCCCAAGAGAGGAAGGGTCTGCATGGTGGGGTTTGCCAGGTGAGGTTTGGGAGCCCCTGCAAATGCTGGTGACCCAGGGAATGAAGCAGAGATCACTATGAGATTCAATTACTGTCCTGAGCTGTGAGCTTAATGCACATCCTTAGTGCTGGAACTTGATGCCTCGTTATTAGTATCAGCATAAACTGCCTCAGGCTGGGGTAGATAATATTGATTTGAGTCAGGAGTGTTGCTGGGTTTAGCTCCAGCACAAATTGGACCTTCTCCAGCTAAGCAAGCATCAGCTGCTGTGAGGGAGGGTAAGGATCACTATGTACCCTGTGCTGAAAATCTGAGATATGGGGAAAGGTGTAATGAAAATGCTGGGTGTTTCTGGAAAGAGGAAGATGGAGGGGGGGGAAAGTCATACATGAAGTTCTGTTGTGTCGAGGAGCGTGTTGGTTGCTGCAGTGGGAAAGCTGGGGGTCAGCCAGCTGGTCTGAGGCCACCAAAGACCATCTCAAAGGTCCCCTTTGAGACCCTTGTGTGAAGCAAATAGGAGCAAAGGCAACTCACTCAACAAGGAAGGGAGGAGTAGGAGGAGGCTGTGTAGTGCTGTTAGGGACACAGCTGGCAAGCCACCTGGACATGCAGGCCCACACATCTCATTTTCCATGCAAATGGGCCAGAATCCACTGGCCAGACAGTCCTGCCTGCAAGGAGCTGAGTGCAGACTAGAAAATAGCCCCACAGTTCATGAGAAGGTGAAGTTTCTGGCATGTGTTTGGGGTGGGCTGTCCAGTGGTGCCTCCATGGGAGCCAGGAACACGAACACTGGAGCTAAAGCAGAGGAGGCAAACCCTTGTCCTGCCACAAACTGCAGAAGTGGGAGGATATGGAAGTATGCTTTTGCAAATGAGCTTTCTGGAGAGGTTTTTCACTTCTGTTTGTGCCACTGTGGGCCAACCCTTTCTTCAGATGTCTCAAGCGTTGGTAGCTGGAGAGCATGGAAGATGGAAAGGCTGGAAAGAAATAAAACTTGCAAGGAAAAAGAGAAAACAAGTGTTTCCAACCATTCCCAAGCATCTTTTTCTGGGTTGTTCTGCTAGATTTGGTTGTTGTTGCTATTTTTACTTACACGGCTTCAAATTGCTTTCTCATTCATGAAAAACATGTGCTCTGTCCTCAGTTCAGAGAACAAGGGAAGAAGTGGGAGAAACCCATCACCTCTCCTTGCTCACATCCCTTGCTGACAGTGGAGGGGTAAACATGCAGCTGGATCCCAGGGGGTGTGAAGAGGAGGGATCTGGGAGCGTTGGGGTGGGAGGAGGAGAAAAAGAAACAACAGGCAAGATCCCTTGCAATAGAGGAAGATGAGAGGCAGAGACTGATGGGGAACAGAGGCCTCATTTAGTGTTGAGCCCTGGAAGCAGGAAAAGCAGGTCAGGAAAAGGTGGTTTATTGAACCCTGCCCTGGAGTAGGGGGCTCAGATGGTGGGGGTCAGCACCAGTCTCTGCTCTGTGGTCACAGGAGCTGGTGCAGGAGAGCACCAGCACTGGCTGCCCCTGGGGCGTTTGTTGGGGATTTGGAGAGCGATGCAATGTGGAAAGCCCTGCAGATGGGTAAGACACTCAAATCCTCTCTGCAAAGACCATGGTCTTTAACCAGCAAGCCTTCCTCAAAGATTTACACCTGCAGTTCTAGACATGACAAATCCTGAGTGCATTAGGGGGGAAAAAACAGAGGAAAAAATAACAAGCTCAGTGTCACCAAGGTCTCTTTAACAGGAAAGCCAGACACCTGAGTCCAGGATTTCTGCCTACACCCCTTCTAAAATCAGTGTGAGTGAGGGTGGAGTGGGATCAGATGTGATCTGGCCCTGCTTTTTAGGTGCCTGGTCTGGGACAAACCTAAAGGAGGTGTGCAGGAGGGGCCAGCTCAGAGCCTTCCATCTCCTCTGCTCTGGACACTCTATGGCAGAAATCACTGAACAACAGCCACCAAGCCCTCAGCCCATGTTTTTTCTCTGAGTAATGCTGGGTGCTTGAACCCTCCCTGAGGCATCCTCTGCACCCAGGGCTGAGCACCCTGAGGATCCTGCGGCATCTGCGGCAGCGAATGATGGGGCTGGGTGGGTGGAAGGGTGGGGAAGCCCCACTCCAGTCCATCACAGTGACTTTAAGGGACTTTGGGTCAGGCCCAAAGCAAACACAGTAAATTGCACGTAGAGAATCAGACATGCAGATTGAGTGGCAGCTTTTTAAAGCCTGGATCTCCCAGGGCACTCGAAGAAAGAAACACAAAGTTTGTATTTCATTGGGTCTGCTTGACTCTTTCACCTCCAGATTTTACTGATTCACCAGAACTTTCTAAATACAGTTAATATCATTTTTAAGTGTTTATATTTGAAGTATTTATGTTTGTTAGGGAAAAAAGGCTTCTTTTTAATAGCTTTCTTTTTCCTTCAGCTGGCAAGCAGCCCCCAGAAGCTTGTACTGATTCTGATCAGATGTCTAAAACTTTCCATGTATGATGCCAAATTAACATCTCTAACCATAGAAATGGCTGTGGATAAACATGTGTATATCTAGGAAAAACAAATGCTGAGAAAAAAATAGACATTGCTGCATGCAAAGTGGGAATGTCTCTCTACTGAATGCCAAAATGTGAGATGGAGGGAGCGAGAGGCAGGAGGGCAAAAGTGGGAAGGATCTGGCCCTGCCCTCACTGCCCAGATCCAAGTGCCCATTGGGGATGCCATGGGGTTGGGACAGGGAGAAAGTCGGGCAGTGTGAGAGAGGAATGAAAAAGGGGGATCAGTAAACTTCATCTCCATGAAGGCTGATAGCATGCTCCTGCTTTCGGAGGTAATAAATGAGGGAAAAGCTCCCAGAGCAGTGGTTAAACCAAAGAGAATTGGCAAACAGCATTCTCTAACATCTGCTACCTTTAAAAACATATGTCTCTGAAACATAATCATTGCATGGGAGTCTCTGAAGGTCTTGCCTGGTCCCTGCTCGGGGAAAGGACTTGGGGCCTGGGGAATCGTGGTGCAGGGCAGCATGGAGGCCACCCAGCTGTGCTGCACTCCCCTTTGCAAGGACAGTGGTGCAGAGAAGAGGATGCTGATGGAGAAGGTCTTCTGGAGTTTGCCAGGAGCTGCACCTCATGCCCGGGATTGAGGTATCACTCATGACACACCTTGCTGAGCCAACATAGCTTGACTAAATCTGTTGATTCCTCCAACAGCCATTTGTACCTCTGTCAAGCATCCACTTACACCTTGATATCCCCAAATCCTTTCTCTGATCTGGGGACTCAGTGAGCACCTCATTAAAAGGGCCCCCCTGTGCTTGAACCAAGGCAGCCTTGTCCCCAGTTTGCCAGCAGGTGCCAAGCCAGACTCAGCAGACCCGATGATGAAAACTAAGCCTTAGCAGTAAGGCACATGTGTAGGTGCCCAATTCATCCTCCTCTCACACTGATTCTGCTAGTTGGCTAACCAGGTGTTGATAAAACTGATGCACAGTTGGGGAATGTTAGTCATCCAAAGCTTGGAACCTTCACCAGAACATGTCATGGGAATGTGGAAGGCATTAAGGAGGCTAATTTCTACATGCAGAGCAGCAGCATTTCAGGGAGGAGACACAACTCAGCTGCAGACTCATAAAGACTCTTGCTGAAGATGCTTGCTCAGCTCTTAGATTCTCCAGAAAGAAAAACTCCCTGCTCTTAGCTAAGCACTCAGCCCAAACTACCAAACTTTTCCTGCTCTCCTAACTCCATCCTAAAAGCATGTTTTGCACTGATGGCACTGACATCTGCCTTATTTACTGTAGAATCATAGAATCATAGAATGGCATGGGTTGGAAGGGACCCCAAAGATCATAGAGCTCCAACCCCCTGCCACATGCAGGGCCACCAACCTCCAGGCCTGGAGCTACACAAGGTTGCCCAGGGCCCCATCCAACCTGGTCTTGAATACTTCCAGGGACGGGGCATCCACTACTTCTCTGGGCAGCCTGTTCCAGCCCCTCACCACTCTTTCTGTAAAAAACTTCCCCCTAATATCTAATCTAACCCTTCCTTCCTTTAGTTTTAATCCATCCCCCTTGTCCTGCCATTGTCTATGCTTTTAAAAAGTTGAATCCCCTCCTGCTTATAAGCTCCCTTCAGGGACTGGCAGGCTGCAATGAGGTCCCCCCACAGCCTTCTCTTCTCCAGGCTGACCCAGCCCAGCTTCCTCAGCCTCTCTTTGTAGGGCAGGTGCTCCAGCCCTCTGATCATCCTCGTGGCTCCTCTGTCACGGTAACGGCACAAAAAAGCCCCAATGTGAATATCCACGGCTCCCTGGGACGCCCCTGTTTGTGTCTCCACAAACATGTAGTGATGGGACTGCCAGCACCACGTCCCTGCCATGTCACCAGGATTCAGTTCGCAGGTCGGTCACATGCAGATGAGAAGTTCTCAGTCTCCATGTGGCACCCGTCCGCCCGCAGAGCACCACAGACCAAGCTTCAAAGCAAGCTCTGCATCCTTTTTACTTCTGAGCAGCATATGGTCCAGAGCAGAGGCAAATTCCACAGACGAGGTTGCCATCTGGGCTCTGTCCATCTGTACTGAAGCATTTAGCTGCAGCTGATGAAACATGAGGGCTGGAGTTGAATTTTCCAGTCTCTCATGAATGTTTAGCAAAACTATCCACACAGTGTTAGGAGTTTAATAAAGTTTTTTGGTTGATGGTGGTGTGTTCTGTATGCAGAATGATGCTTAATGAAGCATAGGAGCAACCCCTGCATTCAGTTATTCTGGATATCTAGAGGCCATACCCCATACTTCTGCCTGTGGAAGTATGAGGAGGAGGCTTTAATTGCTGTTTTACATACCTGTAAATGAAAGTGGGCTTTCTGTCTGGTTGGAAAGCTGAGCTGCTGGCAGATGTTTCCAAATGCCTCATTATAAATGCAAACAAAACAGAGGTTTTGCGCTCAGAAATTTGCCAGGGGATGCAGAAGAAAGCAATAAAGCCCTGTTAGGTGATTCACAGGGCATCCTCCCAGGAGAATGAAAAAATATATATTTACCATCTGGTGCAATCGGATGCCTTCCAAAATCAGCAAAGCCCACCCCTTTTTCCTCAGAAGTATCTTCATGAGCAAGGGACAGAGGCATCCTTGGATGCATCCAGAGCAGGGCCAAATCCCACCAGAGGAACACATTTCTCCTCTACCCTCTATATTCTGTTTCTAATTTATGGTAATTATGTACATGTTATTTTTAATTTATCGTGTGAGGAGATTGATCCTGTGATGAGGAAAAGGGCTGGTCCCATGGTTGCAGCAGGGAAAGAGGACTCAGGTTGTCTGAGCTTAGTTTGCAGCTGTTTGCCTCTTTGTGGGGAGAAATTAAGTCTTTCTTTTGGGGACAGAACAAGTCCATCCCTTTAGGGACGCATCAAGGTACCGTCAGACCAAGGGAAATGGCAAGGTGCCTTCACACCATCCGATTCTCAGGCACTGCCATTTCCCTTACTGCAGAAACAGTGATAACTTATAAATGAAGGAGATGATATATCCCTAATTAAATAGCCAAAAGCTCTTGCATAAGTGGTTCCTGGATGTGCTGAGCCTCTCGGGTCAGGTGAGAGCACCGGGAGCAGAGAAGGTGAGCGGCAGCCCCAGCAGGACCAGCAGCAGCAGCGCTGGGTGTGCAGGAGCAGGTGTGCTGCAGAGGAACATGTTGGGGCGATCCCATGAGGGACATGCCTTTTTTTGGTTTGTTTGCAGGGCTGGGATGATTTTGATTCATGTGGACAGGATCTCCTTTGCTGCAGAGAAAGCTTCACTGCATCCGCCGACTCCGGTCCAAATTCAGGCTGAAAACAAGTGGGGGCAAAGCTCCCTCAGAGGCCAGGGTCTGGGTGAAGAAATAAATTCCTGACAAGATGCCTTCAAGAAGTACATTGACTCCTCGGGCTTAATTCTCCAAAGACAGTGATTAGTCTGGAGAGTGTTGTTCAACCTGGAGCACCACAGGAGTCAGAGGGAGCTTTGGGCTCCCAATACCACTGAATTTATTTATTTTTGTGTGCATTACACTACATCTCCTACTGCCCAGTTGTCAGATATCTCTCATTCCAGACCCCAGTCAGTGTCACAGAGCTGTATCTCTTGGTGAAATGCACAGCACAGTCAGAGGACCCCATCACAATAGGAGGACATGACATGGTTAGATGACCTGGGCATGGCTGGCCACAAAAGCCATGACAAGGTCCCACAGCTCCCTTCAGACAGATCCTGTTCCTCCCTCACCCAGCCCATGTACTTTTCAAAGCATCCAGACAGCATTCCTCTGCCTCGTGAATGAATGAAACAGGCTTTTCCAGAGGCTGTCTGCAGCCCAGATGCATTCAAGGGACAACTGGGCTCTTCTTTCCAGGAGATCCTTTGATCTCTCCCCAAAAACGGACGTAGCATTATTATTTCTTTTTCTCAATATGCATTGCCATCTATGGGAGATGCAGAAGATGTAGGACATTTGGTTATCATAACACAGTGGTTTCAATTAGCCGACCCCCCCTGCCCTCTTTTAAATCAACTGGCCTGCCTATCAAAGATGCCGTGATGGCATCTGGGGCACATGTTGTGACTCTGAAGCTGAAGAGGTTCTTGTGAGCCTTCTCTTCCCTTTCTGTGCTGAGGTCATCCATGGAAAACATGCTGTTCTAATATATCCCAAATTAAAATGTCGTTCAATCAGAGACCTGCTCGTTATGGATGCCAGGGTTCTCTGTAAGCAGAAGCCAGAGGAGGGTCACAGAAAATAGTGTTGTTTGGTTTGTTGTGGGGTGGGGTTTTTTTCCTTTCTTTTTCCCTCACTACTGGTGCCACATCATAAAGAAGCTGTGGGATGGCTCAAAAAAATGGACAAGCCATGAGAGGCTGTAGCTGACCACACCATGCCTCTGTTCCCTAGCACAGCACTGGACTGTGGTCAGGCCTGAGAGCTGCACTGGGATGCCAGGACATGCTCCACATCCGGACCTCAGCTCACACCCAGGTGCCATCCCCAGCATCCATCCTCTTGTTTTTCTTGCAGAATCCACCTTCTTCATCCTGCATTTGACCTCACAGTTAAGAATTTCTCTTCTCTGCCCAGGCCCACCACTCCACTCCGAGCAAACACTCCTATCAGCTGTCCACAGGGCAATTTCTTCCCCAAATACATCTCACTGGAAGTGAAGGCCAAGCTGCCATGCACCAGCCCCTTTCTCCTCTTCCATCCCTCTCTTTTACCCTCCTCCACCGCAGCCGTGGAGCTGAGGAGCTGAAACTAACCACTTTGATCCCACCTCCAGTGATTCTCTTGCTGCTAAGAAAAGCAAAGCAGAAGCAGAGATGGAGAGGAGCATTGTCTGTTCCTGGAGACACGCTTCCAGTGTCCTGCAGCCCCTCAGGGAGGAAATGTGTGGCACTGTGCTGCAGGAATGAGCACCAAGGAGGTTTCCCCGATTCCCCTCTGCTTTGCAGCACCTACATGATGCAACCACAGCCATTCCACAGGCACATTTTTAGACTGTGAGTCAAATTTCATGGAGGGTTTTGCAATCATCCCAGAAGCATCTATGATTTATAGTTACTTTCCACCAGAACACAGGGAAGGACACTCCGGCTCTGTTAATAAGATCTGGAAACAGAGGCATTATGCAGCGAGGGATTCTCACAACATAAATTAAACTGGGAGTCCAGTTCTCATGCCTGGTGCTTTCTGGAAATTGGACCAAACGGTGCACACTGGTTTTTTCCTGCAAAGAACTCTCAGGCTCCAATTAGCATATACAATAAAATTGGAGATAGCTTAATCCAGTCCCTAACGTTAACCCCAGACTGCTCCGAATGCAACCTGCATTTAATGGTATGTCTCTCTGAATGCAGACACGTGGGTTTTGCTCTAATTACACATGTTCAGCCTGTATTTCTGGGGAAAAGAATGAAGACCTGTTAAAAGCAGTGTTTCCTGCTTCCAACAGGAGAGTAAAGCACAGCAGAACCTGCTTATGTCTGCTTGAACGTAAAGAAGTTTATGACATTTTAGAAGCATAACCCTAACTTACTGTCCATTCCTTCTGACTCTAACAGATCCTAATGGGCACTGAGCAGGGCTTGTGTAGTTTTCTGTTTGTTGGACTACCTAGAAAATTGCTGTACTCCCTTCTGTGCCAAGTGATGGCCAGTTGTGGGGAGAAAGACACCATGCCCTCCTGAGATACCTACAGATGGAGCAGGGCAAGGAAATATGGGACATACCCTCCCCACATCCTTGCAGGCCAGCTGTTGGGGAACTGTTGTGGACCCAAGCGAAGGTCCAGACAGCATCAGGCCATGATCTAGACTAGGAGAATTAATCGCTGCACGTCCCTGTTCATGTCCTCATTTATCCCCTCCATCAGCATCGGTAAATCCTGAGCCTCAGGGAGGCTTCCTGTGTTACTGGTGCAGAAGAAAAATGAATTCTGGAGATTTTGTGCTAATTATAAATCCTCAATTAGATTCAGTGGAGTCACCCCCCTCCTTTTACGCTAGCTTTGCACTAGCTCATGGGAGAAGCTCTGCGTTAAAAAGTTGTCAGGATTGTGGGGATGATCAAAGCCCGTTGCAGGAGCAGGAAGGTGAAGGTGCAGCATCAGCACGAGCTGCTTGCTCTGCATAATTTGACCAAAAGTTCAGAGCAGCCATGGTCATTTCTGCGTGCACAGAGGGCACTCTGCATTGTAGCTTCCAATTAACTCTTAGATTTTGCTTTGCTTTGAAATTATTTGTCCTGGAGACTGAGAACATCAACATGCACACACATACACACACACACAAAGGAAGAGTGGAGACTTGCTGAGTAAAGGGCCTTTCCAGATATGATGGGCTGGATCACAGCCAGAAACTGGTAGGGAAATAAAGTCCAAATAATTAAGGACAAGATCTGAAAACTTGACTAAAAATGTAAGTTAAAGGCTGTGAGAAAGATTTCTTTGCCATGAGGAAAACTGCTGAACTGGGCTGGCAGGAGAGCAAGAAATGCAAGGGTGGCAAGGTCCCAACCGTGACATTTGCTCTCAATCCGCCTTGCAGGGAGAAGGGGACCCGTCATTGCGTTGCTGGGAGAGAGCACAAGAGTGAATGGGTGACTCAGCTCAGATAGTCCTTAGCTCCAGGGCCTTTGCTCTACTCAATCTGTCTTTTTTTTGGACCAAGCCAAGTACGTCCAAGAGGAGAAAATGAGGTGGTTGGACACTGTGAGACCTCCTGAGGGGTGTTAGACCTGGAGAAGGTCTCACCCATGCTCCCACTATGTGCTGTGGTGTGGTTCCCATTCTCACCAGTTATCCTACCCTGCATCCAGGAACCATCCTCCTCCAGCAGACTTCCCCCCCCCCGATATTTTCTCAGAAAAAATTACATTTTACAGATGCAAACAGTTTTGTAAAAAATTAATCCTTTTCAGTCTGTTTTACTGCTGAATCCCTGATCTCAGCACAGTCTTCAGGATGCTCTGGGTACCCCCAAGCTGCTGGGGACAGGGGCTTATTCCTGCCCATCACAGTCAAGAAAAGCTTTTTCATATGAGCTTCCACTATAAAACCAAGTTTTTTCTTTTGTGGGAAGTAAGAAACTGTGGTAGTTTCAGGCTCAATTAAGGATGGATTTGAACATCAGGCTGTAACAACCAATTGCTGATTTGGCTTTTTGGCAATTTAGAAATTGTGGGAAAGCAATCAAACTTTGCCTCCTCCACAACCAGAGGTTGAACAAAGCATCCAGGTTTGAGTTCAGGCTTTAAAACGCCTGTTCTTTTAAGAAAAACCCCAACCCAATGGATTTGATAGTTTCAGCTTATTGTATATATCTTTTCACTGGTTCTATAGAAATACAGATTTATGGCTTGATTCTAACAACTTTCTATTCCAAAATAACCTTGAACCCATGTTTTCCAGTTGAAAAAGCATTGTGATAATATGTCACCTATCTCTAGTAAGAAATCAAACAAATAAAAAGCTAGAAAAAAGAATTTAATGGGTGTGTGTGAGCACGTGTGTGTGCTGTGCATAATCATCTCCACATACAGGATGTGCTGGGAATGTTTTCATAGCTGGAGAAATAGAGGGCTGCTTCTAGGAAATCATCTCCTCAAGGCACAGACTATATGGAACGCCACAGACTGTGAGGTTTTCTGACGTGGACTACACTGACTTGAAAGTTGAGTAAGAATGAAAGATTGTGCTTTAATGGACCAGCAAGATCTTAAGCAACATCCAAGGTTTCCACAGCATGAGAGGGAAACACCATATCCTTCAGCTCACAGCGAAGAGGTAGAAGAGCAGCAAGAGATGATGTGTTTATAGAAACATCCCCGAGCCTGGATCCTTTCCAGCACATTACTCGGTGCGAAGGAATGTATTAAATAGCTTTTTGAAAATGTATGTTGAAACACACAGCTCCATATGTGCCATGTCATCGCCTGTGTGATATACCGCATGGCCACGATCCCAGGTCCGAAAGGCAGAGCCGGGCTGGTAACGCGCCCCTCACTCAATCCTGCTCGGAGCTGAGCACCCACAATGTCCTGCCTGCCCCTCCTAGAAGGGGACATGCACATTTTAATCCAAAAGGTCTGCCTCTAGCAAAGTTCACATCCAAATGCAACTGTGATGCTTGCTGAGGCTCAGGTCTGTGGCGTTGCACCGGTGGGAATTGCTTTCTGCCCCAGCTCATGCGCAGGAAAACCAACTTCATCCCAATCCTGCTGCAACAGGGAGTAATTAAGGCTGTTTCTCTACAGCAGGAGAAGAAACACGACCTGAAGTTAAGCAGCAGCAAACCCTGAAGGCACCGATGCATGCAACACAGGGGACCGCAGGTCAAGTCATGCTGTCACGGCCCCCTGCGCCCTGGCACCGGCACCCCAGGAGAGTGGGGGTGCTCAGAGTGATGATGCAAATCACTGATCTGCTCCCACACACACACCACCACTCGCCTGCTGATGGGCGCCTCGTTCAGCACTCGAAACACGTTAAATAACGAGCCCTTTGCCTTCACAGCCTCTTTGCTTCATTGCTTCCAGGTACCAGCCGGGTCAGCTCAGGCCAAGCAAGTGGTGCTGGTTAACAACTGGCATTGTCTGAGCAGACAGAGCAATCGAGGGTCAAAGACAAGTCCCGGGTCTGTGTCAGGGGTGGGACCTGCTCACCCTCCCATGAAACCCCCAGCGCCGAGGCGCTCTGCTTTCTTCCACCCAGGCTTTGCTTTGTGCTTTGCGCTGAGGGCCTTGATGCAATGGGGATGGTTGTGAGCCTCTCCCTAATTCACCCGTGGGAGAAAAACCATTGGGATGGATCTGCTCAGGGGACAGGGGTTCCCAGCAGGCAGCTGCACTTTCATCCCAAATCCTGGGGAAAACTTGGACCCAAGGCAACCACTCTTGCTTCCTGTTATTTAAACGTCAGCCTCATGTTGAGATTCCACTGATAACGCCGAGGCGATGCTTTTCCAGGCAGCGAGATACAAATCCCTTCTGAACTTGCAACTTCTTAAGTTATCTGGGGCTGCTGCAGAGCTCGAAACAACTTCAAATAGATGGAATTGCAGTGTGTCTTTACAAGTTATTCTGCTGTTTCTTCACTGCAGAAATAAATCCCTTTGTTCTGTCAGATAAAAATGTGCAGGAAAAGCCAGTTCCTTAACGCGAACTCCACGCTTGATTATTTCTTAAAGTAAACAAATTGTAAAAAGTTAAGAAAATAGATTGCATTTTCTGAGGATACATATGAAGATCAGGCATTTCAGGTTGCAGTTAGGAGACATGTCCTGTTAGGACACAGTCTTGGCATAAGGGTCATAGTTGGGGTGTCCCAGCCAGTAAGCGTGGACTGGGGCTGCTGACACCCCAGAGCTGGATTCAGGGACTGATCTCACAGTTTGAGCTCTGCTTTTGCCAGGGTGGATTAATCTAGACCTGGTGCCCAGACCACAGAGCTGGGAATAAATGTATCGGGGTGTCTGCAGGAGCTTTTTGGCTGAAGTGGCCAAAGGTCAAAGGTTGTGACATTAAAGCTGCTAGGAATTTTCCATCAGGAATTTCTTCTAGTGCTTTTTTTATTTCTCATCCCAAACTAAAATCCGAGCAGAAAATTCTGCCCTGCATCTTTGCTCTCTTTCTCCTTTGTCAACCTTTTTTTTTTTTTGCCTCATCACTGGAACAGATGGTTCTTTCCATGAGGAAAGAAGCAATGGAAAAATTGTGGCGAGAGGAAGATGAAGGAAACTGGTTTTCTCCCTGCTGACATGTTGTATCTGTAGCAGTGATTAAAAAGAAGTGACGATTTCCAAGAAACCTGTGGCATTCTGAGGAATTTGAGTGCCAAATTCCCTCCAGATTCCCAAGGAAATCACAGCCATGGCATCCATGTAGGAACAAGCTGCTCTGAGCCTTAACAGCTCTCCTCCTTTCCATGTCAGCAGCAGATCTGCTTAAGGGTTAACGATGCCTTTAACTTCTATCAGCCGGGTGGCGACTCAATTTTGCATTTCATCTCTATTCACAGAACTCCTACTGATGTCAGTACCCTCTTGGTTTTTGTTCCCCCTTTTGATGTTTGATTTTCTCCTGCTGCCTGTGTGCATGTACGCAGAGGCTGATCACGGGTTATGACATTTATTTTAACAGGGGAGCAGAGGCAATGGGATGTTTCTGTCTCGCTCAACATCCCCTGCTTAGTGAGATGAGGTGGCTGCCACAAGATCTCCTGCCTTTCACATACGGAGTATATGGTTACTTGGCTGACAATAACGTAGTTGTTAATTGCAGAGGAAGAAGCCTGCCTGGCCTGCCAAGGGAGTTCAAGCCCTGAAATCCTCACACAGGCTGAGAAGGTCTTGTGGGGGGCGGGGGGTTGGTGAACTAGCGCTGGGATGCAGGACACGTTCCCTTACAGTGGGAATTACAAGTGACCGAACACACTGCTACCAGCTGTCGCTGCGGCAGATCCTCATGGCAGGGAGATTACCGCTGCAGACTGCCACGTTTCTTGGCAGTCTCTGCTCAGCAGGACTTTGGAGGTTGAAATCCTCCTCCCCGATCAGCAGGATGGTCACTCCAGGTTCAGGCTGAGACTCACAGCTGCTTCCAGTCCAAACTTTGTTTTGATGGATGCTCCTTGGATGAGGATGAGAAGTTGGATTTGCTATGTGGGTTTTTTTTTTCTACAGACCCTACGTAAAGTCCATTCTTAATAAAGCAAAGCAATACCTTTTTCCTGTGGCACAGACACAGCAAAATGCCATAATAATCTTTCACAAAATTAGTATTGGTGTTGGCACCGCTAAATGGCATGAACTGTATCCAGGCAGAAAAAATGGCCATGAAAAACTTCCCTAATTTTGTCGTATTTCTTGATAGAAATATTGCCAGCTTCAGAGTTTGGAATTCAAAATTTGAGTCCAGATTTCCTTTGGCAGTGGCTTCTTCATCTTAGGATGGGCTGACACAACCAGGGAATGAAGACATGTATTGAAGTCTGAGACAATTTGGACTCTGCTCAGAATCCACAAGTTCAACCCATCTCTTTGCAAATTATTTCCTCTGACGAGGCATGGCTGCTCAGACTCCTTTCTTCTGGCTCTGGGAAAGAAGGGTCAGTGTCTGGGATGACAGATGTGAGACAGGGCGCATTACGAGAGTGCCATGCATTCACACTAACACATAGTCAAGAGCTTGTACAACCAATGGATGTTTGTTTTAGTCCTGGTAGAGGCGGCTAAGACGACCTTCCCAGTAGCTAATAATGATTTAACAATGTGCAACTGCTCTGTTTATGGTAAAAATGCTGACCACATAGTGTACGATGGTTTTCCATGCACTGTACCTCACTAGGAAAAAATGCAAAACCCACGAAGAACAACTGAAGTCTGCAGTTTTCCCAGTCCCCAAATCGTTTTCCCCAGTAGCTGGAATGTTTCTGATGTGGCATTTCCTACCATCCCACTCATGGGCCGGGAGCTTCAGGGACACGGCTCGGGAGCAGGAATGGTGGATCTGAGCAGGCTCCATCTCTGAGGGCTTTCCCCATCCACTGCTTTACAGAGACAGATGGGGAGTTGTCCTTGAGTCAAGAGTGGGGGGAATTAACCGCAGCCCTTCCAGAAGTAGATTGGAAGACACATCTGCTGTCTTCTTCATTCTGTCATAGCTTGGTTTTGTAACTCATCAGCCTCACTATTCGATCTAAAACTCTCTTCCTTGTTAAAATCACAAGCTACAATCAATAAGTCAGCGTGTCTACAAGGCTTTGGGATTCCCCAGTGCAAGACAAGGCATATAAATAATAATCAGGTCACTAGGAGACCAGGTACTTTTGTCTCTTCATCAGCAAAGAACACACGCTATTTTTCTACACACAGCCAGCATGAAGGAAAAGATAATAATAATAATAATAATAATAATAATAATAATAATAATAATGACAGCAATGGATAATATTATGAATTGCTATGCAAATCTGCCAGCCATCAGGAAAGCATTTTACCGGCCTCTTTCCATATTATGGGGTTTAATTAATGTGATATATGGACAAACATGTATTTTATTTCCAGAATGGGAGTTGTAATTTCCTGAGGCTTGGAAACCCAGATGGTTTTGACTTTAGAATATATAAAGATTTGTTTTCAGAGAGTATTTCAGTAAAGGCTGGAATGGGGGAGGATGGGGGGTGGGGCATGTGTGTCTTTTTATTTAGTTCAAAGTGTAATTTGTGTGCTTTCAGCTGAAATTCGGAGCTTCTGATCAGATGCTTGCTGGGAGCAGGGCTAGTGAAGGGCTGAAATATGCAGACAGCCACAGGACAGTAACTGTGGGAAGCCTCATCTGCTTTTGAAACGAGCTCTCATCCAAGGATCCAGGATGGTCCCAGGCTGGAAGGAGCCTGAGATGGTGACTGGTGATGGGAACAGGGATCACAGCCCTCGAAATCAAGACCCAAATCCAAAAATGAACCTTGCCCTCTGATGCAGGCTGCCCACTCACCATCATGGTGAGGTACTGGGAGGGTTCCCGTACTGGTTTGGAATGACACTCTTTGAGATAACACAGAGAGAGACTTTCTGGGGTTAGTCATCCACAGGCATAATTAGGACCCATTTAATCTTTTCCCATGGGTTTCTCTGCTTTGAAAGGGCCGGAATAGTGACTCATGTCTTAAGTACATTAAACCCATCTTAATGGGCTCAAGGATGGAGAAATCATTAAGGAGCTGACATCTCTAGCTCAAAAATCAGCACACACCGAGTCATTAAATGTTCCTGCAATCTGAATGCAAACCACTTTGCTGTATCTCTACCCCTTTTTCCCACCCACTTTTTACAAGCTTGTGTTTCTCATTAACTTTTTCAAGTCCCACCACCTCCACAGAGCTGCTGTGAAGCATTATTCCAGATGTGCAGTGCCATCCTCTTCTTGCTGCTGGTTACATGCTCATAGGATGAAGCATTTCTTGGAGGAAAAAAAAAAAAAGAAAAAAAGAAAAAAGATACATTAAGCCCAACAGAACAGAGGATTTTAAAAGGAACAGGAGTCCTCATTTTTCTCATTTTTTTTTAATCCTGTCATTTTTTTTAATGCTACCAGTCATGGGAGCAATTGCAAATTGGCTCCTCTGCTTGGACCTAAAAGCTCCTCTCATTTTTCTCTTTTGATCCCTCTTAGGAATTAATTTAAACTTAATTACACCTCGGTTTGTGTCCCCCTTCCTTTTCCTTTGTTGAGCTCACCAGATCAGTGAGTGGTCATTTGGAAACCTGCTTTCTGCAGTGCTGAGCAAGCTGTCCTGCCCCCACCAGCTCCTTGTCTTGCAGAATCAGGTTCTTCTGCAGGAGAAATAGATTTTGGCAGAAGTAATTTTGTACCCAAATACTCTAGAGCCTGTTTTCTCTGGATCTCTGCAAAATACACACAAATGTCACATTTTCTTCTTAGTGGAGTCCGAAGAGCTTCAGCTCCTCTTTCCCCAGGAAAATTAACGTTGACTGTTGCCTGTGTCTGAGTTTGAGAGGCCAATAATTGTTGAGTTCTTCAATCAAGCTGCATCTGACAGTGAGTTTCTGTAACCAAACACACGTCTGAGTGGTGCAAATGCCAAAACTGCTCAAGCTGGTGGATGAAGACTAGCGACTCAACTTTCAGTCCATTCAAGAAGTTTATATAATAGAGCTATTAGGTAATTTGATTTCCAAATCAAGCTGAGTTGCAGGGATAATTGCAGTGGTGTATATGTGAGCCGCTGATCAGGGTGGGTTTTGTGCTGTCACAGCTACCTGGAGCACAGCTGATTGGGATCCTGATGCTTTTCTACAGGCAGAGTAAAGTGCTTTTGAGCCCGTTTGCACTGGTAGAAAATGTGTCCTGCCGCAGCAGCTCACAGCCTAGCGGCAAACTTGCTGTAACCTTAGGATGCTGCCAACATGGCTTGAATTGGAACAAGCTCTTCTGCACATGGAAAGACTCCATCGAGTCCCCTGGGACAGTCATTCCTGACAGTGTTTCCCTGCAGAGGGTTTGGTGGATATTGGGTAAAGAAACTCTGCAGGATGTTGGCAGTCCTGGGCTCAGGACTGGGAATCCTAAGCTACACAAGTGGTCTGTGAGCTAGAGGGGTGTCCTCCAATCCCAAACCTTCAGAAGTCGTGAGACGGCTCAAAACATCCCATTTAATCACAACCTCATTCCCCTTCCCTCCCCACCCAAAACTTCAGCCATTACAAGTCTCATTTCTTCTGGGATCATTAAGAATGAAAGTTTCCTATTTTTACAGAAAAGAAGCAGCTATTCTTCCATAGCTCTTGGGGCCACCAGGAAAACATCGAATATCCCAAGGCTGCTGATCAAATTAAGGGCTGGCCATGAGAACTGTCCTACCACCATCAGAAACAACAGATCCGATTTTGGGAATGGTGTAAATCCCTCCATACCTAGGTCCTCTAAACTGAGACCTAAAAATACAGAAGGCTGTCTAGACATATTTTAATCAAGAGCTCATTCTTCTCCTGCCTGCTATTTAGCATGTAAGCACCGTGGCTGCAATTGTCATCCAAACACAGGGACTTTACCAAATTGCAGGGAGGAGCAACCACCATATCATTATCCTCCTCAGAAGGACCTGGTTAAAAATACACCCCACATCCATGCAGAGGGGCAGCAGCTTTCAGATGCAGACACCAGCAAAAAGGGATCTTAATTAGGGATAAGCATTCATCTTGGAAACTGTGTTTTTTAATCTCCTTTTTGCATTCCCTGAATGAATTGTTCTGGCTGAGACTCAAGCTCCTGTCTTCTGGTCAGGGAAAGCAATGTAGGACCTTGGAAATCAGCTCATTGGCATCCAGTGAATGAGGTGGAACATCTGAACTGAAGGAGGTGATGTCCTCACCTGTGGTGTTTTGGACAGGATGGACACAGTGGTCAGAATGCGTCTGCCCCATGGGGAATAGCTGTGCTCATGGATGTGCTTCTGGTGTCTGTTGTGTGAGTGCCCATGCCCTGAAATTGTTTCCTGCTCCTTCAGAATGTCAAAGTGAAACAGGAGGGTAAACAGCTCTATTTCTACTTCTATTTCCAGCCAATGTCATCTTGCTTCTGCTTATGTTCAGTTCTGGAGCCTCAGACCATGAGCTAATTTGGCTTCTTGGAGCAGAGGCAGAAGCCAGAAAGAAAGAGCAAAATAAAAAAAAGGGGAAAATAAAAAATACAGCAAACAAGCTCCCCGTTTTTCAAGGCAAAGGACTGTGATGGCACCAGCCTGCTCTTTCCATCAAGTCCCTTAGCAATGTAATCCTGCACTTTCGGTGATCGCTCCCTGCCCTGAAGTTTGCATGTGGCTTATGGGGGACTGGAGCGATTGCTTTGTAGCTCACCACAGCCAAGACTGTTTTCATGCAGTCTTGCTCCCCTCTGAAGGATACAATGCTGAGGAATGAGAATATTACAGCCTTCGTGAGCCACGGCCTCTCCTTCCTCCAGAGGAACATTGCATTTCGGTGAGGTAGGAGTGCCTGGTAAGATGCTCCCCTGGCACCTCTTCCAGGATGTGCTTAAAGGAGTGGTCAGAGTCCCTCTCCAGCTTTCTTTCAGGAGTTTTTCTACCAAACATTGCCCACCTCATGTCCACGAGCTGCTGCCAAGCACCCTGGCCCCCGGAGAAGCACACAACAAGAGAGAAGCTCCTGGAAAAATGACTACTGAAATAGTAGAGCCCAGTAAGAAAGGGATTTTTTTGTGTGTGTTTTGTGTGATTTTTGTTTGACAAATGCTGAATGAACCTAAAACATTTCCAAGGACATAGTCAAAAATATTTTCCCTCTTAGTATCATTCCTAGTTCCAGTTTTTCATTCCAAATAGGGATGGGGGATTCTCCCAGGACAAGAAAACTGCCTCTTTATGTTCCTTTTCCCAAAGCCTGCAGCAGAAACGTACCTTATTTCCATCAGTAAAATAGCTGGTCGAGAGCACCTTTTCCCCTCTTTGCAGCCAACAACTCAGATCCTCCCATCTCCCCACGTGAATTCAGACCCAGCCTCTTGCCCAGAAGGGTTTCATTAACAAAGAGCCAAGGTCTTTGCAAATTCTCCTTAGTTCTGCAAATCTAAGACCTTTCAATTCCCAACACTGGGAAAACATTAAGCTCTCCTGGGCTTAACATGGCTCTTCTGTTGTAAGATCACCGGAGAGTTAATGGCCATTCATCAACTCTGGTGTTGCAACGTGATACCTTTTATATTCCAGGATGATTTAAGAAAAAGAGAAGGGGAAAAAAAAAAAAAAGGAAAGGAGAAAGTATTTTAGCAAAAGATATTTCAACAATTCCTTTAATGGGTGTATAAACAGGAACAAAATCAAACAGCAATTAGCTGTAATTATACTTTAGCCTAAAAAATCCCACACATGTGAAATGATTACCATAGCAATTACTGAGGACTTCTGTGCACATTTGGCTGGTGTAATTATACTGAGTGTACCCTTCAGGAGAGAGCAAATGCCTTCCCCTCTTGGTTGCTGGGTTTTCCCCCTCCCTGGGGACCAGTCATCTTCAGCGATGGCCTTTGCAGTGGCCAGATCTAAGCAACCCAGGTGGTGACGGGAACGAGAGTGAAATGCTGCTGCTGGAGTGAAAAGACCACCAAAAACCAACAACAAAACAAAAAAACCCACAAAAAACCCAGAACAATGTGTGCTCATGGGAGGGATGATAGCTGAGGGTCAAGGTAGCGGGTGCTGAGGCCACTGTTGTGTCTGGGGGACCTGATGGACATCACGTTTTGCCTGGGCATGCAACACTTGCTGCAGCATGAAGGCAACACAAGGTGTCCATGCTGCTGGTGCCCCTAAATTGAGGGGGTTTTACACCAGGCAGGTGGGGGTGGCATTGTGAACGACATTGCCACTTGTCCCTGTGGAAATGTATTCTCAAGTCAGGTCAGAGCCTGTGCTAGGGCTCATTCTTCCTCCAAAGCCAGCAGAACAGACGACAGGCTGATTTCTATTCTGACCAGCACCGCTGCTTAATCTTGACTTATGGAGGAAACATATGGAATGTATTGAAAAAATATTGCTGTACTCTCTGCAGCTCCTCTCTCCCTCTCTTCGGAGCAGGGACCAGAAATATTAAACATCTGTGATTGTTTAGCACAGGCTGCTTTACCGGGGTGAGATCTCACCCCGTGGGCCACTGCTCAGTCTACCCTGCAGGTACCACCGAGGGACGTGGCATGCATTCTGCTGAGATCAGCCCACTCTCCAGGAAACGTGATCTACTTTCTCAAGTACATGGGGCTTGCAGATGGAAGCAGAACTGCTGCCGTGCCCAAACCTTCCCAAGGCTTCCAGCTGTCAGGTCTGGCCAAGCGGAGGGCACAGGTCCTGCCAGCCCAAGACAACCATCATGGGTAAATTAGTGTCACGATCTCCTGTGATACCCAGTTTTTGAAAGCATATCTTCTATAACTGCAGTTTTACTTAAAAAAACCCCACAAACCCAACCAGCTCCTCCCCAGCCAGTATGTTTTCTGTGACCAGCTGCTGCTGAACAGTGACAACAACCACCGTGTCACAGGAGACTGTTCTGGCAAGCCCACTGCCCGGTGACATTAAGTGGGGTTTCAGTACTGCTGAAGGTTTTTGCTCTGCTCTGCTCTGCTCAGCACGGGGCCAAGCATTACCTGGGGCTATCAGCATTTCAAGCCTGCTCTCTGAGGTGCAGGGAACAAGTGGGGTGTCCCAGGCAGAGCTCAGCCCGCAGGCAATTCGCACCTCCTGCAGCTGCGACATCTGCAAGCTGGGAGGAAACGTGCTCTGATTTGCCCCTCAGATCAACAGGGCTGCTCACAGGAGATCAGGAGCCAAGATCCAGATCCACCCTTTCATTTATCCTTGCGTTTTCAGAGGAAAAGGAGAGCAGAGACAGGCGAGAGCGTGTCAGGGTCATATGAGGGCACTGTGGTTTCCAAACACGGAGAGAGCTGTAGCTGCTTTGCTGCCCTGTGACAACTCCACCAGAAAAGCTGCTGGGCTTCATTGCTCTCTTGGCCCTTAACTGCATTTGGGTCTGTCCCAGCTGGAACAAATATCATTGGCCTAGAGACCCTGGGCTTCACTATCCTTCAAGACATTCATGTATCAGGGCTTAGCAGTGAAGGTGTAACTCACCTTGAGATGCCCAGGTTCACACAGCCAGGGGACAGGACCTTCTGCAAGAGGCTTCAATAAGCTGCAGCAGTTGCAGAAGACAGCAATGGGGATGAAGACCACGCTTCTAGGCAGCTGTGATGGGGAAGAAGTCTACCTGCCCATGTCAACAGCTCTGGGACAGCAAGCTTCCTGCGCTGGTCCCTCCCGGTCAAGCACCAAGGTGCAGAGCTCAGCACTATCCCCCTTTTAACCTAGAAGCTTTATGACTTCAGCGTAAATCCTTCCATTTCTTGAACTCACCCAACAGATCTTATGTCAACTTAACGTTCTTTCTAAAGCGCCTGCAGTGTTTATTCAATCCAGCCACTGGCTTATTCTGGTTAAATATCTGTTTCAATTTGAGGCAAGTTCATCGCCAGTTCCTATTTCCCCACTGTGCAGCTTTAGGATAAGAAAACCCCACTTGACAGCTGAGCAAATGGCACTGATGAAGAGCTCTCGTTGGCCAGCCAAGAGATATGGAGCAGCAAGCTCTGAGCTAAAGATGTTTGTATATTCTGTATTCCTTGGTACCGCTCTGGAGTGGACTCTGTGCTTTCCTGTGGCTTGAACCAAGTGCCAGTCTGGGTATGCTGAAAAAAAACCCAACCTCAATGCATTTCTTAATTGTAGCTGGGATTGCTGCTGGGGAAAATGGCTCATTTACTTCTGAGGGCTCAGCGTGAGCTGCAAGACCCCTGGGATGCTTCAAATGGAAAACATATACGTGCCTCATCCCAAAAGGAGGAAGAATAAACTGCCAAGGCTGAAAACATGGGCTCTTTCATGGGACCCAGAAGGTTCCTTTATATGTGATTGATTCTCCTGCATACATCTCTAGATATTTTTCTGGCTTTTAAGCTAAGGAAGCAGAAAGACACCAAAGTCAGTGTTCTGGAGGGATTTCACCCTAGCACAGCCCTTCAGCTGTGTGGTGCTTCCTCAGATTCCTCCTGAGAGGTAAAACCCTGTGGTTTTACTGCCTCCAGTAAAAAGATGGTGAAATACCCATGGACCCTCCTAAGGACTTTGGGAAAGGTTTGGTTTCCTTCTTGTGAGCTTCTATGAGGCCATTTATAACAGAGCTTTGTGGGTGTGGATGTGTGTTCATTTGGGGTCTGAGCCAATTGAACTCAGTGGGAGTCCTTTGAAGGTCCTCTCCTATGCCCTGAGCAGGCCCTGGACTCATCTTGTACTGAGAATATTCATGGGGAAGCATTGACCTGAAGGAATGTTTTGTGGAAGGAGCAGATTTTCAGAGCATATTGATAGAAAGCGATTACTGACCTCATAAATAAGAGCGTTTGCACGGGCAGGGGTGAATTAAGTGAAGAGTGCATTAGGAGAGTGGGTCATCCAAAGCCAAAACCCGAGGAAGAGAGGCTTTTAACTCTGAAAAACTGCTCACACACTATCAATCCTCCCAGATATTTTAACTTGCAGTCTCATCGCCTGGGCGAGCTGCTTGCCATGTGAAGTGATGTGGCGGGAGGGAGCGGAGGCTGTGTAGTCCATGGGGTGCTGGATGTTTTTGCACATAGGGGGTAAATATTCAAGTTCTGCAGGTGCTGGAAGAGTGGGAGCAGTGAGGGAAGTCCCCACTTCAGTGTGCTGCTGCCCGGGAGGTGGGGAAGGACCGTGACAGACAGGGCACCCCAGGGATGGGGCCCTTCTCCTGCACTGGGCTGCTTCGGCTCCTTATGCTGTTTGATTGCTCTCCTGGCCTTCCCCTCGCATCGGCTGTGCCAAACATTGAGTGAAACCATCTGATAGAAGCTGGAAGTGTATCAAAGATATGATTTGAACACAGTAATTTAGTCCTCATCTGCAGTCCAGAATCACCATCTGCTCAACGTGTCCTGCCCTGGTTCTTCACCGCTCGGTGAGGACTGTGTACAGCATCCCCCAGCTTCGTCTTTCACTCTGGTTATAAAATGAACCCAGAAACCTGATTCTCCTCTCTGAACTTTCCCTGAAAGTTTCTGGAGTTTTATTGACGCTTAGAAGAGGAGAAGTGGACCCACAAGTTGTTGCACACCTCATGGAAATATCAGAAAGTGGTCAGGGGCGTGGAGGGATTGGTTTGTGAGGAGAATTAAAGCCTGGATGTATAGCTTGGCTCAGAAAAGTGAGTTAGAGAAGTGGACATGATAGCAGTCTGGAAAGATTTCATGGGTGTGAGCACAAAGTACTGAGATAAAATTTGTGGGATGGTACATGGAGGTATGATTAGGAGCAAAGGAATGACATGGAAGAGGGAAGGAGGTGAGCATGATCACCCCACCACTCAGTTTTACATTGCTGCCATGAAAAACTGGAAAATATTGATTTTAAATTAATTGCTTCATTTATTTTGTTGAAGTATCATTAAACATGACCATTTTTTTGCCAGCTGGTTTTAGGATTTCCAGAACAATCATAGACAGTTTTTGCACATTATCCCTCCTCACAGCATTGTGCATTGTGCAGTTTTGGGCCCTTAATGGTCCTCTCCCAGTAAAAGTAAATATAGATATTAAACCAGGGGATATGCAAAAGTTACTGGGTTTTCCACAATAAATTTCTAAGAATACAGGATCCATACTCTGAAAGATTTTAGTCTTTAACATGTGTGACTGTGGGATCTCATCTATTTTTCATCTTTGACTTCACAAATCTCTATTGGCGTATAAAAGAACTCTCTGGGAATGGCTATATTTTATCTTAACTGGGAGTTATTAATTTAAAAAAACCCTCTGCATATTCTTACATCATGCACTGGGAAGCTATTACTAATTAGGGCCAGATGAATCAATGCAGATAAAAATGAAATCCTGTTTCAACTTTTGCCCCAGTTTTCCAGTGACTCCTTTCCTGCAGTTTGCAGGAGCCTGCCTGGAGTCCTTGCCTTGTCCCACTCCTGGCTTAGGTTGTGTTTTGGTGGCTCTGGTTTGCTCATGCCTTGGCTTCTTTGGAAATACAGGCACTGGGATGCTTTTTGTCCTGCTTAAATGAAAGCAAAAAGAAGAGCTGCTCATACTTCTTAGCAAGGAAACCTCAGACTGAATAAGCCTCAAAGGGGATGTGAATATAAACCAAAGCTTTACTTTGCTGCACACACACAACAACAACAAAAAAGGGAAAAAAAAGCAATTTACATTAATCAAGAACCTCTTAAGAGATTTCCAACCCAGATTTTATAGACTCAGGGAGGTTTGCAAGCAGAAGATTCCCACTGGCTGGGTCTCTGCTGGGTCGCAGTCTCTGTTGGCATCTCCTGCCTCAGCAGGGCAGTCGGAGTGTCTGCAGCTAATCGAACAGGATGTCCCACCGGTCCCTGTCAAAGCATCTCGCTCGGTGGTTTCTTCATCCAATCTGATCACCTGTGGTGGAAGGAGCCTGTGCCTACAGAACGGCATCCAAGGGGAAACTTGGCGTGTCAACTTGAGTACATTTACTGCTGATTTATAATCAGGCGTGTGAGCGGAAAATCAGGTTTGTGGTGTTCAGAGACACACCAGCGTTTTCCCCCTCAGCCAAGCTGAACCCCCAGGCTTTCTGAAATTCATTTATCACCATGCTCCCAATCTCCTCAGGAGCAGCTCTGCAGCAAGCAGCGGATAATTCTGTATTCCACAGACTTTCCTCACCTGCTGCCGAATCCAGCAAAAGCTTCTCCAGCCACTTCGCTGAGCAGGGTTTGCCCCTCTGTAAATCCATCAATAAAATACCAACAGCAACCTTTCCTTGTGGGCAGAGGGCTGAGAAGTCTTTGTGGACGATGAGCATTGGTGACAGTCACGTGGCAAATCAGTGCTTGAGTCAGGCTTCAAGTTTTACAAGTTTGAGGTTTCCAACATATTCATTTTCTAACAGGAAAACTTGGTATTTTTCCCAGAAAAACATATGTGAATCTCATTTCTCTGTTTCTTGCTAAAACATTTATTTTTGCTGCGTCATCCTCCTCAGAGCATTAGCAGCTTGGATGTTTTCTGAGACAAGAAAGGTGAAGGGAAAGATTCAGAAGAAGAACAGATACGTGGTTGCATCCTCATGCACACGTTTGCCAATTCTTGACTAGTGTGTTGTTCACAAGTGGAATGGCTCCCAAGCTCATATAGCTGACATACGTCCTGCTCAGGCATCATTCCTGCCTCTGGTTAGGGGCTCAGCACCTCAAGACAGGAATCTCGTATTTTTTGGGGGGCTTTCTATTGGTTTTGCCATGGTCTGAAATTTCTACCTGAGGAAGATGTTAAATCCCCAATTCCCACCGCTCTCCCCTCCAGGTTGAGCAGAAAGGCCTTTCCTACCCTCAGAAAGTGGCCCCTGCACCACAGGGTCCTGCCTCTTGGCAGGGTTTTGCTCCCCAGGGCATGCCCGAGTGACCCCCATCCCAAAGCACAGTCCCAGCCACACTTCAGCTCTGAGCACCAGAGAGCATTTCCCCAGGGCTGAGGGGGGCTGCCCTGCTGCTCCAGACCACAGCAGCCCTTGGGGGACCCCTCTCACCAGCTTTCACGAGCCCCTCAACCAATTTCTGCTATAGATCCTTAGAATCCCACCCCCCCTTTTTTCCATCACGGGTGCATCACTGCAAGCAAGAAGAGAGGCAGGGAGGTGAGGAAGAGCTCCTAAAGCAGTGGTTCAGTGCAGATGAACCCCCAGGCCTTCCCACAGACTGACACATCATTGCCCGTGGCTGTTTGAGACAAGACTGACAGCCTTCAGGCTTATTTTGGAAGCCGCCTCACAAACATGTAAAGCACAAACTGCAGGAGGCTGCCGGGTTCATCCTTGCATTTGCAAGCTGAAGGGAGAACAGTTCTGCTGTAGACATGCAGGGAAGAGGCCAGAGCTTTCTACTTCTCATCTTGTTCACAACGTGTGCTGTTTAGGTTCTGACTTTAGTGCTGGAGCTCTCCTTCCCTCCAAATGGGCTCTGTTTTTTGTAGGGGAAGCAAGAAGGGTTCAGCTACCATGAGCCCACGCCAAGTCTCCAAACAAATCTGTTTGAAGGTTCCTGGTCTGGTAGTGATTAATCCAAGATGGGGAGAGGGAGGAGAGAGAGAAAGGAAGGGGGGAAATCAAGATAAGAAAACCTTTCGTGCAGGAGTATTGTATTGTGATTATTCAGGGGTTTAGGTTATGAACTCAGTGGACTCTCGTGGCGTGTTCAGCTCCAATTTGTCTGCAGTAAACAACATGCCTTTCAACAAGGCAAGAAGAAAATGAAGCTTGTTTCAGGCTGTCACAAATGTTTTCATTCCTGTGCATGGCCTCAAAGACCAACATCAAACACCCATTCCCCAGGCATGGTGCCACAGCCACGAGGGAACAGGCTGGGGGACACCATCTCCATTGACCCAGGGCAACCAGGGATTAAACACGTTCCTGGAAGGGTTCTGGTTATGAATTAAATCGATTAGAGTGTTTTCAAAACAACATCTACAAAATATCTTGGCTTCCTTATTGGTGAGTCAAGTGGAAGAGGACGAGGAGCATGTGGGAGTGTGGCCATTACAATGGCATTTAATTCATCCCACTGATGCTTTTTGTGTGAAGAGCCTCCCATGGAAAGGAGTGCTGGATTCACAGCCTCCACTCCTGCCACTGCAGTTAACAGCTTGTTACGTGGCTGGAGGGAAGAAATCCAACCTCCGGGTTTCTAGTCCAGTCAGCTCCAGGAGAGGCATGGCCATAGCTCGTTGCCTGCACCTTCCCCTCTCATCAGAACCAGAGGCATGGGAATCGACTCCCAGTCACTGTTAAAGCCATCAGTGTGGATGGGTCAGTGCTGGGGCAGCATGCTGCAGCTCCAGGGCTGTTGCAACCTCCTGTCTCAAATGCTACCAGTGCAAAGCTCAGAATTTCCATCTGTCTGTCCAAGCTCTTCTCCCTCTTTAAGGGGCTGATGCTCCATCTCTGCCCTGAGCCTGGCCTCAAACCATAGTTGAGAAGAGCTCCAGCCTGTCCTCCTCTCTGGGCAGTTTTGCTGGTTTGGAAGGATGTTGCTGCCATGTGCCTCATCCCAAATCACAGCATCCTGCGGTGAGGGTGAGGACAGGCAGCCTGCCATGTGCAGAGGACACAGGGGTGGCCCTTCTGCACTCACACCCAGGCTGGCACATCTGAGAGCTCAGGAGGATATCCTGGATGGTGAATTTTGTCAGGCTCCCTGCAAGGAAATCCAATCTCCTGCTGAGAAAGGCACTGGGGACATCCCTGCCACCTCCAGGCCCTCCTGTATTTGCATGGAAAAAGAGAATCTCTTCTCCTCCACCGCTGGTTACAGTGGTGGTACAGAGGGATGGGGAATGAGTAGGGTTAAAAGCAGCCCTGGCTCCAGTGAAAGTGATTGTGAAACCCCCTTTGGCTCCCATGAAGCAATTTTCCCACCACCATCACCAGTTCTTTCTTTCCAGAAAGGGAAGTTGCAGTCAGAGCTGGGCAAATAGTGCAGATGTTTTATTATGAATAGATGCAGGGACTTCTGTAGCAAACCCAGTCCTCCTGTGGCCATGCCTTGCAGCTTTGTTTTTGTGAATTCTCTGGGGAGCTAATTTAAAAAGCAGGTGTGCTCACCAAAAAAAAAAAAAGAAAAAAAAGGAAAAATAAAGACGTTCTGGCTCCTTTGCTGGTCCCATTAACTGGGAAGGAGTGGAAGGCAGGACCAGGAAACCTTTGAGAAAGGCACAGACCCATCAAGTCAGGGCAAGGCTACCATTCAGCGCAGCAGAGCCAGGATTTTTACCTCTGGACTTGCTTCTAGCTCTCCCCTGACACACTCTGGAGAAGTCAGTTATCCTATTTTTGGTTCAGACTGCAGCCTCTCCTGCAGACACGAGCTCTATAATTTAGGTAGAGCACTGGCAGTTGACCTGTGTAGGCTCAAGGGGAAATGCTAATAAACTTACTGGGTCCCCAGCAGAGAAACAGAAACAAAACCTAAACCAGGTGCAGTTTGGGTGGTTCCTCAGAAGAAAAGTTACAGGCCAGAGGTGTCTGCATCCCGAGTAACTTGAATGATCCAGAGACTGCAGTAATTATGGTCTTTTCTGAGACAGCTAAGAAATAAATGCATAAACTAAGGGGATTTGGGAGAGAATAGTTTGATCATTACTTCGATCATCTCTGCAACGACAACAGCTGCTGCTGCACCGTGTCTTTGCTGTTCTCCACACCAGAGTCACTGGGGAAAATCTGCTTCAGTGGGTGTAAATGTGCCACTGAAGGGGAATGAGGGTGTAAGAGGACGGCTCTGGGCAGCTAACACACTTATTCAGGATGAATAAGCCCCTTGTAGTAAACAGAACTCCCTAATCTCCCCCTCTCGTGGTGTAACTACTCCGATGGTATCAGATCTTTGCTATACCCAGCAATTTTTCCTACCAATTACCCACCGGTTACAGTTCAGCTCCCTCTGAAATAACAGGCAGGTCATTAATGTCAAATTCCAATAGGTTGATAAGGGAGTTTATTGCTGAGATGATCACTGAAGCCGGGGTGATGAATGAGCTCAGAAGGATTTTAGGGTATTATATCCCAGCGTTCACCAGCCAGTTATCTCCTTCGCTCAGCACTTCGTGTCTCTAGCTTGTAGTTTGGCTCCTCCACAGCTTTTCAGTTTGCTTTTAGGGGGTTATTTCTGTACAAGGATGTGCATGTTTCTCCAGGCTCTATTTTTGCTACAGCTCTTCTTGTTCAGGAAACAAGACAATGACAATTAGACCCATGATGGGGATGATGCTTTTGATGGGGTTTGTTGTACTTGGCACCCTGTCAGCAGACAGGTCTGTGATGAAGAAGGTGCACGTTTAAGGTGCTTTAATCATTGCTGAAGTGCCGTGTAGTGTGTTAAAATGAGCTGCTCTACTTTTGAAGCTGGTGAGGAGATGCAGTTTGAAGATCGGCTCCCCACTGCTGCTCAGCTCCAAGATGTAGATTGTCTGGCTTGCCTTCCTAGAAATGAGATTTGTGGCTTTATCTGAAGCTGTTTAATAGCAGAGGTGGATCAAAGAGAAAGAATCCTAGCTGCAGCCCAATAAATTTGGGGCACAGGCCAGTGGATAAGCAGGTTATCATCTGAAGGGCCAGTCCAGTCCACGGTACAGCTCAGGCTTTTTAACAATCCCTGCCATCAGGAGAAGAAAAATGTACAGCCCCTCTCCTCCATCCAGCCAAATTTACACCAGTGGCCAGTAGCCAGAGCAAAGCAGAACCAGGGAGATCCCTAAGCGGGTATTTCTGGTGAAGGAGGAAGAGTCTGGTCTCTTTTAGAGTCCTAGTAAACCTGAAAACCTACCAGGAAGCCCCAGCAGATCTTCACACACAGTTTTTCTCTCCCAGCCAAATTCCTCAGTGCCCTTTTTTCATTAAGTACCTTCTGCTGGATCACTCTGCAGGAGCAATGTGATGTACAAAGCAGTCGCCATCCTCTCACAGCAGCCCCAGCACAGCCAGCCACTAACTCTGGTGTGTGCATGCCATGGAGTGTGCCAGTGGAAGAAAAATACAGCTGAGGACACAGGTTTACAGGATTTTTTTTGTAAAAACATGATCTTTTTAAATTTTGGAACTCTACCCTGACAATGTCCTAGCAAGGAAGGGCAAGGGGCATTTCCCAGGGATTATAACCAGCTGGAAGGCTTAACCCTGGCTGGTTTTCTCATTCCCAGAAACACAATCAGGGCTAACATGTCTTTTTGTTGTTATAACCTGCATAGATTTTTCTTTTTGGGCAGAATAGGATCATTTCCCAATGGAAAGTGCTGCCTCTTTCCCTAGCTCTGCCCTTTGGTGGAGCATGGTGCAGTTCTTGACTGGTGCTCTGCATGCCAGCAACAGCCAGGCTCTGCAGCTCTGCCAAAGCACAAGCTGGGGTTTGTAGGATGGCTCAAAAGTTACCCCACCTTCTGGCAGGAAGAAACAGGAATTAGGCTTTTGTTTTTAGCTATATTTTTGATACTTTTTTTTGCTTGTGCCTCTGCAAGTGGGTGGGTAAGAAATAGGGCAACCCACATCCAATGAACCCCCCACCCAAAGCTGTCTAAAATAAAAATAATTTAAAAAAAAAAAGTCAGCCTGGAAAATCTTCATTTCTATATGAATAAACCCCCTTCTGTTCCAAAGAGAAAATGCTTTATGACTGAGGAAGCAACCTAGAAATCTCTGGAAATTTCCCTCTGTGTTGCAAGGTGCAAATGTAAAGAGATGAAACAGCATCTCAGCATCATTCCCTTCAGAAACCCACCCCAAGTCCTGGATTGCTGGAGGGAGCAACCATCATCCATCTCTGGTGGCTTCTGCCTCCCACCTGGCTCCTGGGTGACTTTGGATTAATCAATTCATCCCTTTGTATAAAGTTAAAGGATCTTGATAGCTCTGCTCTACATAAGAGGCGGCAGGAGGAGGACCGTGCTGCCAGGTTCAGCTGGATACCGATGTTCAGAGATCATTAGTCTGATCCAGACTGGCCTCATCTATAATATCTCACAGAGGGAAAAGTCCAAGGTGTTTAGAGGCAAGAGCCCTTGCTAAGTTTATATGGAGATGCAGTTTATACTATATTTAAAATTGACCTGAGGGCAAACGTTTGATCTGTGTTCAGCCTTTCCCCACTTTATTCTGAAGATAGTCACATTTGGGGATCTGAAGTCTGGATCTAATATATAGCACAGTATTAATAGATGTTGGAAAGGGTTGTTACAAGCTATTACTGAGGCAAAGTAAAAGAAATCAGATGTTTATATACAATTATGCTATTGTGTAGATCAGTGGCTGGGAGAGAGCAGAGACAGTAGAAAGGAAAAGTACCTTTATGCATCTGGGGATGGCGTCGAGATGGGTGGATAATGAGAGGAAGGCACGAGGGGCTCATGTTTCCCTGACCGCCCTCTCACAGAGCAGCGCAGGGGAGAAACAAGTCCCAGATCTGCCCACTCCTGCTCCACGAGGATGGAGGGGCTTGCCCCACTCATGATGCCCTTTTCCCCTGGGAAACTTCCCATCATGATGCTGAGCACTGAGCCAGGGGTGGATATGAAGCATCGGGACAAGCAGCCAAGCCTGCAACCTGCCCATGGTGACAGCAGCGCCCTGCCCAGGGCACGGGCAGCAAGCCCTGCTCAGCTCCATCCATCACCCAGAGGGGCTGCCCTGTGCTGTGGTGGCTGCAGCAGCAAGGAAATAATTTTCAGAGGTTGCTCTACTTCTCCCTTAATGATCTGGGCCTATAGCCCACTCAGCAGACAGTGGGATTTCCAGCAGCGTGATCTCCACCTCGAAGCTGGGGTCAGCAATACCTCTCTGCCCAAATTTCACCCTGAAACACACACACGTTATGTCAACATTGTGCTTTCGTTCGCTCCACCCAAACCCTCTCAGTGAGGGCTCCCCAGGCATCTGCGGTGCCGAACCAGCCTGTGTCAGTAGTGCTGGCCCCTGCCCTGTGCTGGGGCAATGCCTTGTGGTACCCAAGCCTGGTGTGAGAGCCGTCTGTGCCCCCTGGGACATCAGGACTGGCACATCACCCGACACATGGGGAGACACCATGACCTGCAGCCACCCTACTGTGCTGTCCCAGCCAGAGCTCACTCCTCCCTGAGAAAAAAAAAATCAGCCAGCATCCCCAGGAAAGTTCCCATCGCCAGCGCCCCGGCTGTTCATGTGGCCCATGGGAGGATAAAGGCAGAAAGAGGGAGAGGGGGGAGAGAGATAAACAATTTCCTACACAGTCGTAGCTCAAGCCCATCTTACAAGAAACACATGGTCTCTGACACAATATTTAGCTCTACTGTAACATGGTCCATTTGGAGGCTGGTGGCTGTGTGGAGAGCTGTAGTAAAACATTCTTTGCTGGTAACACACACTTAAGACAGAAAAACCCACCCTTAGTAATAATAATTGTGGTTAACTCTGTAAAAGCTGGAGAACAGGAGGGCAGTGAGCTGCTTCTGGAGCAGGGATCTGGTTCAGCATCTCGGCAGGCTGAGCAGACCCCCAGCTCTGCTGGTTTGAAGTGCTTCTCCTGACGGGTGTTGACCCCTTGGCTTTGCCCCATTAGACCCGGAGAAGAGGAGCCAGGGGCTGGATTTTTTTCCCTTCAGTGGGCTGTTTCTCTGCCCAGAAAACAGTCCCTGGGAGGATCACTATGTTAAGCCAAAATAAAAGCCTTTTTAAATTTTTTTTTATTTTATTTTATTCAACTTTCTTGCTCATTAGCTCAGGAACTTACAGTTGGAGTTGTCACTGGGCTCCTCCTGCCAACATATTGCAGGGCTTCGCAGGAGTTACATCATTTGGCCTCAGAGGACCAGCTAAGTGGAAACACATTTGCGTTCAGTCGTGTTGCTCGGACTCCTTCTCGCTCGCTCCCCGGTTTCATGGGCGCAGAGCATGAGGTCAGGCGGCTCTCGGCGCCCACACAGCACAGGGCCCCGTGACGGGGCATGTGCTCCCTGGGAGATCACATCCCACGGGCACTGGGCTCCCACAAACCGTCCCAAATCCTCCTGCAACATGTCCAGATCACCTCTGCAAACCCGTGAGAACCTGGGTATTCCGCTCAGCCTGGCTAACCGCAGCAGGGAGCAGTCCCTCTGCCTCCTTACAGTTTCCCTCAAATTTCTCCTTCCCCTCCCTGCTGACTCCAAGCCAGCGTGACACCATGGTCATCATTGTCCTCTCTCTGCCCTTCCCACTCCTTTATTTTCTGCTCTGGAGTACAGGGTCTGCTTTGCCCAGGCAGAATTTTTTAGGGTTTTTTCTGCCATTTCTCCAGGAATCAAATGGTGTGTTCCTCCCCAGTTAGCATCAGTGAGGAAATGCCTGTATCTAGCATGGTCCATCACCCTGGTCCTCATTATCCAGAGCAGGAGGAGAAAAACAGGGGCTAGACGTTCTTAAAGAACTGTTTGTTTCTCCAAATATCCAACATTAAAGTGTTTTGTAAAATAACTCAAGGGGAGGCAAGTTCAGAAAGGGGTTTTTGCATCTCCCCCTCCCCTTTCTGAGCTGGAAAATTCAAACAGAGGGTTTTCATTTACAATTAACACTGTCCCATTTTTCATCTTGCAGCCTGGGGGGGCAGGAAGCTGTATTCTCAGCACTCAGGGTACCTGGCGTTGGGAATAGGTGAGTTACCACCGTGTCATTCACTGGGAAGAGCCTTTCTACAATAGGTGGCTAAAATGAGTGATGGCCTAGTCCTGCGTGGCAGGAAACACATGTCCCTTGGCTGTGCTGGTGGTTCCTGGAATCTGGCAAGAAAAGCTTGTGGTGGAGGAAGTCAAAGCAAGCCATGAGCTGCTACAGCAGAGCATCCCTTTTGTGAGCTCACAACTTTGGTCCAGGTCCTGGCATGGCCCCGTTACAGAGCCCATAACCAGTATCCACCTGGGTCTGTCTGGTACCCAGCTGTGCTTCCTCTGCCCATCCAGAGCATGACGGTTTCCACTACAGAGGAGGTCACTGCCCCACACACGCTGGCTCCGTTTCAATGACACAGCTCAGGAAAATGGGCACCAGCCTGTCAGCACCACCAGCCTCCTCCTCCCCAGACCAGACATCCTGATTTCCAGCATTTCCCTCCCAAATGCCACACGGGACCAGGAGAAGGGAAAGGCTTTTTGCAAGAGGTATTGCAGCCACAGAGTACTTTTGTCTCAAGGCAGCGATTTCACGCTCTTGCATCCTGGTGAAGTAGCACGTCGGTGATGTCCCAGACTGAAGCAAGCTGCTCTGTGCATGGGACAATTCCTTCCACCCTCAGTGTGCAACTCTTTCCATCCCTGCCCTGGCATCGGCTGCCCAACGCTGCCTGAGATCAGGGAAAGATGGCAAAGCAATCCCAGCTAGCCCAAGCGATGGGGAACTGCAGGAAGCCAGTACCTTTCTTCCATGCAGCCTGACTGTTCGCATGCTCAGGGTTTACATCACAGGAGAGCTCCTCTGCTGAAGCCGTTTCCCAGCTCAGCAGTGTATTTGCATTTCTGGCCTGCCCTATGGATTTTCCACTCTCTTAGTGCTGGGACTTCCCAGAGACCTGGCGCTCGTGCAGGGCAGGTTTCCATGGGAGCCCCAAGGCTGTCTGCCACTGCTATAGACAGCTCACACGTGGGTTAACACCGTCACCTTGAGTGCCTAACTCGGGCACTCAGACTAAGCCTCACCCAGACTATGTGCTTGCTCCTTTACGTTACATCAGATCATTAAAAAATGAACTTAAACAGTTCATTAATGCCCATGTATTTAAAAGAAAATCAAAGTTTCCTATAGAATTGGAAGCACTACCAACACCAGGCTGGTCCTGATATAACCAAGGGCAAATAAGATTCTGCAGAAGAAAATCTATTAATGATGTGGCCTGAAACACTTCTGACCAGGATGGGACTTACCTACAGTGGCTTCATTTGCTCTTCTATTAGTCTATTAACAAAATTACAAGGGTGTCTGGCACCCAGCCATGCCTACAGTAACTCTCTGTCTCACATGGTGCCAGCACTTTTCTAATCACCCTCAAACCCAAGGAGAAGGTGGATGATAAGGCAAAAGATGAGGGTCCCCACTGACAGGCTGGAGAGGACTTTTAATTAGTTGCTGGTGACCCCATCTCTGGCTACAACTCCTCATGTGCTCATGTCCCAGCCTGCCTCGGGAAGGAGACTCACAGAAGACAAGAGCTGATTTGAAGCTTCCCCACCAGTTTGTGTGTCAGTGCAATCCCAGCTGCTCCTCTCCTGGGTGCCACAAGGAGCTGCAAATAAAGAAATCCTTATTTATCACAATAAAGCCAAGAAGCTGTCCTTTTTTGGGAGGCCACCCCAGCGGAGGTCCCCACCATCCAGGGCATTAGCTTGCCACAGGAAACTCTTTGAAAGGAGATGCATTTGAGCAGCCCTCACCAACACAAGCAAGCCCTCTCCCTGCATCTGCTTCACACTGTGACATCGACACCAGACTTTCCTCTGGGCTAGGGAGTCACTGATGGGTTTTAAGTAAATTTGTGGTCGTGGTTCAGTTTTTCTCTACGTAGACATTTAGTCATGAGAAAGCAATTTCTTCAGAGAATGCCCTGAGCTTCTCTTGCTCCTGTGTGGGTTTTGTCTCGAAGGATGTGGTGCAGGGATGGCTGTGATGACTCACGGCTCTGTGAGCCCCACAGGAGGCAGAGGAGCCCATGGAGCAGAGCCCGGTGCAGTGTGGCCAGCACATGGCAGCAACCACCCAGCCCTCCTCCTCCTCATCCTCCCTGTGTCCTCTCTGCCTTTCAATACATTGTGAGGAGAAGGACTTTTGATTAAAAATACCAGGGTGTTATTTGCTCAGCCTGATACGATCGGATCCTAAAATCAGGGTGTTAATGACTCCTCTGATCAAACAGCCAAAGCTTCTCACCTTGCAAAAGAAACCTTCTGCAGCATAGTGGTGTCAGCTGCTTAAGGCAGAGGAGGGCCCTCTTCCATCAGTCAAAGTGTTTCTCTATCCTGGATGAGATCCACTGGTGGCACTACGAGGTCGGTGAGGTTGGTGTCACCGCTGGCATTTGAGCCTGGCTTTCCTTAGCTCTTTCTATGTGGTTTTCCTCATATTTCTGTGTTTATGGCTCCAGTTAGCAAGAGTAACTGGGGTGGTGGCACTGGCATCTGTGCTGTGAGTGGTGGGAGGACCAGCTGAAGCCATGACCTGGAAAGCTGGGGTTTCTCACAAGCAGGATAGAGCTCTGGGTCCCCTTGTGAGCTCTCACATGGACCTGTGGGCTCACCTCAAATACATCACTCACATGGCTGAGTTGACAATGCTCTGCAGGGTTTGTTCACAGAGGAGGGTGGAAGCAAGTGTGAGAAAAAAGCTGAAAATCAGCAAACTGAAACCTTGCTTTGATTTTGCTCTGCCATCCCTGCCCTTCCCACCAGGGCTCTCTGAAGGCTTGAAATACCCATATCTCATCCAGCTCCATGAGAAAAAATACATTTAGATACCTTTTCCTGTAAGAAGGATAATAGATACCTTTCCCTGCAGAAGCTGGAAGCCTTTTGGACAATGGGCAGGGTACAGAGTGTGTCTGTGCTCGCTCTCTGTGGAAGGTTTCATGCTCTTTCCCTGACATCCCTGCTGCTTTCTGCACCAGGGGCCACATCCCGGGTCTGGAGCTGACCACCCCACCTGGGAGTGACCACAGGCTTGGCTGATGCTGTCTTAGGGCACTGTTCCTGACCATCTGTTCCTCGCCCACCAGGAAGTCATCCCGCTACCGTGAGCCTCTTGGCACCCTCTATCTCAGTCAGCCCCATTTTCCAAGCACTGATTTCCTCCAAGGGACAAGGGGCTGCTCTGCCCCCTGAGCTCAACCCCATGAGATGTGAGAAGTGCCCAGTGAGCAGAAACATGACATTCCCAGACACATTTGTTTAGTGTCTGGCTGTGGCAGCTTATCAGCATTGAGTCAGCTGTGTGGGTGAGCCCTTCTCCCTCCTCCATGTGCCCCTGCACCTCCCCAGGGCTGTTCATGCAGTGAGGAGGGATAGGATCAGCCAGCTGGAGCTCAGGCTGTGCCTTATCAGCCAGGCATTTGGAGAGGGGCTCCCAAAAGCCAGTGGTCCTTCCACAAGAGAGAAAGTCCCCATCCTTCCAACTCCCATTTGAATGCCTGACTCCACCAGTGGTGGGAGGATAGAACCGGCACAAGGCTGTGGGGAACTGGGGGGGACAGGTGTGTGTGTGTGTGTGTGTTTGTGTGTGTGTGTTCCCAGCTCATCACCAGCATTGGGAGCACCAACTGGGAACTGCAGCCAGTTGCCCCTACCCACGCTGCAGCTTTGCCTCCGTGGCCTCAATAAACCTTCATCTGGTCAGGGTTCGAGTCAGCACAAACCGATGCAGAGGGGGAATGGGGATCCCTGTGCCCCATCGGGCTCAAAACTACTGCCTGGAAGGGAGCAGCAGCAGGAAGGGCAGGTCCCCATGAACACCCCAGGGATGCATCCTGCTGGGAAACGTGCTGAGCCTGGTCCCGTTCTAGGGAGCCGAATGGAAGCATCTTCCTCATCGTCGCTGTTATNCCCTACCCCGAGCATCCCCGCGGCGCTGGCTCTCCCGGTGCCCGCTGCCCGGGCGCTGCTCCGGTGCTCCGGGAGCTCGGGAAAACTCAAGCGTTAGCACCATCTAGTGATGTCGGCTGCCGTCCTCTCGGTGCAGGGTTGCCCGGGCAGGCCCTGAGCCAACCTGCCCCAAAAACCTCGCGGTAGACAAGGTGGATGCTGGTGTGCTGGGGTGGGTGCTGTGCGGAGCATTCCTGCCCCAGGGAGGGAATGTCAGAGGCAGGGAAATTAGGCAATCCCATCCCAGGGGTAGATCCGGCGTGGTGCAAACCCTCCAGAACGCTGCAGCACTTGGTCCATCTGTTGTGGAGGATGCCCACTGTTCCACATCAGCCTCCAGCACAGCCCTGCCTGGGAGCATGTTGCAGGGCTTGTGCTGTCCCTGGTGCAGCACAGGGGTGGTTAGCTCTGCAGGATGATGCTCCAGCTTTGGGGTGTGTAAATCCCTGCCCTGAACGTGCAGAGGAAGGAGATGTTGGCAGGATCCTGCCCAGACTTGTGAGACACGGTGGCATTTGCTAGGAAGGCTCTTAGGGCAGCAGGTATTCTTCTTAGAGGTCCGTTTCCCAGAATCATGGGAATTTATAAGTCTCAGCTTTCCTTTAATAGTACCTATTTGAAATGCTAGGAAAATATGAGCTAAGAGAGTGGCAGAGCTTCAGAAACTTAAAAAGCCAAGTGAAAGATGTATCCCAGATACTGAATTTTAGAGATGGGTGGTAAAAGGACATTTTCACTTAGGGGAAATATTCAAGATATCGAGGGAAAACACAGCCTGTTCCATGCTGAAAGCAAAATGTTATAAAGTCAGGGGGTTAGCCCAGAAAATCAATCCTGCCCAGGACAGACACAGCTGAGATGGGGGCATCTCCAGGGCAGTTTCGTAGAACTGCATTTTGAGTGATGAAGTGCCACCAAAAGTCTGGTCTGCTCCCTCACAAGGTGGGGGTTGTTTTGAAGTCACAGCTTTCAAGATAAACCTCTCAGTTTCTGGTACCAGGCTGGAATCAGAAATGATGCCTTTTGCTAACAAAGCCTGACAGCCTCTGAGCTCCTAGCCAAAAATATTCATCATATTCTAGCTCTTTGCCCAATTCCAACTGAAAACATCCCAAGCACCTTGTCCCAGAACAGCTGATACCTAAAGCACAACAGGGGACAGGCAGGCAATTTGTGCAGCATGGCAATAACACGGATCACTGCAGCTATAACAGCAAGTATTTGGGAAGGGATTTTCAATGTCACTCTTCAGGGTTGAGGTAGATCTGTTGTTATTAAAGACCAGGATGAGATTTAATAGGGGCAGGCACACCCGGTGCTGTCAGAGTCCTCCACCTGCCTCCAGCACAGCAGTATCTGGCTGCTCCAGGAGATGCAGATGGGCTCCAGGTCTCATTTAACCTGGGTTTTCCTATGTCCTCCCTGGTTTGACCGTGCCACTTCAGTGAGCATCGGCCCAATTTTAGGTTGCATCCGATGTTGTCTGCATCTCACTTTTGCTGGTGCCTCTGCAAGAGGTGAGGGCTTTGGCCCTGTGAACAAGAGGGGGGCTGCCAAGCCCCAGCGAATTCTACTCCTCAGGGTGTTTTGGGGCCTGTGGCAGTCCGGTGCTAGATGGGAAGGAGCTCTGTTTGCAGTTGAGCCCACAAAGGTGAAAGGCAATGCAGGAGGACTCCTCCAGAGCAGGGGGCTGCTGCCCACACCTCCAGAGCCTGAGCTCTGCTTCCTGCCAGCTTGACTCTGTCTCTCCCATTTTTTTAAGGAGAACACATCATGTTCCCCAGCTGGGATGACAACCAGTTTCCCCTGTGTCCAGGGCCCCACTGGCCCTTTCCTAGGTGAGCTCAGCAAGCACAAATGTCCTCCCTAAACAACAACAGAGAGGAGACAGCTGGATTCGAATGCGCGGCTCTTGTGCAGGCTCCCTTTCAAATGAGTCATAAAAGTTCCTTGGCAGCTGCCTCTGTATATCTAATTGGGATCAGGTTAGGGGCAATGTGGATAGCTGAGGATGGAAAATATGTGTCGAATTTACTCCTCTGTCCCACTGCTGATCCAAAGCCTTGGGAACGCTCCTGCTGCAGCCCTCTGCCACGCGCCAGCTCCTTTGCTCTGGTCCGAGCCATGCAGGGGCTTGTTCTCCTCATTCCCTGCTGGAGTCTGTCCTTCCATCCTCTCCCATACATCCCTCTGCCTTCCCCCCTTGAACCTGAGGCAGACACATTGACCGTGCCACGTTGGCAGGGCAAAGAGGAAGCCATGATGCTGGGGGAAGGGGCAGACAGGAGGCAGCAGCCTCAAATGCCCCAGGCACTCAGCATGACTCATATTGTCCAGGCCACAAAAGAGGAGTGAGGACCAAGGCTTTTCCATCTCTCTTTTATGTGTCTGAGAGCAGCAGCAGCTGGCAAAGGGTCCGGTCCCCTCTCTGCAGGCAGGCGGGGAGCAGCAGCATGTGGGAAGCATGGTAATTCCCCCAGACCTCCCGCTCTGGTGCAAACCCATCAGAGTGGCTCAGTGACATTATCTCACTGGGAATGAGAGTGCACTTCTCCAGTGCAGTCCAGTTTGGGTCAGGGGAAAGCAAACTCAGTTCAAAGTGCTCTTTTTTATCTCTGGGCATTGCTTCGGCTTGAAAACAATGGCAGGGCTGGGAGGATGCACAGCATTTCATAGTGCATGAAGTGCAGCTTGAATGTGGTGCCCAGCAGCAGAACATCCCCCTGCCCCTGGTCCAGGGGTTCTTGGACCTGGAAGGAAGAGAGGAAGAACCAGCACAAAGCTGTTGGAAAGCGATTCCCAGGAAATGCAGACACTAAGTAGTCCCTGAAATCCTGATGGAAATGGAGCTCTTGGCAGAGGCCAGAGCCATGCTTTTAGTAGATTTATATTTGGTTGAGAGGAAGAAAAGCCCCTCTAAGGAGCCTCTGTAGAAAAGCAGCACCGTGGTTTGAACAGAGCTTGGAAGTCAGGAGGGAAATCCTACCAGAAACATCCTGAGGGGCTGCAAATTCCCTTCTGCTTCCCCTACCCTTCCCCTCGTCACAGCATCTCAGCCCTCAGTCCCACCACTGGCTGTCAAATACGCTGTCCATCTGCTCGCCTCCCACTCTCACAGCCCTCCTTTCAAACATGAGCTGTGACAGAAGACACACTGGGAGCGCTGTCTGCAGCACCCACTGCCGCCGGGCTCATCCCTCCCAGCATCACCATCACTCACCCAGATACTGCTCAGGCCTGTGACCAAAAAAACCCCTTTGCTTCCTCTTTTTCTCTCTGCCTTAAGTGGGTATTTAAAGAGGAAAACGTGAGAGATGAGCAGAGCACTGGGACTGCACACACAGGCTCACAGGGACAGATGCACAACACCTCCCTGACAAACTCCCTGGTCGCATCTTCCCCTGACGTGCCCTTCCTGGGTGGACACTTCCAGCAGGTCCTCAAGGTCTGAGTCTGTCCCACTTTATACTTTTTCCTTACAAGAGTGCAGAAGACCCCAGGAAAAGCATGGGCTCTGCTTAAACAGTCCCACACTGGGGATCCTGAGCCATCACATGGTGCCTCATAAGACCCAGTCTACCCAAGGAGAGTTGGTGCTGGGGCTGCTCTTTGCCTAATGAGGACTCACTTGGCAATTTCCCTGCTGCCTTGTGGGGCATTTCCTCCCAGATTTGGGAGCTAGTGCCCAGCTTGTGACAGAGCATTGCAGCCCAACCTCATCACAGCTGCCTGCATCCATACAGGACTCATTTCTATACCCACCAGCGAGCAGCCAAGCCCCCAGAAGGATGCCTGTGAGGGAAGGATTTGCTTGGGCAGAGACCCAAGGGTAAGGGGCAGGCAAGGCTCATCCCAGCAGGCAGGACCCATGCGGATGCTCTCTCCAGGGGATGTTTGCAGAGCAAAGAGCTGGATAATGGATGCTCCTGGCTCCTGGCCCAGCAGTGTGCCCCTGCCCGTGCTGGGGACAAACAGATCCAGCATCTGCAGTTTGGCTAAGCTCTTCCACTGTTATTTTAGTAAGCATCATTCTGATGGTGTGTGGTACTTTGCCCTTTCTCAGCTCACACTTTTCCTAAGAAAATAAGTTTGGGTCTTTGCCCAAAAAGCCAAAAGTGAAAAAACCTTATCTTTTAAAGTGAAAGTCTTCACTATTTTTGGTGTTCAAAGGTTTTACAGAGGAAAAACCCCAGACTGAAAATATGTCTTAAAATATTCTAAAGCAGCATCTTGACAGAAAATGTCATTTGTGGAATTTTTTAATGGAGAAAAAAAAAAAAGCCATTAAAGAACTGTCTCAGCAGTGATGCTGATCCTGGAGCATGTGGCACTCTCAACCAACAGATATTCCAGGAGAGCTCAGCATTTATTTGGAGAGAGAGTCTCCACTTACAGGAAGGATTGAAACAAGCTACAGTCCTCCTGGTTTTAGACACTAACCTCTAAAGGGTTGGGAACTTCTCACAGGCAGTGGGAGGTCACAGCTGCAGTAGGATATTGGGTAACATGGACCATTGGTTTGATCTCTGGTCTGCTCAGCAATAGCACTAGTCCTAAATTCCTAAAATTTCATGGTCAAAATATTTTTAGGTTAACATTCAAAGAGGGAAGGATTGGCTCCACGTTCTGGTAATCTGTGGGATAAGGAGCACGGAGCTTCGTCTCATCCCACCAGGTTAGCAGAGTCAGTGCTGGGCTCTCTGCTGTTCTTTGGGAGTTATTTAGAAATCATGGAAGTCAATAAATCTTTGAATTTATTTTGGGCTGGAACCCAATGATGTTTAATCAGAAGCAGATGCTGATGAAGGTCTTTCCTGGAAGGCTGGTGTGGTGGCAGGCACATGGACTCTAAAATATAGAGAATTTTTCTTGTTGCTACTCTGTGTTACTGTCCTTGCTTTGAGCAGTATTTCAGCTGAACTTGGATGTGTCACTGGGTGCTGCACACCGACGACAGGCAATGACTCTGAATTTCAGAGCAGCTCAAAACCGAATGAGAACTGGGCATTGATGAAAAACCCAAAATAATTTGATTTATTTAGACTAAATGTTCATGCAAAGTCTGAGGGATTGGTTGGATGTCATGGATGGGTGGATGTGTGATGTGCAGTGGGCTCCTCCACTCCATCCCCTGTTCCCTGAGCCTGGTTTTCCTTGGGATAAAAACACCATGCTTTTTGGACTGCCTCCAAAGCTGCAAAACTGACTTAAATATTTCTTAAACCACCGCTTTTCTGGCAAAAAACAGCCTGCCAAGGCCAGGAGCTGGGATGCTGCCTTAGAGACGAGGTCTGCTGCCTGCATCCCAGCCCATACAGCAAGGCATCCCCTGCCGTAGCCTCACCACAGCCCTGCCCAAGGCTCAGAGGATGTCCTGGGCTGTATCACAGGCATGAGCCGGACACCACCTTGCACCTATGGATCTTTAAAATGACGTTGAAATGAAGGAGCGGGACGCACAACCCTATTCTCTTTCCTACCCGATAACAGGAGACAACTCTGCTACCACCCTGCAGCCAAAGGCTTTGCTGCAAGGAGCCACAAGAGGGCACGAGCTTTGTATTTTTCCTTATCCAGAGAAATCCAAGGCAATTTCTGGGTAATGTTCCATTTTCCTATGTCCAAGTGGAACTGTGGGAATATTCACCCATGAATCCTGAAGCTGTAAGAACACGGGCTAGCCTGACTAGGCCCACATGGTAAGCCTGACTTTCTTTTCGTTCTTGGCAGTTTGGCTTTTTTTAGTTGCCTAAAGGAAGAGGAAGGTGGGGAGTGTCCCCTCTGTGTGGGGAAAGAAGAACACTCTAAGAATTAAAAAAACACCAGCAAATAAACCCAAACCACAACACTGCCACTGCCCGAAGAAAATGAGTAAGAATTAAAAGCAGTATTTTTGAAAATGCTGCAGAACACCATACTGATTACACCTCATGTGCCAACAATGCCTTTTAGGGAAGTTCAGCCTGCCTGCTGGCATCCAGCACTTCCTTCTGAGCTTGATTTTGAAGGTATCTCCTACTCCAACAGCATCTGTGCTCATGTGTGCCTGGTGTCACTCCAAGGCATCCCACAGTCCTTAGTGGAGTTCACTGCCTCAGGTATAATTGCTCCTGCTGGATTTAGGGCTGTAAGTACCCTGCGAGCATGGAGGGATGTTTTTCAACCATTAAGTGCCATTAGGCCTAGCTCTCTTAATGAAAAGATCACAGAATCACAAGGTTGGAAAAGGCCTTTAAAGATCATCAAGTCCAACCATTCCTATCCTAAGCGAAACCATATCCCTAAATACCTCATCTACCCTTTTTTTAAACACATCCAGGGAAGGTGACTCAACCACCTCCCTGGGCAGCCTGTTCCAGGCCCCAACAACTCTTTCAGTAAAAGATTTTTTCCTAATATCTAATCTAAAGATCATGCAAACCAGATGAATGCCATCAGGCTGAAGCCGAAAACAAACCGGCAGGAAGAGTGGAGCGCTCCCTCATCTTCAAAGAAGTTGAAGTTTTTCAGCAAGATCAGTATTGAAACAGAAATAGGTGAAGAAATCAATACAGACCATCAATATAGACTGTATGGATTTCTATGGAAATCAATATAGACTCGTGTTTTCAAGTTGCTATTAAAAATGTTACAGCTGCTCTGTCTACCCAGACGTGATGGATAAGGTTTGGTCTGCAAGGACTGGTGTGGAGAATCTAAAAAAAAGTTAAAAAAACAAAAGAAAAAGTAAAAACTTGAAGCAATTTTATGAGGATTTTATTTCCTGGTTTTGTTTGTGTTCTCCTGGGCTGCCTGACATGTTTGGAGGAGAGTCCAGAGAGACACCCAGGCCAGAGAGAAGCTTTCTGGAATGCGTGGCCAGGTAAATGCAGATGGAGTCAGCCCAGACTCTGTTTTCCCAGCACAGGCAGCACCGTGCCCTTGGTGACAGGTGGTGTCAGGGCTGGAGCAGTGCAATGGGAAATCCTTGGTGGAGATGGCAGCAACGCAACAGCACAGCCAGGTCCTGTCACTGTCACCCTGCTCCCCATGCCCGCTTGAGGCTCTGCAGTTGAGTACATCCCTTCCAGGCTGCAGTGAGGATGCATCCCCCCACCCAAAATGGGACACACATCAGTGTGGGGCAGCAGGTTGGCATTTCACATAGAATCATAGACTCACTCGGGTTGGAAGAGATCTTCACGATCGTTGAGTCCAAACACAGGATAGTACAACCTGGCCTCTTGACTTTAAATAAAGTGCAAGGGTTTAATTGAAATACTGCCCATATTAATGAAATAAACTACTTACACATGTACTTACAGGTGTACACATGTACACAGAATATCCTTGGGTCTGCTGCAAAATAAATGTGTTCTAGGGAAGTGCAATCCCCTGAGAAGAGCAAAGGCAGACCTAGACTGGTATTTGGCTTGTTCTGGTCTCCTTTGCCATAGGAATTGATGGTAGACACAGCCCTGACCCTGGTGTTCCCACATGAGCTGCCATCCTCATGGACTGAGGAAGCTCTGGAGCTAAGTTTTGCAGCCCGACATCATTTCTGGTCTCCCCATGTAAGAGGCAACACAACGGAGCTGCTTAAAACCCATGCCCCAAACAGCTTCCTTGAGTTCAAGCAATGCATCTTCAGCTGGAACCAGGGCTTGGGCAAAAATGCATCCACTCTGTGTAGGAGGCATCATCTGGAGGTAAGAGCAACCAGCACAGTTGTGGGAATGAGAGGTGAAGGGACACAGGGGTGGACAGGGAATGCAAGAAAAGGAATAACAAAGGGAACAGCAGGTCCTCAGACAGGTTCCTGGCATCCTACATTTCCCTGACTTCCTTCTCTTCCTCTCACTACATGCCAAATTTGATTAAAACATCACTGGGCTCTGCCAGCTCATGAGAAAGAAGGAGAAGAGAGTTGAAGAAGGAGAATAAAAAACAACTGGCCTTTTCTTTCCTGCCTTTCCAGACTTCACACAGGCTGCATGAGGTCTTGTCTAGGGTGCTGCTGTGTATGTTTCTGGGGCAGTCAGGGCTCATGCCAGGGAGCAGCAGACAGCCTCCGCTCCTGACAGCAGCACTTGGCTTGAGCACAATGCTGAGGAGCTATCTGGTGGTTTCTTTCCCTTTGCTTCTCACCTTTGGCTCTGCAGCATCCTGGGAGGTTGCAGGGGTCTTGCATCCATTGAACAAAACCCAGGGGGGTTGGCATAAGCATTCCTTGGGTTGCTATGGCCCTGCAATGCCAGAGCCCTGCCAGCGTTCAGCAGCCACTGAGCAAGGGAAAAAGGAAACCAAGACGCAACCAGAGAGATCTCATTCTCACCACTGACCCCATAAAACGAGGGGATGAAAATATTGGCAAATCTGTCCTTTGGCTAATTACAGATTGATGGATGGGGCAGCAGGAGCACAGGCCCATGACAGCCGTGAGTGATTTTCCCCACATTTCCACTCTGCAATTTAATATCCATGAAAGGCCAAAAAAAAAGCCCTTATCACCTCTGATTTGTGGGCTAAGTAGGAAGCAAAGGCAGCAGGAGAGGTTTGGAGGATTGAGCCAGCCCCAGTCACACTGTATTTCTGGAGGTGCTGGGGGGAGGGCTGCATCTGCATCCATCCAGCTGTGCATCCATGTGGGATCCTGGGACCAGTGTCTGTGCCATTAGCAGAACTTTGAGATCTCTCTACAGGGACTTCTGTAGAGGGGATGTACAGGGAGAAGGGCAACATCCTGCCACATCTTCCTCTGGCCAAGCTGAGCAGCTGAGGATTGTCAGAGCTACCTTAGAACTGCTCAGACTTCATCAAAACTGAGCAAATCTCTTAATCCTCAGACCCAGAGAGGCAGAAAGGTGGAATATGGAGCACGAGGAATTCAGCCATAAGCATTGTACCTATGTGCACACGCCTGAGTGTGTCTGCAGGTGTCTGGGAGATGAACTGCTCTGAATCTTCTCCACCAAGAGCCCTGAAGTCGTGGGGGAGGGCTGGAAATTCTGCCTCTCTTCCTTGGGGGATTTGATGTACTTCCAAACCATTTGGAAGCTGCCAGGTTCTCCAGCTCAAGGGGAAACAACGACGCACATTAATCAAATGAATTTCAGGTTCCTGCTGCCAGCACGTGGCTGTGGCACATTCACTTCCCGAGCTGACATCTGCCATCATGCAAAGACGTGTGGATGCCAGCCCTTGCGTAGCAGCAACATTACCTACCACAACTAACCCACCCCAGGCGAAGCTGGACGGGAGCCAACCACACATACCCAGGCTGGAAAATAAACCTCATCTCTGTGGGAAGCAAATCCCAGTGGAGAGGGCACATCTCCAGTCTGCCCAGCCACCTCTCCTGGTCCAGGGTCACCCAGGCTGTCCTTTCCCACTGCCAAACATCCATCCCTTGATGATGGAGCCAATACTGAGTTAAAACATTATGAAACATCCCAACAACCTTGCCGATGTATTGTCCCGGGCAGTGCCATCCCCAGTGTCTTCTGTATTCTTCAGAGCTGCCTTCTCCTCTTTAATATGATATATTTTGAAGGCCAGATAATAAGGCCATTAATTCTTTGGCTCAAGCTGTGAACTATTTAATGGAACATGACAAGAAAACAGTGTTTCTTTCCTGGGAGTAATTATTGTTTGACTTTAAGTCTTTACCTACGGCAGTAGCTGGAAGGAGAATAGTCCCATTAAAGGTGGGGGGGACACTCTAAATCTTTAGAAATGAGGGCTGTTTTTTAACCTGAAAGAAATCATAAATGACCACAGCTGGGCCAGTTAATTTATACCTAATTTCAGAACATTTCATGGTGCTTCTTTTCATCACTGAACCAAATGCTTGGAGTCAGCTAATAGCTGCTGTTTTCCCTCATTGCACCTCTTCCCATGCCTGCAGCCAGCCCCACTGTTGGGGTGAACAAGCAGGAGGCAACAAACTATTCCTCCTCACAGGGATGTTTCGGAGAGCTGCCCTGTTTCTCTTTCCAAGAATCAGTCTTTTCCAACAGCAAAAACATCATTTTTCAGGACGATATATTTTCCCTGCACCAGAGTACCTGCCCCTTTCCTCAGCCATAGCAAAGGGATGCACCCTGTGCTGAAGGTTTTGTTCGAGCGTACACTTGTATTTCAAGGAGGAGGCTTAACTAAAGCCAACCACATGTGAAAGCACCATCCAGATGAGATGCACAGAGTCGTGGAGGCCAGATTCAGAGCCTGCTGCAATCCCTGGAGATGCTCACGCTGCCGTTCGGCAGCATGTGGACCTGGCTCCCGATGCGGTCCAGCCATGGCCAGCAGCTCTGGCTGACATCAGCTGGGCTCTGGGGACATTTCACAGCTGGGAGGGGGTTTGGGGGAGGGGAGGGGGTGTTCTACGTGGCAGTCTGTGATGGCTACCAGCAGTGCAAGGTTAGTGAGCAACACCCCACGAAATGGATTTGGAAGACAAGCTTTAATAGAGAGAGATAAATGGGGGGAGGATGGGGAAGGGAAAAAAGGACGGAGGGAGTGTGAGAGCAGCGGACAGACACAGCCCTGACCTCAAGGCTACACCAGGCAAACACTTGGTCTCTGCTTTCCCTCCTCACAATCACAAACGCTGCCACTGCCTGCTGGAAAATGCTCATCAAACAGGGATAGTTTATATGGGTTTGCTGTACAGGGCTCTGAGAGTTTCTCCCCCTGCTTTATTATTGTAGGGTTGCTCCCGATTGCTAGGCTACAGAGTGTTGCTGTTGGCGCTGAGGGATATTGGCTGCGTTGGAGCCCACATGTGCAGTGGTAGGTGACTCATGAGAGCTGGAGCGAGCGTTTCAGGCTGCAGTTAAAATTTCTCAAGAAGAACATTCTCTTCTGCTGAGGCACAGCCCCGGCCACCGTGGCTCTGCGACAGCCCACATCCCTGGCAGGACCGAGCCCCAGGCAGCCCTGCTCAGGACCTGAGCACCCACACGGCTCTGGGTCTGTGGGTGAAGAGCTCTGGAGGGACTACCCTACTCCCATGCACCCATGCCAGGGGATGGTGGGGACATGATAGTGTGGCGGGCAGGACCCTGCTGCACTGGAGCAGTTCAATTCCTCACCCAAATTTCCCCGGCTGCAAGCTCTCATCACAGCCCCCTTTCCAAGTGGGGGATGAGGTATCCTCAAAAAAACAATCACGGAGTAGGCAGATTTCCCTTTTCAGAGCAAGCTCCCTGTGGTATCTCTCACTAAATATTGCTCTCCGGGCAGAACACACTCCCCTGTGAATCAGATGCTCTTTGCATGCAAAGCCCAGACACATGCTTTGGTCATTTTTGTTGATTATTTAGAGGTCATTTCCTCCAGTTTTTGTCACCTGAAATGGTGTGTTCTGAGTGCCTGATTTGAACTAGTTAGTGCAAAGAGGGATGGAGGCTCCATGGGTGAAAACTACCCCCCAGGAAACCACATCCCTCAATGTCCCAGGGGGAGACAGCTTTTCCTGGAGCCCGGGCTGCAGCTCTGGGAAGCGTGGAGGAGTTCAGGAGTTCATGCACGGCTGATGTGAAACGTCTCCAATCTGCAAAATTGGCCTGGGGAAAGCTGTGTCCCAGCCATTGGCTTCCCTTTAAAGTCAAAATCCCAGGAGCGGATAACAAACTTGGAGACAACCAGCCCCGCTCCGGACAGGGCTTCACACCAAACTCTGCTCGCAGCCGAGAACCAGCATCCCACTGCTCCCATCGCCTTGGATTTAACAATGTTTTTCTCCAGAAATCAAAGCACTGCAGGGAACCACAGCTCACCAGCAGCTCTGTGTATTTACAGGCAAACACATACCTAAAAGCCAGACCTCTGCATGTCGCTTCCTCACCTTGCTCCCTGATTTTCTGCAGCTCCTGCCAGCCCCCACAGACACCGAGAGGCCACAAACTATGTTACAGGCACACAAAAGCCTGATAACGGTAAGCATCATGCTAGAGGATGGCCTTACCTCTTACCCCTGTCCTTGCAAAGTCCTGATGTGTCTCTCATCAGCCCCTCATCTGCCTGTGGGATCCCTGGATAGCAATAAATCTGGGAGTCTGGCTTGCAGAGATTTAATAAAAGGAGAAAGGAAGGAAAAACTGTCCCTCAGAAGCCACCCTTTAATAGCAACTCTTTCTGGGACAGAGACATCATTTTGTCCCACTCTGTGCGGTGCCTTGCAGAAGATGCTCTGCTCCGTGAGAACCCACAAGTCTCTTGAGGATGGCTGGATGGCATTTGGCAGGGGCTGATTTTTGGGGTGCATTGCCCTCAGCCATGGGGATGTGGGGTCCTGCTCCCATCCCACATGTGTGGCTCTCCCCAGCTGACATTGAGCAGCTCAGAAGTGGCCGGGGTTATGAGGGTGAGCAGAGGGGGCACCTGCATAAAGGGGCACAGGGAGTACTGAGCAGGACTGAAATAATCCCTCTTCCCACTTTCCAGCCTGGCTTTCTGCAGATTCAAAGTCCAGGCCATTGCCTTGCCTGCAAAGCTGTTAATCCTCCTCTCAAACCTTGGCCACTTCTGCCAAATTTGGCAGAAGCCCAGAGGCCCCAAGGGGAAGAGTTTTGAAGAAGTTTCAAGAAAATGTGCAGCTGGATAAAGCCGGAAGGATCCTGCTCCCTCCCTGTATTGAAGAGCCAATGGGCAGGGCCAGCACAGCCCCACAGCCATGCCACACCGCCCTGTTCTGGGGCTGGGCTGGCAGCCTGGTGCTCAGACATGGCCTCAACCTGACTTCCAGTGTTTTCCTCCTGGCTCTGGCTGCCAGAGCCTGCAGCAGGCAGGGAGTCACAGCCCATGGTTTGGTTCAGCTGCGAGGCAGGAGGAGCCACGACAACACTTCGAACAGGATCCCCAAGAGCAGTGGGGTGGGAGGGTGCTGCCTGGCTCCCATCACCAAAGGCAGGTGCAGCACCCTGGGCTAGACCCTATAAAACCTTGGGTGTTCATGCCCACGGGCAGCGGTCCTCTCTGGGTCGCTACCTAGGATGCCTTGAGCCCTTCCCAGATGCGTGGACAGCCGCTGGGGATGCTCTCTGCCTCCACCTCCTCCCAGTCACTCTCTAGCCAGCACTGGGTGCTTCCTACGTGCTTTGTACAGTTGCAGCTTCTGGAGTTTAGCCCAGGAACATCTTGAGCCCGTGTCTGGACAGAGCAGACAGCCTGCCAGCTCAGCACCCGGCTTGGCTCAGCATCCTGCAGCACTATAGAACTGGGTTTGCAAACTGGGTGAGGGAGGTAAGCATGTGTCTGCCCTGGCGTTTGCAAAACACACACAGGGCACTGTCCCACCAGCCAGCTGCTCTCTGGGCAGTCCCCGCCGGCGGGGCCGAGTCCCCGACTGACCTCACCCCAGCATCTGGCTGCTGCCTCTCCGGCAGCGGGACACGCATCGGCATGCTCCTCCTTCCCGGGCTGCTGCTCTGGTTCGCCAGCAGCAGAGTGTGGGGTCAGCAGGGGGATCAAGCGTGTTTCGAGGCTGCAAGGAGTTTTTGCTCTTCTTTGTTTCCTCCCTCTTTCCAAAGCCAGTTTTTTCCCCGAGCATGGCTCATCTTTATCAGCCAGGAGAGCCTGACCCTCTCTGGGGGTTGCAGCCCCGCGCCTCACAGCTCTCCACTGCCGTCTGCCGTCTGCAGCCTCAAAAACCAGCAGGGAGATGGGATCCCTGGTGTGATGGATGTGACAGGGACATCTCAGAGTCACCACCCACTGCAGACAAGGCTGTCACACATCCCACGTGACTCTGGTTCCACTGAGCCCGTTTGGAGACATCCCTCTCATGCCAAGTTCTGATGGGATGAGCCGGGAAATGGCAAAACTCAGAGCTGATCCATGGATCATAGAATCATAGAATGGTCTAGGATGGAAGGGACCCCAGGGATCATAGAGCTCCAACCCCCCTGCCACAGGCAGGGACACCAACCTCCAGGCCTGGAGCTACACAAGGTTGCCCAGGGCCCCATCCAACCTGGCCTTGAACACTTCCAGGGACGGGGCACCCACCCCCTCTCTGGGCAGCCTGTTCCAGCCCCTCACCACTCTCTCTGTAAAAAACTTCCCCCTAATATCTAATCTAACCCTTCCTTCCTTTAGTTTTAATCCATCCCCCTTGTCCTGCCATTATCTGCTCTTTTAAAAAGTTGAATCCCCTCCTGAAGCTTAGTGGGTCTGGGCATTGGAGGTTAGAACATCCCCCAGAGCTTGCTGCTGTTCCTAGTTGAGTGTTGCCCTGATGTTTCTACCACACACAGAGCAGAAAAATTCTTAGGAAAGCCTCTGGCACACTTTCCCCTGCTGCCAGGAGGAAAGTCCTGGCTCCTAAGACACAGTGATGGCTTACAAATTTGTCACTCAGGGTATCAGCCTTTTTCGTTACGCTTCCTTCCCAGGAATCTCAGACACAAATCGCTTATGGTTACAGAATTGTCCAGATCGGATTTTCACATCACACTGCTGGGCAAGCGCCACACTCTGTGGAAACAGAGTATCCAGCTCAGCCTCTGGCTTAAAATTGTTTATAAAAATCAGCAATTTTGAAAATGGAAAGATTAAATTAGTCCAAACAGAAAGGCCTGCTCTAACCATGGCAGATTCTGCTGGAATGATGTCATGTAAACAGGGGAGGGGTGGCCACAGCTATTGTCAGGGGTCAGATGGAGCTGACAGAGAAATTCATCGAGTTATTTCTCCCCTTGAGGGTTACAGGGTTTGTCCCCAAAGCAGATGCAGGTGGACATCTGAGGGGATGCACCCTCATATCCTCACACTGGGTTCCCTGCTGGCACTGCTGCTGAGGCTGGGAGAAAGGTGCCCAGGAGGTATTGGGGTGAGTGGTGCTGCAGCATCCTCAACCCACGGGATGGGGTGGGTGGTGCTTGGACAGCAGGTCTCCCAGCCCTTCTGCAGGCATGCTGCCTGGTCCCAGGGACACACTCTGGCTACCTTCCCCTCGTCCCCAGAGGCAGAGTAATGTGCTGGGATTAGACAGCCTGGGTGAAGGGACTTAAAAACTAAAGCAGGTCTGGGAAAACAGCCTGTCTCTGTCTCAGCTTCCATTTGTTAACTTCCCTTTCAGGCAGTAAATCATCCCTGGACCTTCAGCATGACAGATTACTGGTGCTTACAAGCCACAGTGGTTTATTTGTTTTGTAAACCAGGTGCTCTCCTGCTGCTCCAGTGCACACTCCCTCCCTGAGCTGAAATCTAAGCCCTTTGCACTGAACAGAAGCACTATTCATTCCCCTGCCCCATCACCTCNCATTTGCACAGACATGGAGGCTGGTATCTGGCAGCCCCTGGTTATATGGGGAGGATGGTTTTGGAAGCTCATAGAAGATGCTGGCACAAAGTGTCTTGGAATGTGATGCTTCTGCCCATGCCCTCCATCCTAAGACAAAGATTTATCCATAAGATGCCCATGGGATCTGTGCTGCAGCCTGGGACCAGAGTTGTGCAACCCTGCATGCTGCACCCTGTGCATGGGGCCAGCTGGCTGGTTGGGGACACAAATGACATGGCAGCTGCTTGTACATCTCCAAATGCTCTACAAAATGAACGGGCACCAGGACACATCTCTCTGGTTGATAACCATGATACAAGAGCAGAACTCAGCAGAAAAGGGCATGGAGAAGAACATTGGGGTGTCCCAGGGCTTTGGGACAGCAAGGACAAGATTGTCAGGGGACAGGGAGGATGAACATCTACAGCACATGGGCAAAGGGAGTGCAGCCTAGCCAGTGATGTGCTTCTGAGATGGAGAAGGGGTGTTCTAAGAGGCTTGAGGGGTCTGAACGCCCTTTTTTTCAGCACAGCAGCAACAGTGCCTTGCTCCTCTACAGAAGGGGCAGCTGGACAACGTGCCCTTGTCACCACACTCTCCCTTGAGAAACAGATGGCAGGTTGGGATGGAGAGATAGCAACTCAGCAGGAGATAGAAATCAAAGCCAAATGGAAAGCAGCCTCTTGAAAGGTGCTGCCCTCCTGAAATGCCCATAGGAAAACACTCTGGCAAACTCTGAGGCAGGCTGTGGGACATGACAAGGATCCAGGCAGGACACCCCTGTCCTAGAGGCAATGCCCAGGGCAGCAGCCTGGTGAGCTCAGTTCAACAAGCACTGATGTTGTCCCCCTTCTCCTCCTTTTACCTGTGCTCAGGACCTGGTGTAACCAGCCCAGAGAGCATCAATATAATATAAAAATATTGAGCTTATTTGCCTATTATCTCCAGCTCACTCTTCAACTTTCCATCGCTCCCCATAAAAACTCCCTCCAGGGGCCAGCAGGTTTGATGTAAGCCTTTGCCTGGCTCTTCCCACCCATTGCATCAGTGCCTCCAGGCCTCAGAGCATCACGACGTGGCGCAGCCTTTCTGTGCAACTAACTGAGAGCCCGGCTGGGCTCAAGATGCAGGGCTGAGCCACACGCTATCCCAAATACATTCCAGATGATAGAGGAGCAGTGTGCAGCAGGGTCCAGCTTTGCAAGGCTGTTGAGGCAACACCTCCCAATAGCTCTTCTCTGGTGTGAAAAATTTGAATTTAGGGGATGTTTCTATTTGGAACCAGATGCTTTCTGATCATGGGGCCCGCTGGAGGCCTCCCTACCAATGTATTTCATTAATCCTGATCATCAGGAAGGTGCAATGGTGCTTCCCAAAGGGCTAGACAGTCTGGATGTTATCACACAGATTACAGGAATCACCAGAAGTCCTGATCATGGCTGCAAATTCATCAGGCATCAAGCTGAACAGAAAATTCCAGTGAAGGCGGTGCCTGCACCCACAGGGCTCTCCAGGTTTCCTGATGCTCTGCCAGATCAGGGCAGGGATTTCTTTTCCCCACCTGCCAGACAATAGAAATGAACTCAGAGCTGACAACGTGCCAGGACTGGGGCTGCAGCTAAGCAGAAGTCAGCTTGGCAATGTCAGCTGAGACAGCATCTGAACCAGCCCTGAGAGTCCAAATTAGCAGGATCTGGGATACCCCAAAAGACCCAGACCCAAAGGAGACCTTGTCTCTTTGAGTGCTCCTGGGGAAGGGGAATGTGAAAGGCTGTGCTGCTGTCCTGCCATCTCCTCCCCACCATGAGCTGACAGCTGTGCTGGCCCTGCAGAGAGGCTCTACATCCCTCTCGGCTGCTCAGCTGGAAGGAGGAATCTGTGCTTCAGCAGGGAAAGTGGTTCTCAAAGGCATGAGGCAAGTGTCTTGGAAACAGAGGAGCTGATCTTGTTGGAATAGCAATGTGTGAAGAAATGGGTTGAAGAGCATTAGCATCCATGCAACACTGGATGGAATAATGGAATCACAGAATCATAGAATGGTCTGGGTTGGAAGGATCATAGAGCTCCAACCCCCCTGCCACAGGCAGGGACACCAACCTCCAGGCCTGAATCTACACAAGGTTGACCAGGGCCCCATCCAACCTGGCCTTGATATACCAAGAAGCTTCTGCTGCCTGGCCAGATAATGACTTTCTTTGTTAATAAAAAATAAAATAGATAAATGTCCACCTCCCTTCTCACTTTCTGACACACTCAGTGCTGCAGCTCTTGGAGGTTTATGCTCCTGGCACTCTTCCCCTAAATGCCCCCTGTCACTTCCCTCTCAGCCTTCCTCAATGGGCTTTGAGCCTTCCCACATTAGCAGTGCTTCCAGGGAAGAGGCATCGATGGGAAGTGGTGAGATGAGGCAGGACCTGAGCTTTCCTCCTGGAGGAGGGTGACACTTTGCGCTCAACTTCCCCAAACACTGTTCAACCTCTTGGCAAGGAAGGTCTGCAGGACTGGGACACAGAAGATGTAGCTGGATCTTTGCCATGTTGTAGAATTCCTGATGACTCCCTAACAAGTCCCAAGACTTTCCCATGCCTTTGGTCCTCTGCAGCAAATGATGCTCTTCAGGGAGCAGTGAACTACCATTCCCATGGAGCAGAGATTTCCTCACCCACCTTCTGCAAAGAGCAGGTCCCATCTCCAGGCTGTATGACTGGCCCTAACTACACCTATGAACAAGTCCTGCCTTCACTGTGTCATCTGCTTCCAGACAGTGCTCTTTTAGCCATGGAAAAGCATGGCTAAACCCTGGACTGCTTCTGCAGGGGTCCCACAGAGACCACCTCCCACAGGCACCCTCTTCCCCACAAACACAAACCAGCCCAGAAATGGCATTTCCCTCTGGCTTCGCAGCTCAAGTTACAGCCCAGGATCTGCAGTCATGACGTACCATCAGGGTAGATCTCCAGGGCCACGAGCCACAGCCGAATTTGCAATCTGAGCAGGAGAGAGTGGGGAAGAAAGGAGGAGTTTGTTCCCGGCGGCGCGGTGAGTGAAACCTGCACTGTTGAGGGAAACCACACAAGAATGCGATGATTGCACTGAAAGCAGAGACGTGTGAAAGGCTCATTCCATTTCTACAGCTCATCAGCCAAGCAACCAAGGCATTTCTAAGGTGCCTGTCTCCTCAGAGGTCCTGGTCTATGCAGCATTAGCATCAGTCAAACCTAAAACTCCCGGATCTTTGAGAAGAAGGAAAAAAAATAAAGAGTAGAAAGAACTGGATTAAATGGCCCATCTCACTGTCACACTCAACTGCAGGAAACCATGTGAGTTTGGAAAAAAACCTTCTGCTGTCTGCACTAAGCAAATACAAATAACCCACGGAGCAGATGGGAGCAGCTGTCTAGGAAAGTTTGTGCTGGTTGTTGTTTTGCCGGAGAATTCGCAGCCTCGTCCTGTGCCGTCTGAAGTGCTGCTGAAGCACGGGCACCGTGTGGGCTCCCAGAAACAAAGTGACCAGCTCTGGTTTGCTTTTGGGAAAGGGAGAGAGGCAGGAAGGCTGGGACTAACGCTGGGTAAAGATCTAAGCCTTAAGACTATCAATGCTGTAGTACCAGGAGGCAGAGCGAGCCATTAGAGATGCAGAACAGCATCCATAACCTGACAGCATCATTACTGCTGTGCCCAGATGCCACTTGGGGGGTAAGATTTGACCTGTTTTGTTCTGATGATACTTGGAACCACGTATTCTCTAGCAGATATGGGCAACTTCAAACATTTCCTGCATCACCGCAGATGGAGACCGGAGACAGCCCCTTTTCATTTAGCTTAGAGAAGTGTTCAGCACAGGGCTTAGTGGTTTGGGTCATCTTTAAACAGGATTAGAGGATAATTGTGAAGTTTCTCTCTGCTTCAGAGAGAATATCGACTGCATGGGGCTGTAAGCCCTGCCACACGGATGTGTCTGAGCTCGGGCTACTCCTGAAGACTTCAGATGCAGGGAGCAGCAACCCCCCCTGCATCTGCAGGGAGGCTCTGCACAAAGCTGCCCTTTCAAAGGCAGTCTTCAGTCTTCAACACCCAGAAACCTCTGCCCAATTTGCTACATTATCCTCACATTTACTCACATCCTCACATTGATATTACTGTTGCATTTACCGTGGCTGTGGAAGCAGGAGCTTCAGCAGGGCCATGGTGGGAAACTCATGGGAAAGAGGCAATGAAATTGCTCTGGCTTCTTTCATTCTCCAGGCTGAGCCAAGAGCTGAATGCCAGCAAACCTGGGGAGCTTCAACCTCTCCACCAGCATTGTCATGCTTAAGTGGAGTCATGGACTCTGTTGGGGCTCGCTGGAGCTCAGGAGAGGGAGGTATTATGGCCTGATGCAAAGCCTGAGCACGGCACAAAGATGACTGAACATAATTAAGGCCCTAATGACAAACGTTGGGCTTGGGTTTAATCTGCCAAAAAAAAAAAAAAACCACATCTCCTTCATAACATCCCCACAGAGGTATAAAATGCTGAGCAAACCTGGAAAAAAAGAAGACAGTGCTTTTCATTTCCTAGACTGATTTATGCTCTACAAACAGTATCACATGCTGTCGCTGACAATTTCATGCTGAGTTACTTATGCTGCCTTCCCAACATAACGATACCTACAGATGGGAAGGAGATTTGGTATGCCTCGAAAAGGAGCTAGGGAATACTTCTATTTGACAGCTTGTTTTCTTTGGTCAATGCATCGAAGGGTTTTAGTTCATTATTTCATGTCTAGGCTCAGTTCCCAGCCACCAAAGGGACAGCTGAAGTCGTGGGGTTAGATAGAAACTGAAATACTTCTCCTGATTTTGCCTGAGCAAGATGTGCCTGGGGACATGGAAATTAATTAATTACTGCAACCTGAGTCCTGAAGTCCTTGAATGAGCATTTTAATTGGGTTAAAAAGGGGGGACTTCAGTGCTGTGAAGCACTTTTCAAGCCAAATGCCCTGAACTACAAGGAACCCATGGGTGTTCTACTGGGGCTGCAGCCCTGAGGGACTGTCCAGAGAGAAGACGCTGGTGGGAGTGGATGGAGGAGGAGGAAGAGAGGGAGGAGGAGGAAGAGGTAGTAGCAGCACAGAGGTAGCAGTGGGGATGTGGCTGACGGGGACCAGTGGCTCTGGCTCCCAGCCCTGCCACGGCTCCTCCATGTACTCAGGAGGCATGTTGTGTGGTGCCCTTGCCTTCACCCTACCTGCCTAATATCCATTCATGATTTAGGATTAGTCTTGGCTTCAAACAGCGAGGCTAGAGCTGTAACATGAGCTCAAGCAGCACAGGGTAATAGCCTGTGTAAAGAAGAGCAGCAAAGGAATAATATTTTCTTCAGATGGCGACTAGGAAAGGGAAGGTGGGTGTTGGGAGGGGGTTCAAGGGGTCTGGTATGTCCCATTCAACACTCAGCTGATAGGAACGAGTGTGACTCAGGTCCTAAATATCTTTCCAGGGCTGACTCTGTGACACAAAGGATGTTTGGAGAGGAGAATCCCTTGCAAAGAGGCCCCACAAGTTGTAAACACTTGAATTCCTATTTGCACTCCTGCCTCCCACGAAAGGATTTGCAGAAAGCCAGCAGACCCTTTAAGGATGCTGAGAGCATTGAGTGCAGGGTGTTGGTGGTGTGTTGTATCAAAAGGCCTAGCCTGCATCCCAGCACACGTGTCAGGAGGTGCTATTTACTGCCACTGCTCAGGAACCTCATAAAGCATTCCAGACGTCAGCCCACGGACAGAGTTAATACCTTGGGAAGGTCAGGCTGGTGAAAACACATATTCACAGGACAGGGGAGGTGTAAATCGACTGTGTGGATTGCATGTGTAAGGGGGGCGTTCACCCAACTCAGCCACCCTGAGAGCACAGCACAGAGACAAGAGCCACGTTGTGCTGCAAGGAGAGGTCACGTCCTGGGACCTTGTGGACATGATTTTTTCTTCTTCTGCTGAGGGCTCTGCAGAATGAGTTTCAGCAGGTTTAAACTCAGCCAGTCCCAGCTGCTGCGCTCATCCTGACCCTCTGTGGATGCTATTGCTCCCTGAGCAGGAGGAGCCCAGCGCCTGCACAAGGCTTGGTTCACCATCCCAAGGATGCCCCTTGCATCCCTCCCTTTGGGAGGCTCTAATTCCACCTACTATTGTTAATGCATCCATATTTACAGTCCTGGTGTGTTTGCTTTCCAGGAACATTCATGTTTCCTTTTTTCCAAGGTGCATGGAAGTTAGCTTTTGGCTTTGATAACCCATAAAAGCAGCAAAAACCCTGTTCCCTCCAAACAAGCCTCACCAAAGCTGCTGGAGTGAGCAGGAGATCTGCATTGGCTTCAGTGAGTTTTTAATGTGAGCCTGGCTGTCATCTGCCACCGTGACACACTTCAGGGCTTAGGGAAAGCAGCTCCAGCCAGGCTGGCTGGACTTTGGGCTGCCCTGCTTTGCCTCATGTGCCACGACAAGGAGCAGCCAGTGGCAGGGAAGAGGAGCTCGGGTCTCTAAAAGTTCATGCTCCATTTCAAGTGATTGCGTTGGAGAAGGATGATGCACTGTGTGAAAGCCCTGGAGAACTCACCAGCTAAATGACAAGAAGTGGAGGACCAAATCACTCTGCACAGAGACACCACCCTCTACTCACAAGCACAGATGCCAGAAAAGAGAGGTCAGGCCCCACGCTGGGGTGCTCCCCATCACTTCCTCCTTTCCCAGCACCCAGAGGCACTCTGCATGCTGCCCAGTCCCAGCACGCAGTGAGATGTGACTGGGAGAGCTGCAAGATCTGGGCAGAGGATGGAGAAAGGGCCCCAGTCTCACGGGACACTGGAGGAAATGGGGAGCACCAGGTACTGCTTTACCTGCTGCAGCTGAACAGGGCCAGGGGATGGGCACAGCCCCTGGCACGAGTGGTGATCCTCAAAACAATGTGGGAGACTGGGCTGCATGGAGGTGGCATCCTGCCCTGGGTGCCAGTCACACTGTGCCACTTGCCCACATGGCCAGAGAGACAACTCGGTTTACAGCATGGTCATTGTCACGAGGTCCTCAGGGTCTCCTGTCCCCAAGGAGGGCAGGTGGAGCCCAGCGCTGAGCCTCGCTGCTCCCAGTGCCCAGGATGTGCCCTGCAGCCTCGGGCACATCTCCAGCATGGAGAAGCTGAGAGCATCTGGCCCCTTTCCCAGGAATACCGGCAGTTTCCCTGACTGACCTTGCACAAGTCATTTGCTTCTTCCACTCCTATTCCCCGTCCAAAAATCCTAAGATAAGAACAATTCCTCCTTCCTGCCCACTTACACCATTAGCTCTGGTGACATGCACTCAAGATGAGTGTACCCGTGGCTGTACTGGTGCTAAGGGCAGGGTGGTGTCTGCCATGAGCCCTCCTGGCCTCAACAAAAACCCACCCACAGCCTCCCACTGTCCCTGGGGATGCTCAGGACTCACAGGAAGAACGCTCTGCAGCACGCTGTCCCTTGGGGGGCTGCTACCCCCCTCTGTGCTCAGAGCTACATCAAGGCAGGAAAAGAGAGGGCCTCTGGGTTGGATGGCCAGGAATTTGGGGGATGGAGCTGTGGAGAAGGACCATATCTTGGGGCCACCTCATCCACCCACTGCCCTGTTCTGTGTCTGCAAGGCCGTGCTCTGTCCCACTCTTGTGACCAGGAGTTCTCTCATGTCAGTGTTTCCACCCAGGCAAGGCAGGGCTTTCCTGGCAGTTGATTTTAAGGTTTTATTACTTCTCCTGACAAACTGATGAGACCCAAGGTTTTGCATTGGATGCTTTCCTTCAAACAGGCCAGGGTTTGACCTGAAATAATTAGGGTCTGTGTCTTTAGCAACAGTGAGCTGAGAGATCCCAGCTGAGCACCAACATCTTCTGAATTTCAGCAGCCAAAAGATTAAGAAATTATCCTTTTCTCAGCCCAAATTACCTTTTTTACAGCCCAAACTCCTGGAGACTCTCCTCTGCCCTCATGTCTGATGAGCAAGCTCACAGGTTCCTCCTTTAAAAGGAGGCTTTTACGTGGAAGCTCTGACAGCACCTGGTTTTTCCCTCAGTGTTAAACACAACGATGTCCAGCCAAGCCATGTCCCCACCACCACTCCCTGCTCCATGGGGAAAAGGGACCCTAGCACCACCCCAAAGGCTGATGAGTGACCATCCCAGTCCCACCCTGTGAGAGATGCTCAGTATGGGCTCTCTCCAAAGTCACTGCTGCTGGAAACCCCGAATCCCTCAAGCTTTCCTTAACAAAAGCAAGTCACCGACATGTCCCATGGCAGCTGCTGGATCAGACGTGCTGCAGTCTGGAGCTGTTCAGTGAAAAAAACCTCAAACACAATAAAAAAACCCACAAGAAACACAAATTGCTTCTTTATTTGCAGCCAAGGAGAGACTTGTACCTTCTTCTATCTGCTCAGTCACCAGTTCTCCCAGCACCAGCAATAGTGGCTCTGGGCACCTCCTTTTAGCATGGGATTTTCCCTCCCTGTTTGCACACCTGATTTCTTCCCATGGGAACTGGGGGCAGGGGAAATTCTTTTCATTAGTCTCAAGCCTATTTTATGACAGTTTAACCCCTGTCAGCTGAAGGCCCAGCTCTCCTGCAGCCTCCTGCTTTTTTCCGATGGAAACTCCATTAAATCTGACAGCAACATCTTTATCCCTTCAAGTGGCTCCATCCCAGTGCTGGGCTTCAGGCTCTGCACAGAGACACCACATCCAAACCTCCAAAGACTGGCCCAGGAGCCAGGGTCAAATAGTCAAGGACAGCTGGAAGTTACCTCAGCCCAGGAATCCTCATGGTTGCTAAACTGGGACCAGCAGCTCCTGCTTAACTCATTCACCAGCTGGGCTTCCACAAAATAAATAGTCCCTTCTGCATGCTGGTGAGAAGAGCCCAGTTCAGGACATGTCTTGGTGAGGGGAGCGATCCAACCCCAGCTCTGTCCCTAGGGATTTGGGGGCTCATGGCAGGACCGATGACATCGGATAGATGCAGCCAGCATTTCCCCCTCTCCTGAGGGATCAGCAAGGCACATCCCAGGCTAGGAAAGCAATTAAAAAAACCCCAAAACCCCCATCTGGACAGTGCCCTTCTTCTGATTCATAATGTTGAATAAAATGCCAGAAACTGAGCTCTTTTTTTTTTTTTAAGCAGCCAGTAGGCTCTTCATATTTTCCCACTTACATCATCCAACATGGTTTGAATCTACAGTGACTGGTAAAGCCTCAAAGGCATAATTGTAGTTGTCTAAGGAAAGTGAAATCATATGGTGTTCCCAAGATCCCCTCCCCCTTGCTTTTTTCCCCTTTCTTTTCTTTCTTTTATTTTTTCCCCCCCTTTTAAAGTCTCTCACTCAGCTTCCAGATGTTTCCTGAGGAAAAAAGAAAAAGAGCAAGATGCAAAGCAAGGCAGAGAGGAGGGTGCTGTAGTGGAAAAGGCCACGTGGCAGCAAGAGATCCCCAGCCAAAGGAGGGGTACAGTAAAAGCCACAGCCTTTGTTCAGAGCATCCCAGCAGCTCCCCAGCTGCTGGGGCACTGCAATGCTGCTGCTGGTGGGCCTGACGCTGGACCACGCTCTGTCATCCTACCCCATCCCATCCCACCTCACCCCACCCCACCTCATCCCATCCCATCCCATCCCCACACACATCCACATCCCCATCCTGTCCCACCCCATCTCACTCCCCCTCATCCCATCCCAGACATGCTGGGAGTTGGCCCATTCTCTCCATCATCCCACAGATCAGAGTGGGAACCCCATAAAGGTCCTGAGCTGAGAACAAGGGGTGGTGATTATCAACATGTGCTCTGGACACAGTCAGCTTCCACATTTGGGGAAATCCCAGCGTGATGGCAGACTTCTTGCAGCTCTGCAGCTCAGAGCAGGCTTCTCACCTGCTGTCACCCCATATCAAAGGGTGACTCCCAATAGAGCCTTCGCCAGGCCCTTCCTGAAGTTTCATCCTTTCTATGGGTTTCTAATGCCTTTATGGAGGTACTTCTACCCATGCATAGACCTTGGGCTTGGAGGGTGAGTTTCTACCTGGATAGCCTCACATGAGGCATTTCTGTCAGTTTTTAAAGACGGCCAAGCACTGGAAGCATCCCAGCTCCACTGACCCTCGTGTATGATGGAGGTAAAAGTTTCTGCCTGTGACTAATGGCCTGTTAGAGCCAGAGCTCTGTGCTGACACCAGAGGAGCACCCCTGTCCTTGCAAGCAGCCTCACCACCAGCAGAAATACTCACCCCACAATTTAGGCAAGCACAGCCCAGGCATGGTTTCAATTAGGGCTGTAATTTACTGAGCTGGCTTGGCAGGGGTAACACAAACTCCAGAGGAGCTGCCTGAAACCCTGCTGCCTTTCCACCAAGCTCCCTTTCCTTGGGGAAAGGGAAGGAGGAGTCCCACCCTGCTGAAAATGCCTCCTTTTTCCTGCACAACCCCCACGGTGCTGGGCCCAGGGGAGCTGTGCTCCCAGAGGGGCAGGGATACAGCCCATCAGTGAGGGCTGTGCTGACCCCACCTCGTGCCTCTCCCTGCCCGGCGATGGGAGGGGAGGCCGCAGTGCCCACGGAAGGAGGTGGTGAGGGGTGAGCTCAGAGCTGAGGAGGGGAGGGCAGGGAGCGCTGGCTGTGGCAGCCAGACCAACCTTCTCTTCCCATCCAGCAGTGTAATCCCATCTCCAGTGCTTTCCTGTGGTTTTGTAGTGGCTGTAACAAAGCAAGGGTGGCTCTGTGCTGCTGAATGACCTTCCCTTTGAGCTGACAGAGCAAAGGATCCAGCAGTAGGCTCAGCATCCTTTCCCTGCAATACACAGGGTGCTGCAGCCCCAGGAGATGGCCACAATGACACCATGTGACCAGGGAACCAGGTACAGTTGGTAGGGAATGAGGCAGGTACAGAAATGAATCAAGCATTTCCTAGGGACTAGAGAGCCTGCCGAACTAGTAGCATGAGGGAACGCAGCCAGCTGAGAACTGTTGAGAGTCTGGGTCAAACTCATCTCTGAATCAACTTAAAGACCTCAAAATTAAGTCATATCCAGTGTCTGCAGAGCACCAAACTTCTAAGAGTGAGGGGGTGGTTTCCAGCCTCCTGTTGGGAGTGCAGATACAGCTTGTCCAAACCCATCCCAGATGTTCTGCCCTTGCTGGAGAGGAGGGAGGACCCACAGCTGCAGCCCCTTAGAAACAACAGTGAGTGCAGTGCACCCCTTCTCCCTACTCAGAAGAGGTAGTAGGTTGAAGGGTTGTTGAGCCATTCAAGACTGCTGGTTTGTGCCTTCCAAGGGCAGGCACGAAAAGGGTTAAATGTAATCTGCATGGGAACACATCTCATTTGTACAGAGCCAGGCCTGGGAGGGCTTGTGCTTCATCCCACAGGCAGTGTTTGAAGAGCCTTCACTACCCTACACAGTTTACCATTCCCAGTGGAATAGAAATCTAGCTCCACCCAGGGCAAGAATGAGACCTGGCTGGAAGAGCTGGAGTAAGAAAAGGAAATTTGGCCTCTAAAAGATTGTCTTGAGTTTCTAGATAGTCTGTACTTTTGCTTCTCAGCCCAGGCCAACCAGATGTTACTACCACAGGCCACTGCCCAGCTCCACGCTAAGGCCTGTCTGCGTCGCTGCCCATACTCAACAGGGACACCGTGTTCTTTCCTGGAGAATTCAGCATGACTGACCCTGGAAATGGGCACCTCAGTCCTCACATCACACAACCCCCATCAGCACAGCAGCCTGGGGGGTTCAGACAGAGAAAAAGGAAAGGAAAAGGGGCAGAGAAGGAAGGAAAGAATGAGAGAGAGTGTCCTGTGTTCAAGTCTGGGAGTGGCAGAGTCACAGCGGCAGCAAAGCACTCAGCCTTGCACAGCCTCCCCGTGTTACAGTGTGACTTGGGTTTGGCAGCACTTTCACTTCAATTACCCCTCCCCACCCCCAAACCCCCCCCTCCCCGCGATGTCCATCGGCTCNCCTGGTGGGTGCAACCGGGCTCAGCACCGGCACCGCCCACGGGATGGATCCAGGCACCGCCCGGACCCGCTCCCGGCCCCGCTCCCGGTCCCGGCCCCCGAACTGAAACCCCGTGGAAATCACCCCCCGGGCGCACCCCAAGCCCGCCCTCCCAGGTAACCCTGGGCCAACCCCCGGCTGCAAGCTGACGTTTCCTGGCAGCGGAGCAGAGAGCGCAAGAGCTCAGCATCTTCTCTCTCACCCTGCTCAAACCAAAGGGCCCAAGGTGAGAAGTTTATGCTTCCTCAGATAACCTTGCTGTCACATTAGCAAGCCCCAGCCTTCCTCTGATCCTTCCCAAAACTGCTTTGCAAGGGGTGCAAGCTCTAACCTGTCTGCTCTAGGAAACAAAGCTGGTCAATGTTTCCTGAGAGACTTCCAGAGAAACCTGTCCGTGGCACCAGGTTCTTGTTCTGGTTCCTAACACTGCTTTCCATGCTCTTATCCTCTTCAGATCATGCAAATCCGGTAAGGACAGCAGGTTCAGGGAGGTTCCCTTCCCTTATGGCACCAAGCTGATGTGCTGGATTTTCCTTTGCAGGTTGAATTTTTCCCATGAGAAAAAAAACCCATATTGTTTGCCAATGGGATCACAGGGGACATCAAAAGGAGCGTGGCCAGCAGGTCAAAGGAGGTGATCCTCCTCCTCTACTCTGCCCTGGTGAGGCCCCACCTGGAGTATTGTGTCCAGTTCTGGGTATAAAAAAGCCAGGGTTCTCCTGGAGAGAGTCCAGAGGAGGGACACAGAGATGATTAAAGGGCTGGAGCATCTCCCCTGTGAGGAAAGGCTGAGTGAGCTGGGGCTGTTCAGCCTTGAGAAAAGAAGCCTGAGAGGGGATCTGATCAGTGTTTATCAATATCTGCAGTGTGGGACACAGGGGGACATGGGCAGCTTCTTCTCAGTGTCTGTGGGGACAGGACAAAGGGTGATGGCCTCAAGCTGGAGCACAGGAAGTTCCACACCAATCTGTGGAAGAACTTCTTCCCAGTGAAAGAGATGGAGCCCTGGGACAGGCTGCCCAGGGGGGTGTGGATTCTCCTTCTCTGGAGATATTCAAGCCCCATCTGGATGCTGACCTGTATGACCTGTCCTAGGGACCCTGCTTTGGTAAGGAGGTTGAACTTGATGATCTCTGGAGGTCCCTTCCAACCCCTACAANCCCAATCCTGTCATTACAAGTACTAGACCAAAACCACTATGGCAGAGAAGCTAAACTCTGCAGCACCAGGCACTGAAATGTTTGGCATCTCCACAGAGTAGAGACTATTAGTGTAGTTCAGAGCTGCTGTAGGCAAAAAAAATTCACAGCTTAAATGGTGAAATCTCACAGGTGGGAGATCATTGGGTGGGGAGGGGAATGGGAAACTGAACTTTTGAGCTTTCAACCAGAAACCTGCTACACACAATCTGCAACCAGGGCAGGCTGGATGTAAATTTTAATAAAATGGAATATCCTGGATACACCAACTAATAAAGAGTCAAGAGACAGAATCACTATTAGGAGGTTCTATCTCAGGTTAGGAGGCTGAGCACCTTTTGTGCTCCTGCACATACACTATTTGGATCTGGAAAAATAGGGACTTAGATGTCTGGGAAGATGATGAGAGCAGAAAGAAATGTTCCTGTACTGAAGAAGTGGGTTTGGGGAGAAGTAGGGGGCCTGGAAAGAAGGAATTTCCTGATGGATGCAGGAAACATCCTGAGACTGGGGAAGATCCTGGAGATCAGGGACCCAAACGCGGCGGATGCTCAGGAGCACTGGGGGGAGCAAGTGAGTCAGTGTGAGGGAGACGAGTCGGGGGAAAGCCCAGGGCTTGCTGACAGATAAACTCGGCACAGAGATCTGCTCTGGACTGTTGTTTGCTGTCTCGCCAGTGACAAGGGCACATGGCTTTGCCATACCCCTGGCTTTCTCCTCTGTGCTCAGGGTCAGTGCTCCGAAGGCCTTGTGCTTTTTTCTACTCAGCTGGGGAGGCATTTTCTACTCTTTTTCTACTTAAATCTTCAAGTCCTCGACCTTCAAGTCACTGCCCGATGCCCTGCCTGTCCCCAGGGTCTGTCTGCTCTGTGACAGCAAGCTGCTCCAGTGGGACAGACTTAGCAGGTGCCACCAAAGTCCCTTGAGCAGGGTCTGTCCCTGAGCCCCACAGACCTCTCTGTGCTGTGACAGAGGACATGTAGTTTCGGCCCAGCTCTCTGAACCAGGGTTTATTAAGGTGATGCTCAGGCAGAGGCCGCAGGTGGGTCTTCAGCCTTTTGTTTAGCTCCTTAGGACCCAGATTTTGGCTTTTAAGACACTTTTATAAAACTCTATAAATAAATCACATTCTGTGCGCTTGAGTCAACATTAGCCTAAAAACCACCCTCCTTATAGCTCATGTCAGGCAAATAAGATAGGCTCAGTAACTGGAGAGAGTGATTTATAAAGGCACCATATGGGAGCTTGTCTCAGAATTATAATTGATTAGTGAGCAGCAGAAATATTGCCATGATACAGAGCATGCATACCTCAGAGGCTCGGCTCCTTCCAGGGGTCTGCTGCTATTAGATATTAGGGGGAAGTTCTTTACAGAGAGAGTGGTGAGGGGCTGGAACAGGCTGCCCAGAGAGAGGGTGGATGCCCCGTCCCTGGGGGTGTTCAAGGCCAGGTTGGATGGGGCCCAGGGCAACCTTGTGTAGCTCCAGGCCTGGAGGTTGGTGTCCCTGCCTGTGGCAGGGGGTTGGAGCTCTGTGATCCTTGGGGTCCCTCCCAACCCAGACCAGCCTGTAATTCTATGATTCTATGATCCAGTGACTCCAGCATTCATTCCATCCTGACCCCTGTGAGATCACCCTCCATCCACACCCCGGTGGCAGCCAGTTCCCTGCGGGGTTTCTTCCCCCTGTGAGCAGCGGGTGCTGAGTCTGGAAACAGGCCGATCACTCCAGGACACGACTCACCCAAGGACAGCAGAGGTAGGCATGTAAGTGCAGCCATCCATCTGCCAAGCCCTTTCATTTTCTTAGTGCTCCAGGAAGAACTCCTGGCCTGGGATCTGTCTAGACATCACAGGCAGGTATCAAGCAGCGCTTATTCTCGTGGCAACAGCTCCAGGTGCTGACAGACAGTCCCAAGCAAGCACAGAGGGGTGGAAAGCACCGTGGCTTCCCTCTTAATGAGGGATTTGGGGCTCAGGGAAAGCGAACAAGACCCCACGGCACATTGAGCACTTAGTACGTGTCAGAGCCGTTCCCCACTGTGTTGCAGCTCACGCAGCTTGCCTGGGGCTGTCCTCAGTCTCAGCATGGAGCTGGGAGGGTGTGGGGGGGGGGGCAGCTCGGTGCTCTTCCCTGCATAAAAAGTGCTCCTTCCAGACCCGTGGCCTGAACTGTCTCAGTAGGCAGGAGGGGAGAAATGAAAGGCTCTATTTAGAGCCCGTGACAAAAATTCATATTCCTAGCAGTAGGTAGCACCCAGAGCACATTAGGCAAGAGTTGTTGAGTTAATTAGAAATGTATATTTGATACCCAGACTGAACAGGGCCCTGCACGCCGCTAAGGTTTAATAATTGATTTGTAATTTATTTGCCCATTAATTCTTCCTCTTTCAGAGCAAAGCCAAGAGCTCGCTCACGCTCGTCCATCATCCTGGCCAGCAGCACCGCAGCCCCTTCTCCCACGGAGCTGTCAGAGGTAACAGACTGGAGCCTCGTGCAGGCTGTAATTAGTTACTTACTTCAGAAGCTTTTTATAGGAGGCTGCGTGCCTCTCGAGAAAGATTAACAAAGGGTTTATTTCCTGCGGGCTCAGGCCACGTGTCAGCAAAACCCAGGCTCCAGAAATTATTGATTGGCTTTCCATAAGGTTTGCATTTTCAAGGTAAGTGATTTGGCTGTTACAGGCACCACGTCCCCCGGCTCCATCCATCACGGGGCAGAAACAGGGCTGACCGGACCATTGGGAGCAGGCTCAGGTTTACACAGAGGCTGCAATGTTTTCCCTCACCATTGCTGCATATTACCATGGGAAACAGGATTTCTTGGGTGCCCGTTCCCAGCTAATCAGAGACAAAGGGTAATTGTGATCCCTAGGTGACTGCAAGACCCCCTCTGCTGTCACAGGATCAGGGGGTGACAGGTTCATTCCTATATGCCCATTCCTTTTATTTGCCATATGTTTTCTGACACTTCGGGACTGTATCTGGATCTTGGCTCTCAAGCCCTGGACTGCAAAGTGGATTAGAAGCCCCCATTGCTTTCCAGAGGAAAATAGGGTTTGCAAAATGACTTGGGAGATCTTGAGGTCCTGGAAACCAGTGACAGCCCACGTGGACCAGCAGACTCAAACACCCAGGAGCACCAGAGCAAAATACCAGGAGGGTGAAAAAGGGCCCAAAGTGGAACAGTTAGCAGCAGGGAAGCAGTCTGAATAGTCAACATGGGTATTTCACAGAGGTAAAGGTGACATTTTTGGTGAAGACTTGTATAACAGACTCCTGAGAGGAAGGAGAGCCCTGTTTCTGCCCAGTGGAGCAGGGCAGAAGTGACCATCTCCCATCTCTTTGTCCGTGAGAGTTGGCTGTGAGAAAGTGCTCTAAAGATAGAGGCAATAAGGAGGGAAAACTTGTGTAGGAATGGGGTAGGAATGGCACCTCCTCACATGGCAGAGGCATGGCAAGGGCCCCCAGGAAGGTCGGGAGGCCCAGAGACAATTTTTGGCAGGAGCAAGGCCATAGAACAAGCCAATCTTCATGTGTGAAATCTCACATAGAGCTGCTGCTATAAATAAGGATGATGGATTGATTGCCATAAATCATAACCCTGCTGACATCCCGGAGCTCTTGCAAGCAGCAGGGATGCTCGTGTGGCTGGTTGTTTTCCCTTGGCAGAAGCAGGAGAGGGATTAGTCATTCGTTGTGTTTCCTGAAACCACCTCCTCCCTCCCCCACAAGACAATGTCTTGAAGAGAAAGAAGGAGTTGAAGCTCCTTGTGGAAAAGGCTGTGACGGGTCTTAATCATTGAGTTCCCCAGATCTGTGGGATCAAGCCCTCCTATCCCCAGGGGAAGTGTTGCCATCAGCAAGGTTACTGCTCGTTTTGAGCAGGATAAAATGAGAATCCAAATCACCTTCCTCTGAGGTTAAAAACCTCGTTTCTACTCTGCTTACTGGGATGACACAGCGACTGTATGGTAGCCCTGTCCCCTGGACCAGATCAAAGGCATCTTCTCCCACCAGAGCTGGGGCTTCCCTCGGCAGCAAACCGACCCGGTCCTGGGAATCCACAGTGCTGCTCCTGCTTTACATCCCCACGAAGACCCAGCAATCTCACCCTGGACAAGGTCCCTCAACAAAGACCATCAGTCAAAAACCCAACTGCTCCAGCAATACCCCCAGCCAGCAGCAGCCCCGGTGGGGCGGGGGGACGACTGCTCCCCTCCTGTGAGCCCTTTAAAGCCTTTTTTTTTTTGTGCAAACATCCTTTTCTTAAAGTTCAAAACGTTCTGGGCATAAATCCTTCTCCTCCTTCCCATGCTGCTGGAAGTTTGCTACCGGCTGTATATTTTTAGATTTTAAAAATGTCACCCTCGACTGCTCTGAGCACACGTAAGTACTGTAAGAAACAAACCATATAGACTTCCTGTCAATAACACCAGCCTCAGATGGACTCCCTGCAGCCCTGGCAGAGTAAATTATAGCCTTTCCCCTCCAAATGATGGCTGGATGCTTATTATTGGCTTTCATCTTTATTGCCTCTTAAGGTAAAATGGTTGGAGTGACAACAGCAAATAGCTAGCCACAAATTGTCTCTCTCCTGCCGGCCTTCCTCCTCACTTGTCAGGAGGCTGAGATGCTCAGAAAGGCCTCTGCTCACAGCAAGGATGCTGAAGTGAGCTGTAGGCACCCCAACAAGCTATTGGGGCAGGGATGGGGGGGGTTCCTAAATCCCATCCAGGCCTGGCACAGTCCCTCCAAGGACTGAGTAACATAGGAGGGTCACACACCAGTGGAAGCAATGGACAGTTGGCATTTTATCACCTATTTTTTATTGTGGGGGAATATCCCATGTTGGACAACAGTGAATCCACAGCCAGCTGGATGGCAGAAGTGGCTCTACATGTGGGGAACGGTTCTTGCAGCTCATCCCTCGTTTGCTGCTGGACATCAGTCCCTGAGACCCACCCTGCTCCCTCTGCTGTCACCAGGACAGCCTGGTTTGTGCTTGGGGACATGGTGCTGTGGAAGGTCAGAGCTAAAAGCTGTCCAGACTGAGCTTTACTGGCTTTGTGATGCAACCCCCGAAACTCCTGGTGAGCACTGTTGGTGTGCTTGGAGGAACCTCCTGTCAGTGAGCCTCTTCCAAGGGCAAGGCAGAGAGCTTGGGGCAGGAGAGGTGGGAATTCCAATCAGAGAAAGGTGGCAGAGACAGTGGTCCCCTGAAAAGAAACAAGAAGATGTATCAGCACATGCAGACCAGCTCTTTCCAGGCAGGGGTTAATCCTTGGGGTCTTTGGGGACCCACCTCCACCCTCCAGATAGCAGGAAACTTGTGCACAGCACGTTCTTTGCCATAAGGAGGGAAACATTTTTGGAGCAGGAACAGACAGGCCAGAGCAAGCTTTTCTCATCCAACCGGAGCCTGATGGGAGGATCTGGTTTCAGAGGATTAGGTAATGTCTTCGGATCGCCCAGGAACCCACGGCCTGATGTGTCTGCTCAGGCAGTGAGCTGGGAGGGGAGGCAGATGTTGATGGCCACGGACACATAGGAGCAGCCCTCCCACCCTGGCCCCACACAGGCTCGTTGCTTGCCTGCAGCACGTAGGCAGGAATGGGGAGGGAATGGAGAAGGGATGGAGCAGGGATGGAGGAGGGATGAAACAGGGGTGGAGCAGGGTTGATGGGCTCTTGATAGTGACTGGTAGTGGGCAAGATACCCAGAGAGGCAGTGCCACCCCACTTGCTGCTTGTCCCGTGGCACATCGTGGTCGGTGTCCATTTGATTGCCAGGGATGAGGAAGGGTTTTTCCTTCACTCTGGGATGTTGCAGGTGCAAAAGTTTCCTCTGTCTGCAGCATATGGTGTATCCCCCCATTCCCAGGACCTACCAGAACATTGGAGACCACCTTCCCTGCCATCAAGATGAAGCCCCCAGCTCCTCCCACCCCTCCTGGTGACACAGCATCCTTAGGGCCCCACCACCCTCCTATGATGGTGGTGATGGCGTACGCCTGCTCCTTTCCCACCACAACCAGGACAAGTGGAAAACAACCCCTTGAGTGGGGAGAAAGCCCCAAGAATGAGCTCCAGGCTGCAAAGTTCACAAGCAGCAAAGCAGGAGGGTGGTGGGAGGCTGCAACAGATGGACAGGGCTGGGTGGGAGCACCCTGTCTGCTCAGCTCCTTGCTGATGTTTGACCTTGAGCCAGGTGATTCCCCCTCCTCCTCTCACCTCCCTCCCCAGCTCCTTCCAGCTCTGTGGTGAGCCCGTACAAGGTAGCCCCTAACACGGCTGAGCTTATTGCAAGGCAAAGGGCTTTTATGTTATAAATTAAAAGGTCCAGACAAAACGAACACCAAGAGCTGTGCCCTCAGGAATCACAATGACTCAAACACAAGCTTTTCATAAGAAAATAAATTAAATGACTTGGGTGTTTTACTCATTGGGCTGTTCTACCTTTCACAGTATCCTCACAAACACTTGTGTCTTCATTTAATTTTCTTCAGCCTAATACCCACTATAAAAGAAATACAGCAGAAAGCCCATCTGATAACTTGAGTGAATTTCCATTTGACCCTCCCCCTGGGTTTTGGGTTGAGTGTTGAGTGAATGAGCTTTAAAAGCATCTTTTCATTTAGTCTTCCACAGCAGAAAATCACCAAGCCAAGAATCATACCTCACTTTGTCAGTAGAAAAACAAGATGTGGGCTTAGTGGAATTGGGTTGCGTTGGAGCAGGGTATGGAAAATCTTGCATATAAAGCCAACACAAGGTTTCACTGCCAGTGTTGTAAGGGAGAGAGATGCAAGATTTTTGTGGCTAGTATTTCTCGCCTGTGCCTTGGGATCTCAGGCTCTCTGGAAATGGAAGAGACTCATTTTTAGGCAACAATTTATTTTAAGCATTTGGTTAACCCTTTGTCACACCGCACAGAAAAAGCAGGAGCTTGTATTCCTTGAAGGGAAAAAAAGGAGTTGAAATATTTAAGGTAGAGTGTTTGAGGCAGTGGGCTGTTGAGCTGTGCAACTCACCACAGCAGGATGTTTCAGTGAGGGCAGAAGTTTTGGAATCAGTGCAAGAGGAGAGAAGGAAATGGAGGGGACTGACAGCAAAGCAGCTCTGGGGAACAGAAAGCTGCTCAGCAGAGATGCTCAGAAAGGCTTGAGGTCCATGCATGGCACCAGGGAGTGTGAGAGGGAGGCAAAGCTCTGCAGCTTTTCACTATCAAAAGTGGGTGACACACCAAAACACCAGGGAGAGGGAGTGAGCATCCTAGGCAGGGACAGCAGGTATCCTGGTCAGGGACACTGGGCATCCTGAGCAGGGACAGCGGGCATCTCAGGCAGGGACAGAGGGCATCCTGAGCAGGGATATTGGGCATCCTGGGGTAAGGACACCAGGCATCCCGGGCAGCAGGAGCAGGACCCAGGCAGGGGCTGGTGACATCCCGGGCAGGGACAGCGGGCATCCCGGGCAGGGACAGCGGGCATCCCGGGCAGCCGCTCCGCCCCTCCCGGAGGGCAGGGCTCGCTCCGGTCGGGAGGTGGCAGCAGCACTTTGCTCTTTGCTCGGACGGGCCACACCAGACTCCAGGGGCTGCCCGAGGCATTGCCCCCCCATCCCCTCACCCCTCGCCCCTCTCCTAGCAGCATCCTGCCTCCTGCCACGCTCATCCCGACAGATGACCCACGCTGAGGTCTCCAGGCCAAATTCCCAGCGGGGAAATGCCTGGAGCGCAGCTCCTGTGTGGCCCTGCGGAGTGGGAGATGGAGAGGGGAGCGTTGGGGCAAGGAGGGTGGTCAGGTAGGTCCCCCGCTGTGTCCCCACTACTTGGAGCCCCAACTCCTGGGGGACTGACCCTGAAATGTAGGTCCTTGGAGCTGGCTGTGCAGCCATCTCCCTGCACTCCCATCTGGTCCCATTTCCACCCACACTGGGCGAGGCGGTGGAGGGACCCAGGGGCACGCCTGGGGATGGGTGTCTGTCCAGCTGGGCGATGCCATGGGGAGAGCCATGGAAAGGCTGCTTGGAAAATGTGATGCAGAAGGCCAAGGTGCCCTTTGCGGCCCCAGCACGGGGATTGGAGGGGGTGGGGAAAGCTGACCCGTGGGGGCACGGTGGGACCCCGACCCTGGCCCCAGGGCCAGCTGGGGTGAAAAGGCTACTTGAGAGAGGTCAGGAGGAGAAAACTAACCTGCTTTTCTTGGGCAATTATGAAGTGACAAATTACCAGTGAAAGACCTCATCTGTCTGTATTTATTTGTAGAGCCTCTCCTCACCACAAAACTAAGGCTGAGAGAGGAGCCGGATCAGAGCCCTTCTCTTAAGGGTTTCAAAACAGTCTGCTGATGCCTCACTCCATCTCTGTCAGCACTGGGGATGCTCAGAAATTAAGTGGCCAGCATGGTGCCACCAAGCAAGATGCGAGCACCCTGAGCGTGCTCTGCACCCCGAGCGTGCTCTGCACCCCCTCACCACAGCACTCTGCATCCTCTCACCACTCTGCATCATATACCTTGAGGGCCAGGATAGTGCCTTGCAGGGGAAGGTGAAGTCCTGTCCTCCCACCTCGATCCCACACCTCCAATTGTTCAGGTTTTTAAGGAAATCTGGGATTAGGAGGCTCCTTCCAAACCAGAGAGCTCTGGACCTCTTTGTGTGTGCCATCCCTGAGCTCCACATCTCCATGCTGCTCACAGGGCAAGGGCAAATCCTGCGCACACCCAGCCCCAAGACACAACAAAAGCCCCAAGTCCTTGCATGTGTGAAATGTTTAATTGCACTGCAGCCATCTTCTGTTATCAAGGAATGGGGAGGGGAGTCAAAACAGGCACTTTGATCCCTGCAGAAGCTGTGAAAAAAAAACCCCAGCAATGACTTTGCCAAGGTGCAAACCTTCCCCTCCCACTCCAGCAGCAGAGGAGGGGGAGCATGGACCCTTCCCCAGAGCTGGGTTTGGGGGTTTGGGAAAGCCCCCTGCCTTCCCCCGTGGGGCAGCAGCCGACAGCAGCAATCAACCACAAGAAAAAAGAATAACTAGTTAGTGGTCAGCTTCGTTTTGCTTTTCTTTCTGTTATTAGAATCAACTACAGAAGCACACTGGACGTTCAAAGCAAAGCAGGCAGCAGCCACCCAGCCAGCCCGGGGTGCAAGGGAGAGCAGCAGGGCTTGCTCCACCCCAGGAGATGGAGGGAAGGGGGGAACACTCAGGAAGGGAGGTAAATATTTACTCTCTAAACACAAACTGCTGCTTGGAGGTTAACAAGACACACAACCACCCTCTGCAATGGGAGCCATCGGACGGAGAGTGCGGCTGGTCAGGTGTTCCCCAGTCCCTAGGGTCTCCTAAAGTGGGNCAGTGCTGGGGAGCAGCAAGGTGGGCAATGCCCTGCTTGGCCCTTCCCCTGCCCTCTGCGAGCAGCCTCCCAGCGCTTCCCAAATGAGAAAATATTGCGACCAAGTCTGAAACCCACAGATCGTCACTAACCAGATTGAAACCCTGATTTTCCTGCTCCATTCGACCAGCTCTGCGCCCGCCGGGGGAGGATTTATCTCCCCTGTAAACCCAGGCACAAGTTCAATCTTGTTTGTACCTGGCAACAAATCCAGGTTAAGCTCAGGCCAGCGCTCACGGCCCCTGTTCACGCACCTCCTCCGCAGGCACTGATGTGATTCCAGGAGGGATGGAGCCCATGGTCCCCCAAGTGTCGGCCGGAGCTCATTGATGACCCCCCCGGCACCAGGATGGGGATGCTGCCCATGGGCTATTCCCCCCTTCCCAGTGGTCCGGCCACACTGGGCTGTGCCAGCCACTTGTTTGGTCCAGGGATGGAGGAGGGGGACACAGAGGTGGGAGAGTGATGGTGTCCCAGGCAGGGTGCAGCTGGGGGTATTGGAAGGGATGTGAAATTCATTCATGGGCAATCCTGAGGGGGAAGGAAACGTCTCCTTCACGAGTGTTGGGGTGTCCCCCCCACCCTGTTCTGCCAGTGCTCCTCACAGCCAGGCTGGCTGCACTCCCAGTGAGCAGGAGGGATGTCCCCACCAGGGACAGGGAACCCCATGGGGATACCTAAAGGAGTAACTCAAGACACACCAGTGAAGAACAAAAGAGGACTTGGACCGGGTTATATTTTAAAATGCTCATATATTTTCTTTTTTTTTTCTTTTTAATCCTTTTTTCTTTTTCTTTTTTTTTTTCCTTTTTTTTTTCACAATTCCAATACAATTGTTCATCAAAACACTGGCGTTTCCAGCAGCAATTCTTCTATTTTTCCTTTTTTTTTTTCCTTTTTTTT
>VZTU01004340.1:319443-361664 GCA_013400835.1 Zapornia atra
ATAATAACATAGGGTAGTGATTTCACAGTAAAACAGACCTGCGGGAACGCCAGATATACGTGACAAAAGCCCACCCCCATCCATCCCACCCTCCCTGTGTGTGTGTGTCCCACCCTCCCCCCAGCCCCTGAAAAAGATTTTGGAAGTGGGGGAAAAAAAATAAAATAAAATAAAAAGCTCATTCCAAAAAATTAGTTCCAAAGAGATTTCTTACAAAGCCTTTATAAGAAAGTGTCTCCCTCTTCCCAGATCCCTGTCCCTGTGGCTGAGCTTACAGAGCAAAAGAGAGAAAAAAATAGAGACAGTTTATAACAATCTCTGGAGAAGAAACAAAACAATCCAGAAAGAAAATATCCAGGAATAGGTATGGGATAAAATTACATTTGTACAAAAATAGATTTTTTTTTTAAACTTTATTGATGCTTTAGATAATTTTCCTTATCTCTTTTTTTTTTTTTCTCATTCTAAATTTTAATGTACTTTATTTATTTTTTATTTTAGCTATGCTCCCATAGCCAAGGCATCCATCACTAAGTACTGGGAATTGCTAAAGCTATTTTTTTCTTTACTCAAAACCACCTGCTGCTTGAAAGAAAAAAAAAAAACCAGAACAAAATGAAACCCCAAACAAAACAAAACAAAACAAAACAAAACAAAACAAAACAACCCAAAAAAAGGCATCTTAAAATAGATGCATCTCCTTTGTCTTGAGAAATAAAAGATCTAGATTTGGCATCTGCCAATTCAGAAAGGGCTTCAGATACAAAGTACTCGCTTACATGAAGCAAAAAAAAAACCCAAAAAAACAACAAAAAGCAAGAAAAAAAAAACCAGAGGAAAAAAAGCATTGACTTCAAAAAACAAAAAAAAAAACCAACCCACAAAAAGTCTGTAATTGCTACGGTTATAATATATGTATATGTGAGTGAGGGTATTTATACAGTGTATATATCTACAGTACATACATGTATACACACGCACATATGTATCAACTTAAACCAGATCATGCACGCTCGGCACTGATGAGGACAGCATCAGCTCTTGAGCCACGGTCCTGCCACCTTCAACCCTTTGTGTGACCAGGGGCACGGTGGGTGTCCTCCCACAGGGAGTCACCTTCAACCCTTTGCATGACCAGGGGCACGGTGGGTGTCCTCCCCTGGGGAGCCACCTTCCACCCTTTGTGTGACCAGGGGCACGGTGGGTGTCCACCCCCAAGAGCCGGCTAGGTGCTGACAATGGGGGTGATCTCAGGGTGCAAAGTGCAGGATGTGTGGGTCACTATGGGCTTTTTACACCCATGGGTGCTGGGGGTCCTTTGCCCCATAAGTCCACTCCTCAGGTCCCACCCAGCGCATGGATGGATGGATGCTCAGGAATTCCCATGTCAGCATCCGCACAGGGTGGTCCACGGGCGTGCTGGATTCAGGGTAGGGGGCTTGGTTGCACATGTTAAGGCAGCAGCAAGGAGCATCCAGCGTGGCAGGTGGGTGGCTGAAAAGCTGATGTTTGTGCTATCTTTAGAAAATTAAAGATTGTCCCACCAACAAAGAGGATTTAAAAAAAAATATATAATTAAAAAAATAGATCACCCTAATCAAACTGGATTGTAGCAAGAGTACTAAGATCTGGTTAAATGAAAGTCCTACCTCTCTAGTGAATAATGTGCCTTTTTTTTTTCCTTTTACCCACGTATCACCGCTTCCAACAAGCTGTAGTATAGGTATCATCAGGATGAGGACAAACAAAATAGCCCGAAGTTGAAAAAGGATACAAATGAAAAGACTCAAACTCATGCAAAAGCTTGTTGCTTTAAGGCTGCTGTGGCTGGTGTTACTGGAGCACAAAAGCTTTTCCTTCTGATGGGGAGGGCTGGGCTGGTGATGCTGGAGGGGGAGGCGTGGGGTGGGATATGGGGATGGGCTTTGGGGGTTGATCACACGTATCTGGGACCTGAAGTGGCTGGTGTGGCTGCTCTGGGAGCTCTATTGAAAACACAAGGGTCATGCTGCATTGGGGCAGTGCCAAAAATGGAAAGCCTGGGACAATGCTCAGCCTTTCCCCGCAGTTCTCCTCAGGCAGGGGCATGAATCAAGGCTATGTGCAAGGGAAACTGAGGCACGGACACACGCGTCCTGACTTGGGAGACCCTGGGTCACAAAGCCATCCCCTTCGCACCACACTACTGAGGACACCCCCTTGCTTGTGGCCTTTTGTTATTGGGTCAAATGTTAACTGGAATGGGATGGGTATGGGTATGGGAATGGGGACGGGAACGGGGATGGGATGGGATGGGATGGGATGGGATGGGATGGGATGGGATGGGATGGGATGGGATGGGATGGGATGGGATGGGAGCTCCTGCTCTGCAGCCCGGCAGTGCCTGGGGCTGCAACTGGCCAGAGCACAACCTCACAAGCCACTGCAGCTCAGCACCCAGCACCAACCAGCCCCTTCCAAGCCATTAATCACCCAAAAAAAGTGGTTCCACCCAACAGAGAAGGTCAGGGGGTTTACTGTAGTGCAATGTCCACCAACTCCTTCACGAAGCACCCCCATCCTCTCTGGCAAGCAAGATCCAGGCTCCTTTCCACTGCCAAGAGCTGGGCCAGGGGGCTGCCAGCTGCCTGGGGGCTGGCTTGGCTCCGGGCTGAGCTCCATGCGGGCTGGCTGGGAGCTGACACCCCCCTGCAAGCCCCCTGCGGGGCTGCGCCAGCCGTACGCTGGCAAGGAGCAGCCTGCTCGTGTTTACTGGCACCCTTTACATATTTCATTTCTCCTGCCTCGTTTTCTTGGCAAATTCTTGCAGGGTGAAGCTGTTTAATAATATTTTCGGCGGCATGCAGGCTGCTGGAGAAACGGAGCCAAAACACTTTCCCTGCCTCTCTGGATTCGCCACTTCAGGCCAGCCTAAGGGAAAGTTATGACCTGAAATCCCAAGTATTTATTTAGCAATGAGATGGCCTGGTTAACTGCAGGGGATGGAGCCGGGGACTGGAGCCACCAGGCGGGATGATGACAGGGAGGTGACAACTGTGTCTCCTCTAAAAGAGGTGGGAGCTGGTGGGCACTGCTCCATCCCCCTCCAGGCACAGAACAGCCAGTTGAAGAGCCAGCTACAGCCCACAGGGAGAAAGAAGAGAAAGAAATACCTTGGGGACCTAATGCTTTTGTCTTTTTAAAGCAACAGAAGATGTGGAAGTGGTGGGGGAAGCCCTCAGCACCTCGTTCTTGGCTCCGAGCACCCAGCTCACGGTGTGTTCGGGACAGTGGGTCCTGCCAAGTGCTGAAATGGCCTCCCCAGCACCCTTCATCCCCTCAAGCATCCCTCCCCGCTCGCTCTACTTTTGTTTCCTCTAATCCATTTAGTCGGTGGGGCAGAGGCACCTGGTGAAGGTGAAATGGGGAAACACTCCCTGGCCAACCTCTCTCCATGCAGTCCCTGGGGAATCCCATCCCATGGGGCGTGGGCACGTTCCTGGGACAGTGTCCCTAATCCCCTAAAACCTGTCCATCTCCTTGCTGTCACCCCAACATTCAAGGAAAGGACTGTGCAAAACCAAGGTGCTTTTGATGCACTCAGCATCCCCGAGAGGCCAGGCATGGGCATGCTGCCCACACAGGCAGGGGCTGCCACCACATCCCCCACCCTGGCAGGACCTCTCAGCTCCCATGTCCCTGCCCATCGGAGGAGATTCATGGAAGGGGGAAGCCCTGTTCTTGCTTCATCACTAATTAACAGCCACAATTACCAGCCTGGCCAAGCACTCCCACTAATTGTTGCCTTGCAGTGTTTTGCACTGCCCGTTGTTGAATCAACAGGAGAAGTTGCCCGGGTGAACCGAAACCCTCACGGTGAAGTAAGGGCTTGTGTGAGCCCAGGGCTTGGGAGCTGCTGGCCTGGGGGACACACCTGCCGGTACCAGGGCTGCTGTGTACCCACAGGGAAGGCATGGAGGGGGCATGTGTTGTGGAGCCCACCCCACCACCTGGAAATGCCCCTTCAACCTCACCGCACCAGGTCAGGACCAAAAAGCCAAGAAGGAGCCACTGCTGCCATGTCATCTCCTGCTCCTTCAGCACAACAGCCCCCGAACACAAGCGTGGGCCTGGCAGGACAGGCCAGACCTAGACCTGAAGAGCAGGGCTGTGCTGGGATGCTGGGTGCGGTGCTGGGGCGGGAGTCTGGCAAGCCCCTGCGAGCTGGGAAAGGGCGATGTTGAGTCCTGGCAGCCTTAAAGCAAGTGCTCCGGACGGTCTGTGTCCACAGGGGCAGCTCCACACCTCTGGCATCTCTGGGATGAGCAGCGATGCCCGGCTGCCCTCTGGGATGGCAAATGAGGGGTTTTCAGGTGCTGTCACTTGCCGTACCCTCTGCACAGAGGGTGAGAGGGTGCCCCGGCTCCCCGTGCCACCAGTCACCTCATTTTTTTGGGGGGAGGTTTGGCTCGATCCCAAATCCTCTGCTGTGAAGTGAAAGGAGAAGGCTCTGTGCAGCCATGGGTGACTCAGTTCGCTGGGCTTGGGCTGGGCTGCCTCTCCCTCCGCGAAGTAACTACCGAGACTACTAATAATAGTTAGAAACCAAAAATAGATTTTTTTTTTTTCTTTTTTTTTTTTTTTTTTTTTTTTTTCCTCTTCTCTTTTGCAAAAACTCCATCCTCTGAAAATAGCCAGCTGCAATCCAGCGAGTTCAATCACTGCCCTCGGCTTGTCCAAATCCCCACTGCCCCATGAGCTGGGATTGTCCCTGTCCCTGCTCCTGCCTCAGGGAAATCACTGCCGGTCGCAGCACTCACGCTGGGTGATGCCAATGGATCGCCCCAAAACTCATGGCATGGTGGGATCTAGGGCAGGGATGCGAGTTGGGGCAGCGGGAGACAAACTCTCTCTGCTCCCACCTCTCTACATCTAGCGCAGGGAACCAGCGAGCAGGGCTGGAGACGCAGCAGTGACAGCAAACGGACAAGAGTGAAGGTGACGAGGAGGCGAGGACGGCAGGGGGGCGCCCCGGATCAGACGGTGCCTCCAGCGCTGGGGAGAGGAGGAAGGGATGGGCTGGGGTGACGGCAGACGAAAGCAGAGGAAGGGTCCCCGCGAGACCCCGGCCGGGCGAGGGACTGACCCAGCAGCAGTTCTCTAAGTCATTTGATGGGGCGCTTCCAGCATTTCCATCAAAAAGGTGTCGATCGGCGTGTCGCCTATTAGCTTGAAGAAGAAGAGGTGCTCCAGGCATTTCAGGCCGATGGACCGGAGGGCTGGTAGACGGAGCAAGAGCTTTGCGAACCTGGGGAGGGGCAGGAGACACGACATGGTCAGACGTCCCACTGGCAGCCCCGCTGCTGCCCTGACCCCCAAAGCTTCTGCTGTGAAGGGCTGGGAGTGAGACACAACCTCTTTTGTTAGCCAAGTCATGGGGCTGCACCCAGAGCTGTGGGGAGACATTGTTAATTATGTCCCCAGCCTCAGCGATGAGTGGGTATTAACACCAAAATCTGCTGATAGCTGAGCTGGAAGAGTAAAAGAAGAAATGAAAGGCCATTGATGGACTGGGGCGCACCACTGGCTTCATGCATCCATGTCATACAGGTGCTTTACCATACAGTGAGTGCCCCAAGATGCTGGTGGGGTCCCTACACTGCGCTGCGGAGCCAGCCTTGCCTCAGGCAGTGGTGCAAGCAGCTTCAGCAGCTTGAGCTTTGGCCAGGAAAATGGGCCAGCAGCCAAGGAGGGGATGGAGGACATGCTGAGTGGGGTTAGCTGGCGCTTGGCTGTGCCATGCCCCTATCCCACAGGCAGCTCCACCAGCCATTGCCCCAGCTGCTTGCTGCCGAGCCCCTGGGGCTGCTGCTGGGGCACAAACTCGGCTGATAGCCAGGATGGAGACACCCTGGGGGTGAAGCCAATGGCAGGAGGCAGGCAGGGGCTTTGATGCAAAAGCTGGAAGCAGCACTGCAAACCAGTCTGGATGCGGGGTGCTCCCCTTCTCCCTGCCTGGCATGGGGCTCCATCGAGCCCCAGCTGAACAAAAGCCCTTTCTCCCAGCCTGCCCAGAAGAGACACTTGTCAGGTCGCACCCTGGATGCTGACAAGAGCTGACAGGCAATCGGGCTGCACAGCAGGGCAGGGGAGAGCCAAGGGGGCTGGGGAGAGCCGACAGTGCTGCAGGGGCCGGATGGGGCTGCGGGAGTGGGATGGGGTGAAGGAGATGAGAGCCCAAGGGCCAGCTGTGCTGGGGAAAGGCTGCAGTGTGTTGGGCTCCAAAGGCAGCACGAGGCTGGGAAAAAAGCCTCCAGCATCTGCAAGTATGCTCCAGAGCCCCCTACAGTGCCACCCCAGGGTGCCCCCACCCTGCCTGCCAGCACCCTGGGGCTAAGGGATGTCGGTTCCCCACTCCCAAAGGGTGGAAAGGCCCTTTAATGGCGGAGCGCCTTTATTTGTTTTTACTGCTGCACAATCAGGGCTTGAGCATCAGCAAAGGCCAGAACCAGCCCAGGGAGAAGGGGACTCTCCAGAAAACACACACACAGAGATGCACGGACACACAGATACTATACATGCACGCACACTTCTCTCTCCCCTTCTTTCTTTTTTTTTTTTNCTTTTTCTTTTTTTTTGCTGAGCTGGCGAGAACGGTGGGAGCAGAGCCAGGAAAAACAAATCAGTCCTACCATCCCATTCAGGAAGTTTCACTTTAAACCAAACCAGATGATGGCTCCAACCCTCGGATACATTTAACTGTGAGATACCCAACTCGAAGCACAACTGTGCCAGGGTTGCAGCTGGGAGGGGGAGAAAATAGCCATGACTGCCCCGTCACGTACACACCGTGCCCTCCCTGGGCTGGTGAGGTGGAGGGGGGAAACATGGCTGGGTTTTTCCTAGGAATGCCTCCCTCCGTCTCACTGCTGTTGGGAAGTTCCCTTTTAGTGTTTACATGGTGCTTGCAAGCTCTTGACAGCCAGGGACCAGGCTGAAGTCCCACCCCAAAGGGCATCTGAAACTGTGGGGAAGCCAAGCGCTTGCCGCAGCGCGGAGCAGGGGAGGGCACCCGTCACAGGCTCGACCAGGCGTTTGCTCAACCAAGGAAAAGAACTTGTTTCCCACCCCAGATGATGATCACATTGTGCTATGAGACCAGGAAGATGGAGAGAGTTCCTGAGAGCTTTGTTTAGCTCTTGTGCAACCCCAGACTCCCAGACCATGAGTTAACTCTCACCGAGCCACCGGGGCTGAGCCCACCACTGCCCCACACCACGCAAGAAGTGGCATAAGGTCTGCAAAGACCAGTCACGGCTCTCAGGACAGCCCTGAGCATGCAAAAACCTTTGAGGCCACCAAAGAAGGGTGTGAGGATCACACGAAGGAGGTCCTCAGCCCGTTGGTCATTCAAAGCCAGTGAGAGATCAAAGCGGACCTAAAATGGTCCCTTACCACTGAGCACTGAGGTGGAGCCCTGGGGAACTGGCACTGACTGGTGGCTCCGCAACTTTGCTTGGTCCTGCACAGTGGTTTTGTGGTGGTTTGGCTGCTGATGAGCTGGGACATCCCCATGCCATCCCTGTGTCCCACACCCCAGCCTGCAGCAGCGAGTGCTGGCATGCAGGGGCAGCACAGTTCAGCTGCCAACACTGGATGCCCGTGCAAAGTAAAGAAAGATCCGAGGGAAAGAACCCAGGAGAGCTGCTGGCCAGGATGCTGGCAGTAGCTCTCCTTGTGCCAGGCACGACTGACTGCTCGATGTGACCATCAAGGGGAGCAGAGCTCTGCTGGGACCCCAGAACAGCCAAGGTTCAGGGTCTGGATTTACTTAGGAACTGCAATTTAATAAAGCTTTTTGGAAGAGGAGCTGGCTTGTGAGTTGGCCTGGGGTCCATGCGAACCGCCCGGGGAAAGCGAGGTAATCAGCCCTGCTCCATGCACTGTGCTCATCCCTCACATCCTTCCTCACCACAAAGTCAAACACACCCAGCAGTACCTTCATCCTAACTCTCCCTGGTACCCAAAGCCAGGGGGGAAAGCGTCCAATATTACTTCTGACCTGCCCACTGCATTCACTGCTGTAAGAGCATCCTTTGTTTTTTTTAATCCATCCAGACATGCAAGCCCAGGAATGCAGGTGAGATGCAAATCCCAGTTGCCTGGGCTGTCTTTTCCCAGTATTCAAGCCCCAGCAGTGATACAGACCAGCAGCAGTTTCCAGTGCTTTGCTTGCTTTCTCAAGTGACTGTCAATAACTGGCAGTTGCCAGCTTCAGGTTGTAACTGGGAAAATGCGCCCACTCAGCTGCAGAGCGGTCCAGGAAAGCATTCCTAATTCCCCCTCCCATTCCCAGCTGGGTTGGGGGAGGCAGGGAGGGGAGAAAAGAGCATCAATTGAGGCTTTCACTTCCCAGCAATGATGCTCATCTGCCACCGAAAATTAACTCCGTGTGCGTCTTATTTTCACTGTGGTTTGCTCTCCGTGGTTGCCAAAAGGGAAATGATACCCCTTCCCCCATGTGCTCATCCCACTGCTGTGGCCACAGGAGATGGGGCTCCTAAGGTCTCAGCACCACTGTTACTACCCGACCTCGTCCTGGCTGCGGGACAGTTACTGGCATGGGAACAAAGTCTTCTCTGCACTTCACCAGGGGATTTTTCAAGGATGTTCACTGCTGAAGCAGGTAGAAACGAGTGGGTTTCTCTGCAGACAACTGCTCGCTCCAAGAAGACACATAAACAGAGAGCCCGGAATGGCAGGGACCCAGCACTTGGCCCCTGCCAGGGATGCAGCAACCACCACATGGGGCTTTGCAGGGACAGGAGGGACTTTGGAGGGACAGGAGGCTGCAGGGGGACAGGGACTCACCTCCCGGGCTGGTCGGGGTATTTGTGTTTGCAGTATGCCTCTAGCGACGCATACACCTTCTCCCGTAACGCCTCCACTTCAGCCGGGTTGGAGAGACCTTTCGAGTCTGTAAGGCAACAAAAGGACCATCAGCCAGAAACCTCCAAGCTTTCCAGACAGGTGAGAACTCCCCCATGCACCCCGCCAAGACCCCTCAACCCCACCTTGGCACCACCAGACCAGGGCACAGCATGGACGTGGGGTCTGAACCCCAGGAATCTGGGACAGTACCTAACACCTTCTGGGGAGCTGTCAAGCCCTAAAAGGTTTGCCCTGTGACCACAGATCTGTTTTCCCCCAACACCAACTGGTTCGGCTCATTCCAGCATTCACAGACCCTCATGAAAAGGGTTTAAGCCCCCCACAAGTCCGGGGCTTGTGGGATTTCTCCCTTCAGCACGAAGCACGATCACAGGGCTAAACAAGAAGCCCCTGCTCTGGCTGGTCCCTCGGGACATGGTGAGGATCTGTTTTTAGTAGGGTGAGAGGGACAGGCAAGCAATCGATATCCCCAAGAACATGAGCCACGGGAACCTCTCCAGATTCCCCTTCTTTTACCGTATACGGCTAATCCTAAATTACAGACAATAAATTACTGGTGATTACAAGTAGGGGGGTGTAGGCAGGGGGGGGGAAAGTCAAGCAGGAAAACAAACTCAAAGAACAGCAATAAACCCTGCTGAAAGGCCTCAGTGTGGTGGGAAAGGGCAGGTTTGTGCCCAGCTGAGCTTGGGTACAAACCACGGTCCCAGGAGGGCAGGGAGGCGAAGGGATGTGGAGGTCCGTCCTCATCTGCCATCTGCTTTTGCACTCTAAAATACAGAGAACCTTTCGACAGAGCCATACAGGCACCCACAGGCTGGCTGTCAATGCCCTGCTTCCCCAGGGCTTCGCTCTCTAGCACCAGAGACAACCCCCAGCACCGAGCTGCCTTCGGCCCTTGGGCAGCTGGGACCAAGGGGGAAAAGCGACCCGAGTGAAGCCTCCCAGAGTCAAACCAAGCAAGCTGCAGACAAAAAAAATAAAGTTCTGGTGTATTTTAGGAGTGTGTTTCATGGCTTTCACCCTCTCCAGATCTGCAAAAGGCTTTTCCAGAACTGCAGTTAATAAAAGCCCTTGGATGTTGAGGCTGGGAAACAGAGGATGAGGCCCATGCTCCAACTTCGCTCCAATCCACACTTCTGTCAGAACAATATCTAGATTCATTTTTGCTCCTACTCAGGGACAACTCCCTAAAGCACCAGAACTTCCTTTTTACAAAAGGTCTGAAAAGTAGGAAGACCATGTGCACTGATCAAGCCAAAGCCCCTCAAGCTCCTCGGAGAACTCAGCCCATCAGTACAAGTCAGCTCCAAAAGCAAGTTCACCGTCTCCTCAGGATGACTGCAGCCAAATTCTAACCAAGGCTGGGTCCTGCACGGAGAATATTTTGGAGAGTGAAACCATGGGGAAAATACCCCTTGGAAAGGGTAGGTCTGGAGAGCAACCCTGGTCATCCAGATCCATCCCTGACCTGCAAAGGACATGCTCGTAAGGTGGCAGACGCATGTGCAGCGCTTAATTTGACTTTCGTTCTTGCTTCTCTTCCTTCTTGCCCTGTCCTCAGGAGTTGGGTGCCCTTGGTTATCTGCGATGGAGCTTTATAGGTAAGAAAAGAAGCCAAAAGGACAGAGCATCAGCCAAGAGAGGACTGGAGAGAAGGTAACGGCATGTACCGGGGTTGAAGAGGACAATGGCTCGCAGGCAGCCGAGCTCTGTCTTGTCCATCTGCATGTCTCGCATTTTTGACACGAGTTCTGTCAGTACTCTGCAAAGGACACAGAAATCACAGGCATCAGCGTTAAAAAGAAAATTAAAAAACACCCGGGTGTCAGATCCAGAGTGTGGTCCTCCACTGCACGGTTAATGAAGTCATGGGACAGGGCTTGCTTCTACCAGCTGAGGATATGCCCTCATTTTCCTCCTGTATCAAAAATAGCTCATTAGGAATATCAATAGTTCCTGTGAGATACAACAGGGACCATAAAAACTGGCTTCATGCGTTCACTGAGAGGCTTTGGCACCTGAGAAAGCTGCCTAAAAATAAAAATAATAAAAAAAAAACCCAAACCCAATAGGTATCTAGAAGCAATTTCCTCTGCCGGTAATTTTTATTACTCCCTTTGCTCCTACTGCAGGTGCTGGTTTTGAAATATTTTCAAGTGATTGCCCAGTTTTTCCTATTAGATCCTGCAGTGAAGTCATGATCTTGCACTTATGACCTCACAGGAAACAAATGATGTCACCCTGGTCCAAAGAACAATTCCCTTGCAAAGCAAAGCAGCAAAGGTTGGTTTGGTTTCAACTAAACCGTCTCAAGATGAGTCTCGGGCACAGAAATGAGCCACCGTTTAAGCAGCGTCTGGAGCCACGCTTGGGTCCGACACCCCAGAGTCTGGCTTTCCCAAAGCATGAGATTAAAGAGCCCTCGGGACACGCATGTGGAACCTGCTGCGTGTTTCTGGTGCTTTTCCATTATGAAAATAAAATCACGTCTTGCTCCAATTAGAGATGAAAAGAAACAAAGGAGTGGCCTCCTCGTAACATTAGAAGGCATCTGGACCCCATGAGAGAGGCTTTGATTTGCACCGGGCAGCCTTCTCCCCCAACTGTTGGGTTCCTGTAGGTTTAAGGGGAGCGATTTAACGCTGTTGCCAGCAGAACGGATCAGGGCATTCCCATGCATGCTGTGGGATGGACACACCTCAGCCTGGGCTCCTCCAACCACAAGCCTGCGCGCCAACACATCTCCATCCGACCCCCTGGTTACAACGCGGGGAACGGAGGCAGATGGGTGTGGAGCCAAGAGATGGGGATGCCTAGGCAAGGTGTCGCCCACCATCTGTCCATCTGTCCATCCCTCCCTCTGCCCACCTGTCGAAGATGGCCCCGACACCAGCACTGTGCGCGCTGTTCCGATGCACGTGGAGCCCGGTGGCTAAGAGGATCCCGTCTTTCACGGCTATGGAGCGGTGGGAGAAGGAGGCGATTAGGAGCTCATTCCACCCTGGGGAGGAGAAAACAACCAAGGCCGCAGGTTAGAGCCACGGGGTCCTCAGCGGGTTCGGGAATCAGCAACGTCACCTCCCTGGTGCTAAAAAGAGAGGAGGAAACCGCTCAAGAACTGCCTTTGCTAGAGGAATGAGGCTGGCTGTGGGAAGGGAGGGGGGAGCCAACCCTTTCTTGGATGTCAGGGAAGGAAAAAACCCGTTAAGGAACAAACGCACTAAAAATATATCGCTAATAAGGGAAGCAGTTTCCTCTATAAAAACCTCGCAGGCACCAGAGCAAACAGCTCTGCCCCGCTCCTCTCCCCGCTACCCCACAGAGGGTGCAGAGCCCCTCAATCCCCCCTGACCTTACACTCTGTGCCTCTGAGCAGCTAAAGACCTATTAACGCTTTATATCAGCTAATTGGGCTCACTTTCAGGCCGTAACGGGGCACAGAAGTTCATTCACCATTATTCAGCTGTGTAAATCGGGAGATGAAAACTCTCCCTCAAAGGTTTGTTGCTTCTGTCACCGAAATACTGGAATGGATCACCTCTCCTCCCACCCACTGCTGTACAGGGATGTCCCACATCCATGGCTGCTCCGCTGACAGCTTTCCAGAGCTGCTTGGGAATCAGCTTCTCTCTTATTAGTCACTGGACGAGCTACATCAGGAGACAGGGAAGCACATCCTGGGAGCTGGGACACCCCAGGAGCAGTTTGGGCTGGTCACAAATGGGGAAAGGAAGATGCAGCCTCCCTCTCTGCCTTCCAGCTCCCCTTCCTGATTTAATGTGTCTTCTAATTCTCGAATCTGCCACCAGCTGAGGTCAAGAATTCCTGAAATAAACCTGTAACAAGAAGAAATGATGCCAAGTCTGAAGCCTGGAAAGTTTGATGACTTTGAATGAGGAGAGGCATCTTCACTCAGCCAAAATGGGTCTTCTGCAACCCTGGGGAGTCTCACGCTCATCATGAGAGCCTGAAAACGTTCTGGTGTCCAGAACAGAGGACTGGAACACAGGGTCCAGAAACACCAGGATATTTGGGGTTATTTTTTTAATTTTTTCCCCCAGGCTGGAACAGCGATGAAAGAAGATCCTCCACCTCCTCTCCTGCCCCAGAAACATGTCTTCTCACTGACTGGAATAATGCAAGGTCCACACATGCCCTATTTACCTACTGCGGCAGAAATGGGTTGTGCCATCAGAAATGTTGACAAGGAATAAAGTTCACTCTTTCCTAAGTGGCCACAGGATGTTTCCGCCCAGTCACGGGAACATTTATTTGGCTATTTACTGGGCGAGGCCTGGCACTTGCAGAGGGATTGCAACACTGAAACCCAAGGAGGAAGGAGGAGAAGACATGCGACTGCACCAGGAGCCTGTAGAACTTCATGGCTGAAGAGGGCCTCCCAAACCCACAGAAAGGTGCTGTGGGTGCCTCCCACCAGCCGGCACACACAGACCCACAGCAGCTCCAGAAACCAGAGCTGGTTCACCATGTCCTTCCATGGCTCCAGCTTCCCCAACTCTGCCGTGACTCTTGGCCATCACCTGACACCCCTCAGCCACAGCTCTGCACAGCCCCGAGCAGCGCCGAATCCAGCCTCCCGCCTGCCAAGGCTACGTGACAGTGGGGAGGCTGTGGGGTGCCACCAGCATCTGTGCCACAGGCTTATTCCAGCTAAGGAGCACTGCATTAATCAGCATCCTTCAGTTGAATTCCTCCCACTCAGAGCTGGGATGTTTCAGCTGAAATGGGGAACCTATTTCTATCCAACGCTTTTGAGAGAGAATCCCCAAAGAGTTGATGAGATAAAGAGACAAGCAAGGAAAAATTAAGTATGACCACAGGCAGGAAAAATCTGAGCTAGAGATCAAACAAATCTGCCCGAGGAGTTCTGCATTTCAGCCCAAGCTTTGGAGAAGTGGGGCAGATCTGACTTCTCCAAGTCCTTTCTCAACATCATTTCTCATCTGCAGCCTCCAGGGATGCTTTGGCTCCCCTGGGGCAGGGAAGGCACCTGGCAGCTCAGTGCCCATCCCGTTAATCCATCTCACTACCACATCTCCCCACCACCCCTATAAAACCAGAGCTACAGAGGTGCAGTGCTCAGCATCACACATGGAGAAAACATCAGGTTATTCCCATCTCAGCCACCGTGAGCCTGGAAACAAGAAAACCTGGGGAAAAGAGGCTGAAAAAGTTGGGTTTCCTTCTCCACAAAGCTCTGAGGGGGAAGATTTTTAAAAGATTCAGGGTTAGAGGAAAGCTACTGCTGGCCCATCCAGCACTGCTCCCTCCAAGATGCGTGCTCTGCTGAATTTTGCCTCCAAGGATGCATGACTGAACCTGATGGACGCTCTTAGCTAAATTTTAATACTTAAATATTTCATGGGCAGCTGTTCTCTGCAGGCCGCTCTCCCCACTCAATAATAGATAGAGCCACTGGTTAAAAGACTTGGGGGAGGTTATCTGAGGCCCTGACAGAGACACTTGGAGCAGCGAGCCTGTCAGAGCTGTTCCAGGTGCTCAGCCCACCTCACAGACACGGTGTTAGAGCCACCGTGAAATCTGGGATGCGATGGGGTCTGCAGCCCCCTCTCCTTGCCCCACGGAGTGCAGGGTCAGAGCTGGTCATAAAAAAGCACCAGCACAAAGGAGGTAAGGTCAGGTTGGGAAGTCACCAGTTCAGCTTTCATTAGCCTTCTTCTAAAGAGAAGGGAAAAACCTTGAACTGTTGTGGGTTTTGTTTCCACTTCGCAGAGGAAAAAGGCAGCTTTCTGTCTGAATCCCATCCTTCCCTGTGATAGCTGCAGAAAGCCCTCAAAGATTTCTATAGAGATGCTCCCCCTGCTCATCCACTTTCACAAATGGCTCTAGAGACCTTCTTCAAAAACACATTTCTTGTGTTTTCCAGAGGGCCCCAAACCAGCTCTGGCAATACTCACACCCATGGAAAAAATGAGAGGAGACCTTCACCAATGAGCTGGCAGGAGCCATCCAGGGCGGGCATGGGACTTGGCCAAGTCTGCAGCAAGAGTAAAACCCCAAAATTCTCTATTCCCAGACTATTGCTGTAACCACTAGATGAAATGTGACTATAAAAATCTCCTTGCAGTAACGTAAGAAGAGTGGAAAACCTACACCAGTAAACGGTGTGACTTAATCACCCAGAAACCATTGAGGTCAAGGATTTTGGAGAGGTTGCAAGAGGGACTGGGTGTTTCTATGTAGGGCCAAGGTTTGCAGTTATACTGGTTGACCATCAACAAAAAAACCTGAAGAAAAGTATTAATATTCATGTGTTTGGGCTGCAGTCAGGCTTATTACACAGAATGACAGCTAGTGTTTGTGTGGTGAGAAGAGGGAAACACTGATCCCATAATCTCTCTGCTCTGGAGCCCTTATGTCTTCTCCTGAAGCAACACGGATAAACCTTGGAGTGGAGGAATTCTGGCATTTTGTGTTGAAGTGAGTCCTTTACACTTAGTTCTTAAAGCATTTCCCTGCCCAATTTCATGGGGATTTGTTTTGGGGCATGCACTTTCCACAGTAAGAGATCAAGACGGCTGCCATCAAGGTGGATCAGCAGCATCTTGTCTACAGGGGCCATTAACTTGAGGCCAGAAGAATGCAGAGAGAGGACCACACACCCTGCAGCGTTTCCCCCTCCTGAACTCCCTACAAAAGGGCATTCTGGGGAAACAAGAGGAACTTTTAAAACTACCACACACTTCAGAGTCCCTGGCTCACTTGAGTTTGGCTGCTGCCAGGCTGGTTTACTCCAGGTAGCCCAGGAGCTCGCCCTGCTCTGAGGTTGCACCAAACTCCTCCATCACTCTCCTTTGCATTCCCTGGACTACTTGGAGCAGCCGAGGTCAGTGTCCCTCACTGCCAAGCAGAGAGCTGGGTGCCTCCGCCAGCCATCAAAGCCTCCTCATTTCCTCTCCCAGTCTCACCCTTCACATGGAGTTCATCATTTGCTGGAAGCCATGGACTACTTGCTTTCCTCTTTTGTTTAAGGGAGCAAAACTCTCCACTATGTCAGCCAAAGCCTTTTTAATCACTTATCTGATGACTGGAGCTATGCAAAGAGCTTCATGCCTAAAATGCACCCTCGCTGAGCTCTGCTCTTGATTTCTTGCCCTCCCTGGTTCTTTGTGCATAACCTGCCAGCAGCAGGGGCTTGAATTTACTCGATGGAAGGAGATCCTTTTCACAGCTAACTGCTTTCCACCTCCCAAAGCCTCTGTTCCTGCAGACCCCCTGCAGCACAAGGAAACTTTAAATAATCCCAAAGAATTTTATTTTCATCTTGCTGGGTGGGAAAGGGATGGCAATATATGTATTTTTTTTCCTTCCCTTTCTGGTTTTAATTATGATCAAACATTTTAGTTTGATGAAATTTCATGGAGTTCCAAGCCCACTTGGTCTTTCAAGTCTCATCTTGGGAGGAAGGCAGCACACAGCTCCCTAGGCTTAAATACCCCAGCACACATCTCCGAGTACCTCACTCATCAGAGATGAAGCCAGGCCATTTTTCAGCTGATTGGCAGCTGGTGCAACATTTTGGATCACATTCAGCAACACGTCCCTTGGGGCTTTTTAAATCCTATTTAGCAATTGAATTATCAGAGATTATTACTCAGAAACGGTTAATGGCTTTCAAGTTGCTGGGACCTAAATCTCACCGTAATACCTGTCACTGGTGAGATGGAGCACTCACTCCTACAGGCCCATGGCAGAGCCCATGCCGGGATGGTTCCCACTCACCTGCTCTGAGCAAGATGACCTGGTCATCCAGGGGCAGCTCAGAGAAATGGGGGATCCTCTTGGCCCACTCCACCAAGGTGAAGAGCTGTTTGTCTGCTGCCTGGCATATGTTCGTCACCGGGTCATTGGGCTGCCAAGAAAAGGAGATTGAAAGGCTCAGAGAAGGCAGGGCAAGGAGAAGATGAAAGGCTGGAGGAGCAGCTGAGTGGGCTTGCTGCCTCCCTGATACAGGGAAGGGCCGCAATGGCAGAAGTGGACCCCCAGAAGTGGACATCAGCAGTCACCGGGAAAGGAGGTGGGTGACCGGGCTGCTCACCCACATGTTTTTAAATAGTTTTTAGCAAGCTCCACAACAGGAACCGGGAGGGTTGAGACCAAACATCTATCACACTGACTGATGAACCAAATGAGCTCCAGCCTAGGGAAGGGCAGGCTCCCACAGCCATGCAGCATGCGTGTTCCCCCACGCCAGCATCGCCCAGCTCGCTCCACCAGCACCGGAGGGGGCATTACAGGAAAAAGTGAAAAACCTTCTCCTTTGAAATATTACCCAGTAACAAAAACCATCTGCCCTCGAGGAGGACAGTCAGCCTAAACACACCAAATCCCTGTTTAAAGGAACTGCTAACAGCTCAAGTGGGCTTGTGAGTAGGAGCTGGAAGAGCCTGTCTCACCCTGGCGAAGTGTGTACGTAGGGTTTGCCTCTCTGGACAGGGATGTATGAGCCCCTCGACACATCCCACTGCAATCCCTGCAGATATTTAGTGGTTTTGATTATTTTTCTTCCATGTCCTTAAAAAAGCAGGTTCCAAATCACAGAATCACAGGTTCACAGAATCATAGGGGTTGGAAGGCACCTCGAGAGATCATCAGGTCCAACCCCCCTGCCAAAGCAGGGTCCGTAGGACAGGTTGCACAGATAAGCATCCAGACTGGTCTTGAATATCCCAAATGGGAGGAGCACTTACTTCACCCCTAGATTACAGGGGGAAGGGAAATGCATTCAGAGCAGACATGAACACCAGGGTAGATAATGGGGGTAGATAATGGCAGGACAAGGGGGAATGGACTAAAGCTAAAGGAGGGAAGGTTTAGATTAGATATTAGGGGGAAGTTTTTTACAGAAAGAGTGGTGAGGTGCTGGAACAGGCTGCCCAGAGAAGTAGTGGATGCCCCGTCCCTGGAAGTGTTCAAGGCCAGGTTGGCTGGGGCCCTGGGCAACCTTGTGTAGCTCCAGACCTGGAGGTTGGTGGCCCTGCCTGTGGCAGGGGGGTTGGAGCTCTGTGATCCATGGAGTCCCTTCCAACCCAGACCATTCTATGATTCTATGACCAGCATAACCTCTCCCTCCTGCAAGTCTCGGTTTCAGTGGGATAAGGCCATTCCTCACCGTGAGCCATGCTATGGCAAAACCCACTCCCAGGTTGGGCAGACAAGGAACACGCCCTGAAGTCTCACTCCTGCACCCTGGAGCCATGCCTCGGACCCCTGCCCGGTCCCCTCTGCTGTCCCCTGGCAGCAAACACAAACTCTGTGCCTCAGTGGCCAATGTCTCCCATTCTTCAGTCTTAAAATAACCAGCATCTGGCAAGCTGAGGGGCATCCGCCTTCGAAGTATTTTCACCTGTTGCATGCAGAGATGGATGGGAATGGGCTCATGTTCAGCAGTGCAGCTGAGGAGCGGCGAGCATCGTTATGGGGATTTCCCCTCCTTGCTCTGCCCATCTCCAGCAGCTCCCCAAGGGGTGTAAGGGCAAGGGGGAGTCTTGTTCTGAGGGATCTGGGGAGGAGATGTGGCCAGGGACTGGGCTCTTCCCAGGAAATGGAAGAAAAGATGGGATTTCCTCTGGACTACCGGGAAACCCTAAAGTGGGTGTGAGAAGGAGCTTTGCAGGGTTAAGTGTTTCACTGGAAACATGCTCAGAGGCACTTGCAGAAAGGCTAAGAAGGCTACAGGAACATCACTGACCTCAACTCATCCCAGCTTGGTCAGCAAGCTGGAGCAGCCAGGTGGAAAACCCAGGTTCTCTGCAGGTGGGATGGGAATGGAGTCCTGCATGCTCTGGAGCAGGACATGACTTAGAGGAGACCCCGTGCTCCAGCAGAACCTGACTCACAGAGACAAGTCCCTGCCAGAGCCCCATGGAATAGGCTGCCCAGGGGGGTGTGGAGTCTCCTTCTCTGGAGAGATTCCAGCCCCGTCTGGACAACGACCTGTGTGACCTGTCCTAGGGACCCTGCTTTGGCAGGGGGGTGAGCTCTGGAGGTCCCTTCCAACCCCTACAACTCTGTGAACCTGTGATTATGTGACAGGGGTACTTCAGGAATAATAGATGGCTTTGCCAAAGCTTTTCTGAGGGGTTGCTTCTGGGCAGCTTGTCACCATCTCTAGGCCTTGCCCCGATGCAGCAAGCCAGGCTTCAAGTCCCTCAGCCCAGGCTGCACCAGGGCTGCTCTGCAGGCAGCACGAGCTGTACCCAGTGCTTTGTACAAAGCCCAGCCTTTAATTCCACCTCAGATGGCCATTCCTGGAACCACCACCGTGCTTCCTGGCAGAACTTAATCACTGTGGCTTGAGAGGCAGCTAAAAGTGTTGTCCCCACAGGCTGCAAGGGGCCTGCTTGTCTCCAGGAGGGGACCTGCAGAGGGGTGCTAGACACCCGCCCTGTGCATGGTAAGCAAATCCCCTCCTGCAGTAAATAGCAAGGGCACAGTGCTGGAGTGTGACAGAATGAAAGGACACACAGGCACCTGATCCTTCTGGAAAAGAACAGGGCTTGGAGACATCTTCCAGAAAATGGTGACTTGAAACCAAGTGCTCAAAGGCCAATTAAGAGCTAATGGGGATAACACCTCTCAGTTACAGGCTTTGCCTTTCAGTGTTCAGGAGCCCATCCAAAGTGCTGCTTACACGGCAGGAGCCCAGATTCGTGGCTGTTGGGGAGATGGGGTAGAGGCAAACCCATCCTCTGCCCAGGGACTGGTACACTGAGGGGTATGGCCAATGCCCACCTTCCAGGGAACAGGGATCACGCAGGGTCTGGGGGCTGTCTGGGACACACAGGGTGAAGGAATCCTGCAGCCATGCTCATTTACAGCTCCTGGGAACTTCCCAAAGGCTTTATCCCCTTTGCCACAGTCAGAAGCCTGGCAGCCATCACAGTTAGCAGCTACTAGCAGCAGCTGAAGAGCTGTTATCGGGGGCTCACAGGTGCAATTACTTCAAGTGAGTGTTTTAGCAATGGCCATCAAGATGGTCATCAGAACGCAAGTCTTGGCACTCTCCTACCACCCAAGGCAGAAGGAGAGCAGATTCCCAGGGGCTGATCCCTCTGTCTTAGCTGCTTTCTGCCTGGCTCAGCATCCTTCCCTGTCCTGTCTGTGCCACCCACAAGCATCACATCCCACTGTACTCCCCTTTCCCCATCAATCATGAACATACCCCATCCTCTCTGGTGTCAATCAAGGTGTTTGGATAGATGTCCCCTCCCTGGTCCACAATCAGTGGCACACTTTGTCAGCAATAAGTTTAGATAGCAGGGCTGCTGGAACAGCTCCCCCCTGCTCTCCCCTTTACCAGCTCTGAGGACTGTGCTGGAGCCCCCCATTTGGGTCCTACACTGTCCTTGGTGGTGCCAGAGTCAGCCTGGCAGAGCAGAGGGACCTCCCTCAAAGAGGGCTGGGCTCCCTGCTCTCAGAGCAGCCAAGGCATCACAGCACAAGGTGACAGTCACAGGCATGAATGCATCCAGGTGACAAGGGTGTTAACAGCACCCTACCACCTCTGTCCCTGCCTGGCACTGCCTGATGGACACAACCTTGCAAGCACTGGAGCTCTCCAGCTCCCTATCTGTGGTGAATGCAGATGGAGTAAGGTGCAGGGACACAAATAAAAGGACCCAGCACACCAGGTTAATAGGAAGCAGCTTGTGTTTCACCCCGTGTCTATTAGGGGCTGAATTTGTCTGCCTTTCCATCACACGGGCTCTCTGGGGAAGGCTGGGAGGAGGGCAGCTCCTCAGCCTTCCCTCCCCTCATCCGGTGGCCTCATCACTGTGAGCTGCTGATCTCATACATCTGCTAAACCTGCTACAAATGTCACCTCATCGACAGAAGCCGCTTGACAATAATAGGGCATTTCAACAAGCCTCCTGCTTCTATTTAGATGCAACACACATCCTTGTTCACAGTAATGCGTGTTGAATTATGCAGGAACCAGCTTTCAATTTGCTACAAGAGGCTGAGGAGACTCAGCGCCAGACGAAGCCATTTATTTCAGCTCACTCTCTGGGGTTTGTTTTCAAGTCAGCGCAACACTGGCTACAACTCCCCTGAAGTATTTTTAATCCTGATATCCGTCAGAGCCTCTCCAAGCCCCACACTAACCACGGCTGAGCCAGCTCCTCCAAGCCCCCTGCAAGCTTCACGGTGTCAGGACCACAACGGTGCATGGGAATTTATTTGCTGCTTCCTCCTCTCCATCTCTTCACTTTGAGACTTCCTTAGTACCCCAGGGCTCCCCCCAGCGTACCCAGGGTGGGGTTAACTAGCCCCCACTGCAGTCCTGCCTTTCAGAGATGTTCCTCTGCTCCCATCACTTTCAGGGGCACAGGGGCTGTTGAGGAACAGGGGCTGCGTCCTAAATGCTGCTTAGACTGGGCAGCAAGCATGTTCTCTGCAACGGGGCTCTCTCCAAGGGCTCTGCAGAGGGTCTGTCCTACAAACAGAAGTTCAGAGACAGGCTGGCTCTCAAACTTGGGAGGTAGCTGCTTTGTAGGGAGGACTTCTGTAAGTAAGGCCATAACCTGCTGATAAGGGGTCTCTCAGGAAATGGACCAAGACAAGTTTCCCTCATGGCAGTTTCCTCACTCTTTTCCTATTTCCCTGTCAGCTACCTCTTCTTTACACAAGGTCCTGCCAGAGCCAGGTCCAGTTACAGAGCAAGCTTGGAAAAGGAACCTGCAAACGACCTTCTCCAGGTTTTCCCTTCTTTGAGCCAAGGAAGTGCATAATCCTGCCTCTGAAAAGTCACACCCCCATTTCACAGCCCTTTATCTCTGCACTTCAGCCACATAGCTCTGTTTATTGGCTCAACTGGACTCTGAGCTCATCAGAGCACTGGGGGGTGTCTTCTTGCCTATTAGCACTAAAGGCTGTTAAGTAAAATAAAATCTTCTCTGTGAGCCTTTCTAGTGACACCTCACAGTACCTGCTCCTTCTCTATGGCAGTGAGACACGCAAGTACCAGTGCATGGGGGCAGAGGGGTTTGCTTTCCTCCTGCTTTCACCTGGTCTCACACACGGCATCTACTTATGCCTTTTCCCATTGGACACTCCCCTCTCTGGCCCAGGCTCGCTGCTGTATTCATGCTAGGTCAATCTTGATGCCCCAACAAGCCATCCCTTCTGCCCCATGTGCCTGGGATGGGGGGAGGGGAGAGGTGCCTTACCGAGCTCGGCGTCAAGCCCATGTTTGCTTCGATGTATGTCTCTGTCTTTGGCTCCACTGCAAGTTCAGCTTCCAAGATCTTTTCCACGGGCATGTCCTCGTTGGCGCTACTTGTTGACTCCACCTCATTCTCATTGCGGTCCTTCCCGCGCTGCCTCTCCTCCTGGACAGCTGGAAGGGGGCAGAAAAGGGACAGTGTCACCCTCAGGCTCCCAGCCATGGTGCCACAGGCTAAGCTGGGTCCCCGAAGCTCTACGGTGCTACAGGCATTACTTAGCCATGAAAACCTAAAGCATCCTTGTGACCTGCAGGAGCATCTGATGCCTTGTTCTCCCACCTGACCTTGCCACCAGTGTGGTCAATGGGGCTCTGGACAGTCCAAGGAGGTGTGAGGTTTGGGGAAGCCACTGGGCAGCCCTGGACCTGGGACAGCTGCTCCCTGTGTGCTCCCCTGGGAGGGAGGGACCCTTCCATGGTGAAGGAGGGTCTGGCTTCTGCTGGGAAATTCCCCCTCCTGCAGAGGGAGAAGCTCTGGAAGCAAAAAAGTTAAAGACGTGATAGAAAGCGAAGGGAGCAGCACGGTGAGTCACAGGGGGAGCGGGGCATAGATGGGTGCTGCTGCAGGGGACGGAAACAAGGAGGTAAAGGGACAGCATAAGGGAATACTAAAGAAAACAGAAATCAGTCAGTTTAAAGCTTAATCCCAGAGTTCACCTGTCTTCTGACCCTGTTGGTGCTGAATGTCCATGGAGATCACATCACACATCTAGTTTGCCAGTCCAGCCGTGATGCTACCGGCTCCGTGGCAGGACGGTGCCACCACGGGACAGGAGCCGGGACCTGCTGGCAGGTGCTCCATGTAAACCACCACCCTGCCTTTGTCTCTGGGCAATTTCTAAACAGACAGGAGAGACCTGTCCCAAATCCTGCACGGTAGGACTCATCTAGCCAGAAGCATGTCACATGCTGATGAGTTAATGTCTGAGCGGTACACAGATTAAAAACGCACATTAGATGCTAATAGCGTTATTACTAATGATCCCACTTTGAAACCAGCACACAGGCTTTCCCTAAACCTGGAAAGTGGCTTTATCCAGACAGCCACACCAGCAACTACCTCCTCAAACATGAGGTCACATCCCCTAAACCCCACACTTTGCCACACACCGTTGTTTCCCACAGGAGTTTCCATCACCGGGCATGAGAGGGAACTCCCCAAACCTGCCCAGCTCTGTGCTCAGGACTCAAATGAGGCATTCTGTAACATTAAAGGCCTGCTATTTATTGACAGTTATCCTGGGACTTTACCTCTCTGTGAATTTGAAGCTGGTTTATGGGATGTTAAGAGAAAGCAGCAGGGGCACAGGTATTGTTCTAGGGAAACTGGAGCTGTCTGCTGCACAACAAGGTGTTTTAGGCAATTAGTGGGACCAGCTCTGTGCCAGAATATAAAACTTATTTCTAAAAAACACATGAAACTAAGACATGTGCTAAAAGAGTGCAATATGGACATTGATCCCATTAACCCAGCTCCACCCCAGCACGAGAAGGCCCGGGGCTGATTTCCACTGCTTGCCCTCCCCTCCTGCAGCAGTTTGCTGCACGTCAGCAGCGGTCAGGCTCCTTCCATGGGAAAGCTGTGATGCAAAAAGTGAGAGGTTGGGTTGTTGTTTTTTTTTTTGCAAACTGCTCTTAAGTTTATGGGCTGCAGAGGCTCCTGAGGCTCCTGCAACATTTTCTGCCTGGTTTAGCAGAGGCAGGTAGGCTGCTGCAGTCAGAGCTCTGATTTGCGTTGTGGCTTTTGTCCATCTGGCTCTTGTCTGGCATGGGTTCTTCTCTTCAGTTCCAGGCCAACATAAAATCCTGCTTAAATTTCCTCCCCTCTCCCCTACTCCTGTTTTCTCAATCATCAAAAGGCTAGAAATTTTTGCTTAATGCCAACCCTTCCTCAACAGCACAGATGCACCAAAACTCCTTTGGGCGCATTAGAAGAGATAAAACACCTACTAAATAACAGAAAAGACAAAGAGAAAGGCAAACCCTTGGCAAGTGGGATTTTATAAAACTATTCTAAATGCCAAAGACCTGATGCATGATCGCAGCAGGTCTCAAGGATAAAGGTACAAAGCATGATTCCTCAACCACCTTCACCATCGGGGCCACTCCGAGGGGTGTCAGTCCAAAAAACACATCCTCTTGTTCAGTTGTCAGTGACTTCACTGGATCATAGAATCACAGAATCACAGATTGGTCTGGGTTGGAAGGGACCCCAAGGATCACAGAGCTCCAACCCCCCTGCCACAGTCAGGGCCACCAACCTCCAGGCCTGGAGCTACACAAGGTTGCCCAGGGCCCCATCCAACATGGCCTTCAACACCCCCAGGGATGAGGCACCCACCCCCTCTCTGGGCAGCCTGTTCCAGCCCCTCACCTCTCTCTCTGTAAAGAACTTCCCCCTAAAATGTGGAATGGATGCTGGGATTTGCAGGAAGGGGTTCCAGAGGTCTGTCGAGGGGCAGAGGCTACTTAAAGCTTTAAATCTGCAAGTCTCAACCTCATCAAGAACAGTCATATTCTCAGAGAAGAAGCATCAGACAGACCTGAAGGGTTACAAGCAAGTAAATCTTACAGGTCACTGTGACAGCTTGCTAGTGATTAGGCTGAATCTAGCTGATATAAACCATAGATGGAAGAGACAGATGGAAAGAGATTATACCTCTAAGTACGTCTTTCTATTGATCCGTGCTTCGAGCTGCTACACCAGAAAGTTGGTGCTGCTGCTGAGAAGAAAGCTGACTCACTGCAAAGCCAGGACACTCGCCCCTGCCCAGCTGGCTGCCAGCAGCAATGACACACCAGGCAGAGCAGATGGCGTATTCGCATAGAGGATGTCAGGTCCAAAGATAAACTGAGCCACTGCCAGGGACAGTGTTACCTGCTTTGCTACCACCATGCTTCCAAGACCAAGACAGCGTTCTCCAAAGCCAGGGCAAGCCTGGCATCACTCTGTGATCCTCCCCTCTCTGCAGTTTGGATGACCTTCATCCATCCCCAATCCCTGGCTCTCTGGGCTGCTGGAAAGCAGCACCTGTTTCCCAACACTGAGCTCAGACACGCCGTTATCCTCCCTTCCTGCTCAGAAGCAGCTGCATGCACAGGTCTTCACCCAGGTGAGCATCTGCAGGATGAGGTGACCGCACCACGTGAAGTGCAGTCGCTGCAGAACTTGGGGTACCAGGTGTTTATGAACCCAACCTGCTCCTCACTTCAATGACACAGGAGACCTGCCCACCCCCAGCTGCTGGATGTTGCTTTTGGGGATGCCTGCAAGACAGCAACTCCTCTAGATGTTGACTCGGGCGTAGATGCTATTTTCTGTCCCCGCAGGCAGCCTGAGGAGTGAAGTGGGAACAGCTCCGTCCTTCATGTGAGCAACAAGTTTGGTGCTGTGACAGCTCTAAGCCTGGCCTTGGGGTACTGATGTCAGCGCACACATTAACTCCTCTCCCATGGCATCTTACTGTCACCCCATTCTTCCAGGTGTGCCCCTCTTCAGAGCTTGAATCAATTTCAAATCTAGTGTCTCTGCTTTCCTAGTTCCAGATTCCTCCTGAAGCATCATACAGCTCCAGGAGGGGAAGCCCAACACATCATCCTGAAAGGCGCAGGGCTCTGCAGACGGCGTTCAAGACTCTTGTGGTCTGTGGGTTCCAAGACATGGACATCCCTGCAGATGTGGCCACCCTTGCAGCCTGTGCTTCAGAAGCTCAGCAGAACTGAGAGGACACCCAAGGTGCAAGGAGGAGGCCAAAGTGTCTAAAAGCCACCAGCCATACAGCTTCTGAGCAGAGTCCTCCATGTAGATGTCTCCAAGTCACTGCGATCGGTATTTCCCCAGAGCTGCTGAGGACCTGGCAAGTCCATGCTCCTTGATCCCTCCAGAGACGCTGAGAGTCACATGCCCATGTCAGAAAAGAATGGGGACACTGTTTCTGAGGTGTATGAAACAATTCCAGATGGGGTAGAGGGTAGGAAGGATGCAGAAGGATTCAAGAAAATTGGATTTTTGTGGGGTTTTGGTTTGTTGGGGTTTTTTTAAATTACACAATATGGGATGTTTGTGTGAAGGAAAATCCTCAGGAGTGTGGAGACTTCACCATAAAGACCTAGGACCTTATCTCCAGAGTCCACTCCCCGCTCCCACTGGTGATTAGTCAAATAAACCACAGTGGAGATGACAAAAATCTCTTTTTCAAATGGATTTGGGTTGGGAGCTGGGTTTCTCTCTGGCTTTGTCTTTTATTTATCTTTTAAAAAAATAGAAATACAAACGTGGTAGCTGCATGGCAGCTTGTCTGGTAATATTGAAATGGGAATACCTTGTTCTTCCTGGCTTCCCAGAAGTCTTGTGGGCCGGGATGGATGGTGCTCCATCCCTGTAACACAGTAAAATTTAGAAACAGTGATCATTATATCATTTGGTTCTTGTTGGTTCTGCTGGATTTTTCTCTTCCTTTCATGTAAGTTGTAAACTCACAGGCTGAAGACAAAAAACCAGAGGGGGTCTGTGACCGGCTACTCCAACCCAAATTCTCCCCTGTGGCATGATCAAACTGTATTTAAGAAAACAATAAATATTCCCAGCTCTGGAGAGGGCACCAAATGCTCCTCCCTCCTGTCTCACACGTGATGCTTCACAGGATTACGAAGGACAGGACACAACACAGCAATTCAGGGGAGCTCAGTCTGCTGCTGGGTCCCTTCTCTGGCCCATCACTGACTCTCCCCTCCACGCTGTGCCTTTCCATTGAGCTGAGTGGGCAAGGAGACATCCAGCATCTGTTCAACAGGACCTTGGGAAGAGGATGAAACCACAGAGTGCCTCTGATAATAAGGCACCTGACAGCACGACCTATGAGGACCTTTCCAAATCTCAGTTGGGCTATCTTGCTCTTACTGCAGTCACATGGTGACAATGAGGTGAAAGGCTGGAAAACACATCCCCACTGCTGCTGCACTCCAGGAGGGAGGGAAGGACCACTGAGACCCTTCTGGCTCACATCACACTCCATGAGTGCCTCAGCAGACAGGTTGGCCTGGACAAACTTGTCTGGAGTAGACACGGGGAAGCCACCAAGATGATCCCATGTCCTTATCCTTCTACTCCATCGCTGAGGCTGCAGGTATTAGATGAGACCCACTCATAGGACCATGCTGTTCCCCACGGTGATGATTCTTCTGGTCAGGAGGTCAGCATTTGATCAGTTTGTCTCAAATTCAGGAGGTGAGGCAGGAATCTTGCTGCAACCCAGAGAGCCCTCTCCATCGAGGCCAAGCAGTCCCAAGCTGCGTTACACCAGCCCTGCCTGCTGCACCCTGCTTTCAGGGATGAGCTTCCACACCCCCTTCTCTGTGTCGATGGCTGTGCCAAGGCTTTTATTTTTCCTCAAGGAGACTCACATGGTTGAGAGGTTTTTCTAGTCTGATTTTCTGAACATAAGGGAAGCATTTAAAACTTGCGATCCACTTGAGGAGAAAAAGAGATGTTGTAGTCAAAGAGCTCGGAGAGGCAGCTCCACCTCCTCCAGCAATGTCTCAGCCGAGCCAAGGACAGAAGCCTGTGTTTTCCATGGCACCTGATGAAGAGGCTCTCGTGTTATTTTGCTTGATTTGGCCTGTGCTTGCCTCAGGCTGGTTGCTGTCATTTTTCATCACGAGCTTCTCCAGCCCATCTGCACTTCCCCAGGCCACGGTACGGCAAGATACGGAGCCCCATGTGTCAAGACCACTTCTCGGTGACCTCTTTCTCTTGAAGAACCAAAATGTCTCATCTGAGAGGCTGAGAGCAGCCTCAGCAGCCCCAGTCCAAGGGCTGACGTGCAAAAATGCCAGATCCATCCTCTGCTGGTGCGCACATCAACACTGGACATCTTGTCTCTGCCTGTGGTGCAGCCACTGACAGCTCGAGTCCACTGCAAAGTGAGCAACCAGTCCAGCTCAGAAGCCCAAACCAACCAAGATGGGTGGCTGTGGCTGAATAATGAACTTTCTAGCTGTTGGAGAAGAGAAGAACACAGGTGCTTGCTGAGGCTCTGGGGAGGGCTTGGAGAAACCACCATGGCATCCCCAACTCTTGCCACTTCACTGCCATGAATGTCACTGAGCCCCTGCTCTTTGAGGTGCGTGGACACCCCAGAATCCCAATCCTCCAACAAAGCTTTTTTTCCTGTTTAAAGCCTTGGGTTTGGGGAGAGAAACAGGATGCTGTGATCTGCAGCCTAATTAGATTTAAAAGCAAATAAAACCAAAATAAGAATGCCCACAGACCTCAAGTGCAGGCTTTGTTTGTAAAGCCTGGTCATAGATGCAACGTGGGTGCTCGTAGACAGGTCCCCCACGTCATGGCACTGCCACGGCTACGGGCACTGCCAGGCTCAGCAGGCACCCTGCTTTTGTGCCAGAGGAATGTTAATGAGGAGAGGAAGAGCCACAAAAGGGACAGGATTTTCCACCCAGGCAGAGGCTTTCTGAGAGCCCCATCCAAGGCGGTTTGTTTGCTGGGAGAGATGTGGAGGCTACGGCAGCTCCTAATTACAACTTCCCCTGCGCTAATACAGATGGGCGCTTGCTTCTCAGACAAAAATCCATCCTTTAGGGAACAACAGCAGGGATGACTGGCTGAGGTTTGTTTCTTTTCATGGAGGAGGAGGGGGAAGGATAATTCAATTCCACCAAAACCAGACTGAATGGGGTTTTCTCTAGAGGATGGATCGAGTGCAGAGTCCCAGGGTGCAGGGAGCCCAGCACTGCGGGGGGGCAGGCACCAATGCTCAGCCTGGTGAACAGAAGATGACTGCTTTGGCTTTGGCTCTCCCTCTTAGCATCCTCTGGTCTTTTCCCACCTTCACCCTTGTGCTCCTTGCTGTTTCCCAGCCGATGCAGGGATCCACAGCACAAACAAGGATGATGATGCTCTCCAGATTGCTCCAACCTGGATGTGTTTTGGGGACATGCCCCCGCATCTCCAGGGCACACCCCCCTCCTCGACCCAAAGCCACTCAGTCTCCTCTAAGCCTACAAATGGGTGGCTGCTGCATTTATGAAGTGTTGGCTGGAGGGTTATTGGGGATTTCCGTTTCACCAGTGGTGGAATTTATTAGGGTCTGCTGCCTTTTTATGCAGCTACATCTTAGTGCTGTATCATCAGCATCTTGAAGTGCTTACCCCTGAGGTACCTGTGTACAACAAAAATACATGATAGCTGAGGAAACTAATCCAGACAGTGTTCCTTCCACTCTGCTTTCATGTGCCTCTTGTTTTTCTTTCCCAAAGATGCAGTTTTCCACTACCACTTTCCACAACCTCACAGGCTGAGATGCAAGAAATAAATGGTGGAGTTTTCACCAACATTTCAACTGAACGCTGCGCTTTTTAGGAGAGGCAAAACACTGCTGTGGTGTTACCAAAGAAATAATAATGTGATTTCAGTGAAATGGAGTGTTAAAAAGTGGATTGAAACCTCTGCATGCAGCAAACCCACACGGGGAATGGTGCTGGAGAAGGAAATGGTGAGCTCACTTTGCTTTCCAAAGCTGGACACTACCAAGTATAAACAGACAGCAACACTCCTAAAACAATGAGAGAAAATCATAACCCAAAGGCTTCTGCTCAACCTAAAGAGTATCTTTAACAGAAAAATCAACCCCAGCATCATTTAACCAGTCGGTTTAAAGAGCAGGACTTTAAAAGGATGTAAGAAACAAGCTCATTAAGCTGAAAGACATTTTCCATTCCAAAACTGCTACTAAAAATAACTGCACTCTTGAACTCTGCCCCTTCACTAGGGTATGGCCACTTGCCTGCTTTTACATTCACTCGGACAGCAGGATAGAGACCTGAATTCCTGTTTTTTCTCCCCAGATGTCCTCTTGCTCCTATTGGTCCCAAGAGATGCTCAGGGAGCCAGGGTGACTCTGGCTCTGGGGATGCAGAGGGGCTGCCAGCCCTGGCAGGGGGATCAGGCACAGCTCCGTACTGCTCTGTTAGGGCAGGAGCTGAGCTCTGGGTTGAAACAGGGGGAACTTTGGTCCCTTTCAACTAAATGACTTATCAGAGCAGCTCCCCGGGCACATGTGGAGCTGCAGACTAGAGCTGCTCCTTGCGATGCTGCAAGTCAAACACCTCCCAGACTAAATCCCACAGTTTGACAGCAATGTGAGAGGGGGAAAACCAACCCACAAACACAGGGGAATAGAAGAACTATCTCAGGCTGCAGAGTTTAGTGAAGTCTCGGAGTCAGAGATCAGGCATGCAACCAGGCAGAAGATGTTGTGGATCCTTAGAGCACGACTCTGGATCATGTCAAGCTGCAGCCACGGCGTACCCCGGCCACCACTGATACGGTATCTGTGCCCGGATTTACGAACGATCTTGGGGGTCAGTTATGCAGCCTGAGTCACAGTCGCTGGGGGACAACAGCCTTCTGGTCTCCAGATGGGCTATGAGTTCCCGGCGGAGCCGCATTAACATCCATCTCACGCAGTCGCCACCAAATGCTGCTGTTAGTGCTCCACAGCACACTGGGGCTGCAGCCTTCAGCACGGCAAGTGGTAGCCCCCAGTGAAAAAACTGGGCAGCCCAGCAGGTCCAACAGAGACCAAGAGATCATCTCACGCCAGGAGATGCTCGTGTGCGGAGGCAGCGCTGGGGGAAGGAGAGGCAGGAGATGGAGCGGGGCTGGGCTGCGCCGGTTCCCAACGGCTGCTCCCTGTGAGCCGTCCAAGGCCGGCCGGCGGGAGCATGAGAAAGGGCTCCTCGCTGGTATTTCCTGCTCGCTGTGCGATCCGCCGGCGCTGCCAGCAATGGTGGGGCCAGAGCCTCCTCACACGAGATAGCGCTTGCGCTGCAGCGCCAGGCCGTGGAGTCTGCACTCTCCGATGCCCCCCACCACCTCTGAGCTTAACCCCAGCTAACGGCGCTGCGCGCACGGTGCCTTCATCCCGAGACCCTCGGTGTTTACTCCCACCCCTTCACAAGACCTCTGCCTCCCTAACGCAAAGGCAGTTTCCACTTTACCCCTTTATAATATAAGGCTGCTGATACAGACACCTTGGACCCTAATGAGTAACAGATCAAGCAGAGGAGAGTTATGCTTCTGGATGCAAACAACCACCCCCACAGTCATAATCCCTGCATTAGTCAAGATCCCTGATGGTAATCTTAATTTTGTTGACTATCCGGTATTTAGTGGGAGACAAAAACCAAAGCCTCACACAGCTGGCAGTAATTCATGGGGGAAAAATGCTCCCAGTTGCTTATTTATTGTAGCTGCAATACCTCTGAGTCCGTGAGGCTCATTCACCATGAACATCAGGATCTGTCTTAAAAGTTTTTGGCAGGTAGCAGCAAGAAGAGGTGGGTGCACCAGAAGGAACCTTCCACTTCTGCAGGCTTTCACCCCTTCAAGCAAAGATCCCTGAGATCCAATTGCAAAAGCAAAGCCTTGTAGCCCTGAAGCAAGCCCCCCGTCCTTCCAGGAGTACTCTACGGCCACCCCCTGCCTCTCACCTCTGTGGGTTCACCGCCCTGGCCAGGCTCCTTCCCACAGCTTGCGGTCAAGAAGGTCCATCCCCACGGGTCTGTCCAGATCTGCTCTTGGCACATTGACCTGGAAACCCTTCAGTAGCTGGGAGAGAACCCTTCCAGAGCTCCATCAGCTGCCTTTACTCCTTCAAGCCATCTCCTTTCCTACTCAGGAAAGCCTTTTCCTTCTACCCTTCTGGCACAGGTATGAACGTGGCCATCACCCCTCTTCTTCCCAGCACCACTCTGCAGGTCTCAGCACCACTCACCACCAGGCAGGATGCCTTACTCAGTCACCAGAGCACTTCATTTAGAGAGGTTTTTGTATTACTATGGCATACAAATACCTTTAGGCTACAGGAGAGAGATTACCCAGTGGGAACCTGCTACAGGAGCGAGGTATTTAGGGAAATGAGGCTCATTACCCTGACTCTTCCTTAAAAGATACGTTCACACTAGAGGATAAAAACAAAATGATGTTGTATTTAGGGAAAAGGAATTAGCAATGCAGGATGTAGCCCCAAACTGTTCCCCAAGACAGAGGTGGTGTGGAGCCAGTAAGGACAAAGCTCCTGGCTGGCCAAGTAGATGGGCAGCAGCAGTGAGCTGGGATGGCTGTGATGGGATGGAGATGTTTTGTTGACCAATCAGGTGAACACTGAGCAGCTCTTGGGGTAAACCCAAGAAGTTGGACCTTGCTAAGCTTTAGTTTTGAGCAGCTCTTGGGTTGCTCAAAACTGAAGCTTAGCAAGGTCCAACTTTTTACTTCTTTAAGGTCTAGGAAAACACTAGGACATCTTCAAACCTGCCATCAGACACTGGTGAGGTTTTAAGGTAGTAACAAAAGAGAGCTTTATGTGGGGACTCGGGGCCTTGTTCCAGCTTTCATGGGGATTATACCCCAAGCACCAGCCTGCCAACACCCTGCCAGCTTCCTGCCCTTCCCCAAAGCCCTCCTCCTTGTGTAACACCAGCATCAGAGGATCAGTCAGCACTGCCCCAGTGAACTTCCAGAGTTACGAAGATCCCATCTGTCACACTTTTAAATAATTGGCTGATCGTTATGAATTCATTTGGTATTCACTGTGATAATGTTAATCAAGATGAATTAATAGAGTCCTCATACTGTATGGGCACTCTCCAGGGAATTCCATCACCATTTAAAAATTAATTAATGGACCTATAATTTTAGTGGTGCTGCCCATGCAATCACTGCTAACGGTAGGCAGGAAGCAGGTACCCAGTCACAGGATGTCAGTGCAGGCTATGGAGTCAAAGCATCACTGCTGAAGTTCCCTTCCTCACAGATGCTGGCTGAGATGTTCCAGGGGTATGAAAGGAAAGCAGCTCTCCAGGTGCCAGCATAAGGCTCCAGAGGTAACAGGATGCTCCACATCTCCCCACACCTGCATTTCTCCCCTGGGAAGCAAATGCTGCTGCTGAATACACAGGAGGCTTCTTTTTAGTCACCAAAGTCTCCTGGGGCTGGAGATCAGACTTTCCTCCCTTCATTTCCTCCTCCTGGCACACATCTCCTGTGGGATCCAGCAATGCTTCATGGCTTTGCCCATCTGCAAAGCAGCCAAGGCAATGCCAGCCCCTCACAGAGGGAACACCCATTGCCTCACTCATCTTTAGAGGCACTTTCTGAGTGTCTCAATCTACCTGTTTAAAACTAGAGGTTTTCTCTTCCCCACCAAGATGGAAACAATGCAAACAGGACAAGAAGGACAGGATGGAAGAGCAGAGGATGAGGAGCTGGGAGACCCTGCAACTGCTCGGTACTGATGGCAGCTTTTCTTTGCACAGAGAAGCCCTCAATCACACATGTACAGCTTTGGGTGAGCGTAGGGGTGCAGCCACGAGCACCCCAAGCTCTGACGGTGCATTCCTTGCAGGTCCCAGCTGCGCACTGCACTTCCACCCTGATCTCCTCCACCACGTGCTCTCCCCATCCAGGTTTCAGCCTACAGCCAGTGCCTGGCAGAGCAGCTGCCTCCTGTGCAGCCCATCCTTGCTCCAGCATCGTTTCTGAGCACCAAAGAGTTAAGCTACGCAGGGACAGGGAGATCCCTTGGGTGCTCTCACCTCCCAGCCTGCTGCAATCCCCCCACACCTCCAGCTTTGACATTTGAAGACTGAGTACCGTGGGACCTTAGGTAACCTTGTAAATCGAGCGTGGCAGGGTCTGCTCAACACTGGGAGCAGCTCCGGCGCTGCCCCATTTAATCAATGCTCCAGACAAGACTAAGTGCTCTTCAAAGAGAGCCGGGATGGAGCAAGCAGAGCAACTCAGCAGAGGGATGGGCTTATCAGACGGTCAGGGAGGTAAGTGTGGCTCTGAAGATGTAAGGGGAGCAAAGAACTGAGCATCACCACGGGGGCATTTTAGCATCACGTCTGGTAAAAGCCTGTTCTGCCAGCAGTTTAAAGCAGACGCAGCCAGCATTTAAACTGAGCATTTAAAAGAGGCCCTGCCAGGGAGTTTCAGATCCTGAATTTAAATTCCAGTAAGGGGAAGGATATCTTTTCATGGGGCTGAATTTCTTTTTCTCCCCAAGTGAGAAAATACAGCCAGTATCGCTACTGGTAGGGAACACTACTGAGTTAGGCCAGCTGGTGTGGGCAGCGATGCCTGAGCAGCAGACTCTGATGAGGAGGATGATAATCCATGGAGTTTCCCTGTCCGTCCTGGGCGAGGCATGCAGTTTGAACCCTAGAGCAGCCTCTCATCTCCCCAGCAGCACAGTGATTAGCAAACAGCATATTAAACATCACCTTTATCTCACCACTGTCCCCTAAATAACACTGGTCCTCCAGGATGCCACATCCCATGGTGCATGGAGAACAAGGGGCCATGCCAGGCCCTTGTCACCTGAAAGGCACCCAGCCCCGATGGCTTTCACACCTCTATCTGACAGGGCTCAGCAGGGAAAGGGAAGAACCAGCCATCGCAGGCAGTGTGAAACGGAGAGCATGAGTTCCCGGGCAGCAAACAACCAACCTTCGCAGCACTGCCTGCTTCCACCAGCCCTCCCCAGCCCTGCTCCCCAGCGCTGCGCTGGGTGCACAGTCACTAATGTGCAACCATCCATCACCCGGGCACCGCTCTGGGACTCGGTGCTGGCTGAGGGTGCTGGCTGTGGCGCAACAGCAAAACACAAAGGAGACAGGCACATCTTTTTGGCCCCCTCCCTCTCCCCTGGCGAGGCTCTGGTGCACGTGGTGCTGCCATGCTGCCAACAGCCAGGACTCTCCTAAGGAAGGAGAGGTCCCTGCAGCACCCAGGGGTGCTCGGGCCAGGCTCTCCCTGCCTTACCTTCTCGCTTCATCCCCATGGCAAGACACTTCTGGTAGCGGCAGTACTGGCAGCGGTTGCGCTGGCGCTTGTCGATCAAGCAGTCCTTGTTGTCGCGGCAGGTGTAGGTGAGGTCCTTCCGCACCGTGCGCTTGAAGAAGCCTTTGCAGCCCTCGCAGCTGTAAACCCCATAATGTTTACCTGCAGGAGGATGCAACTCAGGTTAAAAGGACCCATGAGTGTCCCTAGCTCCCTGCTTTGCTCTCCCTCCCCACAAAGACCATCAGCTCTTCCCGGCTGTGTTCTGAGGGAGCAGAGGCTTCCCAGAGCTGGGAGCAGCATGGGAAGAGCAGCAGCTTTGCTCGGACTTGAAGTCTGTAAAATCAGGATGCCCCCCTGCCTTGTATCCCAGAAAACCCTCACTGTTCCATGCACGCACGTGGGTGTGAGGCAGCACAGCAGTGACGCAGGGGGTGCCTCCCTGTGTCCCCTGTGACCCATCTGGACTCTCCATGCCAGACAGATTACCCAGCCTGCTCTGCACCACACGCCCACCCTCCTCTTCCAGCCCCAGAAGACAGGTGCAGGAGGTGCCCCTAAGAACCCCACAAACCAGGCAACTGGAACACTTGGAGAACAGAAAGCTTTTAAACCCACATAAGAATACAGGCAGTGAGCACATCTTTATCTCCCACCAGTGGACAGGCTCCATACGAAGCATCTGGCACTATGTGACAAGACCACTACGGATCAAAGGATGGGTAGAGAGAGGGACACTTGCTTATGTCTTGTCTTCGGATGGGCTGTGCAGCTCAGGGCTCTGGATACACCACCACTGCTCCCCAGAGACCTAGCGTCTCCTGGCTCAGGTCAGAGCCTGCCCTAGAGCAGACAGGCTGGGCAAGGCTGGTCCATAAGGGACTTTTCACCCCCTCCTCTGAGGGCACGTGTGACTCCTTTCCCAATGGAGAGTCCCCGCCTGTGCCCACTGTGCTGCAGGGAGCCCTGCAAACCCTCCTCATGCTCTCCCAGGGCACCCCCACACGACTGCAGCCTCAGCACGCTGCTGTGAGCTCCCCTGGGGCAGGCACCAGCCTTACCTGAAGATCTGTCCCCGCAGATGGCACATATGTGCTTGGTGAAGGAGGCCATCGTTCCTGAGGGATGTGCTGGCACTTTGAGGACTCCATTGAGCCCCAGGGGTGGCTTGATGTCCTCTGAGCTACTGACGGGGTTCATGGGCGAGTTGAGCTGTTGAGACAGAAGCAGAGTGTTTTGCAGGGAGCCAGCTCCAAAGCAAGGCATGCCCGTGCGCTCGGACATGGGGCAGGAGGGCGGCATTTCAAGCAGGAGCAAGCTTCAAATGGGGACATGCACCACTTGAAACACCCACCCAACGATGCTGAATCAAGAGGAGGATTTGGGTACATGAGCAGAGACCAAAGGCACCAACACTCATCTGCTGCCCTGGTATAAAAGCCGGCACAGCTCAAGGCTGACAGCAGGATCCCACTGGGTCTCTCTGCCAGCACTGGGGTGGAAGGAGCGGGGACATGGCCAGTCCCCCATGCACCAGGAGACACACAGGGCTGACACCCATGAAGGATGCTCCTACATGATTTAAGGGGAAGGTGAAGTCCTCCCGTGCCACCAGACCCTTGCCCACAGCATGGCCACGGCACAGCCCTCATGGCCAGGCACTCCCAAGCTGCCCTGGCTTCACGTCGCCTCAGGGTGCAGAGCAGGGAAGATGATGTGCAGCGCTGGTTCGTGGGAGAGCTGCTGGCTGGGAGCGCGTGCTTGCATGGATGATGAAGGCCAGGACACTGGTGCTACAGCTCTGCAATTTATAGATATCCTTTTAGCATTATCTGTCCAAAGGAAAGCTTCGCAGCAAATAAATACATCCCAGATGCAACGAGGCCTGGCTTTCCAAAGCTGCCTTGGGTGGGACGCTTCTCTGCAAGTTTCAAGCTTCCCACAGCCTCCTCACACACCCCTCCGTTCCCTCCCTGGCAAGCCTGGTCCCCACAGTTGATGAAGAAAGAGGAGAACTGGGTGGTGGCACGGTCCTGCAGCACTGGTGTGGAGTGAAGGATCCCTGAGCTGACTCCCATGTACAGTAGCTAGGCAGGGCTGCTATCCCCTGTGTGCAAAGAGAAACTGAGGCACGGAGACGTGTGACCGACCCATCTTATGAAGGGAGATGCTGCTGGAGCTAGCCATTGGCTGCAAGCCCCAAATAACCCACCAAGGCATGGAGCAAAGGCGCTCAGCCAGGTAGCCCCTCGTGGCCTTGGGGGTTTTCTTTGCCCAGAATTACAAAATATTATCAGAAAGACCTGATTTACAGGCTTCTTCATGCTGGTGTCACCATGCCCTCCTGTGCGGTCACCCTGGGAGGGCCTGGGGACACACCCCAGGTCCCTGATGGAGCCACCCATCGAGCCCAGGGTGGGTTCACGGAGGTCTGGGGGTGGATGGGGGAGCCAGGCTCAGTCAGTTTGGGAGGCAGCGCTGGCCAGGAGCAGCCTGCCAGGGACTGTTGCAGAGCCTCCGTCCCTGCCAACTTCTAAATCCAGGTTGGATACGCAGGATTTGTGCTTCGGTTTGTTGTGTTTCTCTTCCCTGATGGAGACAGTCAGCAATTGCACTTGTCACAAATTAATTCAGGGGAGTCCCAGGGCTTGTGATCTGTCAATTAAAGGAGCACAGCCGTTCCTCTGGCTTTAAAGTCTCCAGGCTGGTGAGGAATATTTAACAGGCAGATGACTAATAACCGCAGAACAGAGGAAGGTAAACCCACCCTGGAGAAACATGATGGATCTGCCTCCCTCTCCCTGCCTGCCTGTGCCAGCTGATGAATGAAAGGCAGCTGGGACCTGCTGTGGCTGAGGGACACGCTCCTGGGCTTCGGCTGCTGCTCAGCTATGCTGTGATAGGGCTCGGAGGGGAGGGATGAGCAGGTCCCCTGGCAGGAGAATCTCTCTTTGGGATCTGTGGGAACCCAGGCACAGATCCTCTCTCTACTCTGCAAGCAGGAGCTGCTAGCACTGGATCAGGACATCCCTCATGTGATGCTGCATCACCTGCCACTGACACATGGGAGGGAGGGCAGAGGCCATCATGGGCTGCCTGCTCATATAAGCCATCGTTTGCCCTAACCCCAGCAGCCCACAGACTCCAACCATGCAGCCCTGAGAGCATCTGAGGGGAACAATGGGCAGAGCCCCTGCGCCAGCCCAGGAGGGTGTGGGGTCCTGCCATCCTCTGCGTCAGCAGGACACCCCTGGTCGGAGCTGAGTCAGCCCCAGGCTGGGGTGGGGAAGTCACCAGTTCCTCTCACAGCACCAGCCCGGAACCTCGCAGGCGGCACCACGTGCACCCCGGGGTTCCCACACCACCCCGGCGCCTGCCCTGCACGCAGCCCTCCCCGGCGGCGGCCAACAAGCGAAACTGGCAGCACGTGCAAGCAGAGAGGAGGCAGAAGGGGAGGCAGCATCCTTCCCCCTACCTACCCCTCCTTCTACCAGCCTTGGTACAGTAGTTCTGCTTAGGGCAGGACAACCCCAGTTCAGCAAGCAAGCGGGAATGGGGGAGGAACTGGTGCTCTGCTTCCCCAGCGACACCGGGACTCCTTGGCTCCTCTCCCTTCCCTGTTCAGCTCATCATGCTGAGGACTGAATCCTGTCCCTTCTGGCAAGCAGAACTTTATGAAAAAATAAAACCAACAAAAAAAAAAAAAGAGCTTTTCTCTGGTCCCCCCAGGCACCCTTACAAAGAGCAGTACACAAAGGCAGAGAGCAGCTCTGGGAGAGCCTACGCCTGTGTCTGATCCCTCCCTGCTCAGCCCCAGGCACCCCAAGCTGCTGCCAGTGATGCCTGGGGTTGCTGCTGGTGCAGCGCAGCCCTGCAAACTGGGGGAAAAAAGTCCCTCCTTTATGGCTTTTACTGAAAAGCCTGGGGTTTTTTTTTTCTGTTTTTTTCCAGAATCTTTAGGCAAGAGGGTTTAAATATGTGTTAAATCCCAGTAATCCTTGGGTCCAGCCTCCAGATCCAGCTGGGACCTTGCTCACCACTGCAGACTAACCCTGCTCTCAGCCAGCTCCTGCCCCGTACACCTCACCTCCTGCACCCAGCTCGGTGCCTGGAGACTCTCTGGGTGCTGGGACCCCACAGCAGGACCCCCTGACACACCCTGGTTTTGGGGCTTCATCCCAGCCCGGTGCCGGCAGGAGCCGGGGCAGAGGTTTGGGGGGGGAGTTGAGGGAGGAGACCCTCCCTGCAAGTCCCACCACACCTAACGTGCCCCGTGCCCTTCTGCTCCGCTGGCTTTCCAGAGGTGACGAGGCATGGCCTGATGGCAAGTGGCATCTGCCATCTGATTCAAACCACCTTCCATCAGTGCCATCCCCACCCGGCGACGGGGGCCGTACGCCTCATTACCCCCAGCGCTTTGCTGACCGGTGCAGCGGCGTGGGGGGGCTGTGCTCCCCTGCGAGCATCACCCCCACTGCCTGCCTGCATCATCCTCCTCCTCCTCCCACGCTCCTCCGTGGGGCCAGGTAGGCGCCTCTACCCGCTGTAGGGATGGGGACAGGACCTAATGCGCCCAGACAGGGAACAGATGGCAGGAGCCATTAGGCTGAAGACCTTCTAACTGTCACCTCTAGGAAAACCACTTAAGACGAGTCCCTGGGCAAAGGATGGGCGCTTGCACTGGAGGGCTGGAGCCGTGGCGCTGCTAGCTCACTCCCCAGCACCATCTGACCGTGCTCTCAATTCCCCTTTCTGCCCTGTGGCTGCGTTTTATTTCTGCCCTGTGGCTGTGTTTTATTTCAGTTCCTCCAGCCTGTCGGTCCTTAAAGCAAACTGTGCCTCAGAATCGACACTGGGGCTGTGTTACTCCCTGTTTCCTCCCCCAGCTTGCAACTCACCCCTGGGTTGCTTCACTTTCCCCCCCGCCTCTACCTTCCCACTTCTTCCCCATCATTTTGGTGCTCTCATTGCTAATTTTGCTCTGGCTGCCCGTTCCCAGGAGTCGTTTCAGTTCCCCTTCCCTCAGCCACGGGATGGGAAGGTGGCATGTCCATCCCATGCTGGGAAGCCAGACCTGGCCACACTCAGCCAGTGGGGTGAAGGTCCCTGCACATCTGTGTGCACATCACAGGCCAGATCCTGAATGGAAGAAGCCCATCGAAAGGCAAATAAAGCTGCTGCCTCCCTGGCTGGCACACGGATCTGAGTCCTTGCAAAGCTGCCCAGGGGGGTCCCTGGGGAGGGGACTCAGCACAGCACAGCCCTCCCAAACCTTGTGTAGAAAGACCTGTTATCTCTGGAAATAAATCAGCCCAATATTTAAAAATAAAGGTGCTGGCAGGTGCTTGACTCCCAGAGAGGGGCTGGAATAAATAAACCTGCAGTGAGTGGCAGGTGGTGGCCAATTCCTTAATCTGCCCTTTTACTAAACATATACCCTGCAAGCAGCCAGCAACAGGTGGCAGGGGCTGGCCAGCGCGCCCCGATCTTGCTATTTTTAAAAAGAGCTTATCTCTCCCTAGTCAGAGGGGTTTTTACATAATCTTCAGCCAGTGAACAGCAGTCCTTCCCTTGCCAGGGAGAAAGGGGCAGCAGGCAGGGGACATCCCTCGGGACATGCTATGGGGACCATGGGCTGGCCCCAGAGGGGATATGGCAGTTCCCACGGAGGGGAAGGGGCTGTTTGGGTGTGGAGCATGGTGTACGGGCAGTCTCAGGGTGGCTCTGGCTCCTGGCAGAGCTACACCAGCACCAGGGTTAGTTGCTGCCCCCCTTTCACTCCCAGGCAGGGGAAGGACATGGCAGGACTGGAGGGGACAAGCGATGGGAGATGATGGACAGCTGTAGCCTGGCTGTGCTGCCCCCTCATAGCCCACCCAGGGCAGCCCCAAAGGTGGCTACAGCCGCCCAGCTCTGGCCAGAGGAGCATGATGTTTCTGGCTTAGTTTCCCCCTCGGGCTTCTGCTTTTTGACACCCTTGGGCGCCTGCCTGTGCTGCCTGCAGCAGGGTTATCTCCCCATGCCTGCTTGGGCACAGCAGCCTCCAGTGAGCCAGGGAGAGCAGAGCCGGGTCTGGATGGAGAACCCATGGAGATGGCTTCACCCAGGTTTAAAAGGCAGCAGCGACATCCCCACTAACTTCCCCTTACCTGTGGGCTGCTGGTGCCGAATCCCAGGCTGGGGGTGGAGGGGACGGACATTGAGTGTGGGCCCATGGGGGAGCTGATGACGGAGAACGGAGGTCCCATGCCATTGATGGGAGAGCTCAGGGTGCTGATGGGCGAGTGGAGCTGGCCTGGGGAGCCCAGCGAGGAGCCGATGCCTGGCCCAATGGACGGGTGGAGGGATGGGGTGGCCATGGGCCCCCGGCTCGTGGGAGAGTTCAGGGATGTGGAATTGACTTGGTTGGAGAAATCTGTAAGAGAGGAAAGAGAAACAGGGTTGAGTCTCCAGTGTAGGACAGGCTCTGACACGCTGCCGCAGCAAGCCCTGGAGCAGCAGCCCTCACCCAGCTGAGGGGCTGCTTCTCAACCTATCCCCAAAATTCCCAATGCATCCTCTATCCTTCAAAACCACCTTCTGCCACAGGACCTACACAGGCATTAAGACAGGCGCCGAGCTCATTTCCACCTGGAGAGCCACCTCGCTCACCTGCTGCTCCCCAGCTCCAAACTCCACTGCAGAGGCAGCATCGCTGCCCCTGCTGATGCAGGGGTAGCACCCTCAACACAAGAGCGGACAGACACCCTCCATGCTACAGAACAACTTGGATTTATCAGAGCATGACAGGGCCAGGAGGTGTTTGGGGAGCGCAGAGGGGCTGTGCACCCCAACATGGCATCGGGGAGGGCGGTCTGGGGTGCTGTGCATCACACATATGGTTTGTGTCTCCATCCAGGGCAGGAGCGTGTGATGGGGAAGCCCGTGTATGTGTCAGCAAGGAGGAGGAACACGCCTGCCTGCTGTGGCGAAGAGCAGGGGGCAACAGTGGATGGGCTGCGTCTGCCTGCGCCCCAGCAGCTCCACCATCCCAGGGGAGTGGGAGGAGGAGGGGTGGGAGGGCGGAAAGGGGGGATTAAAAATAGACTCCGATTCTCCCAAGAGGAGACACGGAGCCATTCCTGGCACATTTCCTCCTCATCCTGTCACGCCGCC